>JADLZN010003139.1:0-25777 GCA_018155175.1 Sinocyclocheilus anophthalmus | reverse complement strand
TTTTGTTATATTTAACAAATAATATTTAACTCCCCCTCACTTAACCAAATGGGCAATTACGAGGGTCTATGGACCCTTTCCCCGAAATACATCTAACACCTCAGAAACGCAGAACAGGCCTCTGGTTCCATGGCAACCAATGCCGATAACACTGGTTTTATTGCTCAAAGGAATGCCGGCATATAAAACCTGCATTTTCCAGAAGCAAGAGGTACAAATGCACAGTAGAAATGGACTGTTCTACTAATTAATCCATAGGAAAACCTTTCTTGAATGAACACACATTTTCTTCCGGACATTGTGTATCTTGTGCTGTCTGTATAATCTGTTTGGTATTATAGAATATTGATTCAGCTTACGATAAACACTTTTTTCCATTCATCTAACCGTAATATAGCTGTTTAGTATCTAGGATTCGCATTCTGATGATATAGACAAGAATGTAATTATGTGTTGGTACATAGGCAAAGATTAGTGCCATGAGAAATTTAGTATTTCAATCAAGTTCCAGATAATAAAAAAAAAAAAAAAAAAAAAAAGTACCATGGTTCCACACAAAGAGTCATAAAACTCCCAAGTATTTCCAAACTCCCACTTGGGATTCGGGCCTTTCTCATTGATAGCCATCATTGAGAGGCGGGGATCGTCTCTGGACCTTAAAGCTGAACAACTTGATCGCCAAGTCGGAGGTCGGGGATGCAGATGAAGTGTGAGAGAAAGCTTAGGAACCAAAGCATTTGTGCCAGGCCTTCTGCGGCTGTTCCTTCCAGTTCAATCAGATTTTCTGACGAAGAACTGGTTCTTTTCAGCAACAAACTTCGCAAGATCTTGGGGCCTTAAAGGATTGCATCAGGAATCTTTTCTCCAGAATCGCAGTACAAACTTAATCTTATTAATGTACATTACGTATCAGGCCACCTTGTACAAGTGGGTGTGAACTAAGAATCTGCCGTTTGCCTCAGCTTAGATCCCCGTCCCTCCCTTTACCCTTGGGCTGAATATGCAAAATGGTTCCCTAAATGTCATTCCTTATGTCTCTTTCATTAGTGCTAAACTTTAACCCTTTCCTAAACCAACTGTACGTGTGTGTGTGTGTGTATGTGTGGTTAGACCAAGCTTCATGGGTTTATGTGGATGGTAGGACTAGTGTAGGTGTATAGTTAATAAAACCTTACTGTATCACACTGACGTGGTCAGTGTTTGCCCATCACCGGAGTCACTATCATGCAGACTTACGTACAAGCTTAGAATGTACAGTAAGAACTTATTTCCCTTAACCAGGGAAATTAACGTTCTTAGAATTGACAAGACAGTTGACCTGAGTGGTCAGCTAAATATCTACAGCGGATCTAAAATATTCATAATTAATCATAACTAGTTATGGTTAATTATTCATATTTCCCCATGAGCTGATTCGCTACAATATTCTCTATATTTAATGGGAAATGCGCATTTATTCATAAAATTTTCATAAGAAAGCAACTCAGCTGACTGATCAAAAAGGTCAGATAAAAAATAAATTCCTTTATCCATCCAACTCTGTAAATAAAGAGATTTCCGGTTAACTGTAATATAAACATTATTCCACAAGATTGCTTTATGTGGAGAAACGTTATGCACATAACATAACTTCCAGGTCTTGAGAGCTTGTTGATAGAAATTAGATAATGCCACAGGCAGTTTGCTAGTCGAGTAATCACAGATTAACAAAAAGCGTAAACCTCCAACCTTTTTAAAAATATTATATGGTATAAAAAACCATATTGAGTCTGATTTAAGTAGACAGTTTCTGAGCCATTTTACTTTGAAAGTATAATTTAAATCGAAAAAGTCCAAGATCTCAAAACCACCCTCATTCCTTGGACCCTGAAGAACTTCCTTTCTTAAATGAGAGGTTATCCTCAAACAAATGTAGTCAAACTAAATCGTACATGTTTTTCAAAATGAATCTGAACAAAAGGGATTAATGCGGATAAACAAATCTAGTTACCCCTTCTAACTTTGGTTCGAAGAACCAGAATAGTCAAGTCTCTTTGAAGCCAGTTATTAAAGATGTTTTGAGCTTTTTAGTTTAGGGGGAAAATTTAATTCTTGTCTCTCCACTATATCTTTTGTAACACTTATTCCTAAATACTTAATCTTATTTTTTACTGGGATGTTACATACATGTTTTTCATTTGATTCATAAAGGCACATTATTTCACCTTTCGTTACATTTAACATTAAACCAGAAGCAACAGAAAAGCTGTTTACTAACTGCAATGCTGCGGGCAACTGTTCTTTATCTTTCAAGAAAAGAACAGTATCATCCGCAAGCTGAGTCAATCTAATTTGTTTATTGAAGATGGTAATTCCTTGAATAATTGGAGAATTCAAAACTTTTATGGAAAGAAACTCTACTACAATAAGGAATAAAAAAGGGGATATAGGACAACCTTGACGCACTCCTCTACAAATGGGAAATCTTTTAGAAATGTTTGGATATAAATTAATAGAACTATTAATACCTCTATGAAACATTTCAATTATAGAAACAAATCTTTCCCCAAAACCAAAAGATTTTAATGCCCTATACATAAACTGATGCTCAATTATGTCAAAAGCTTTATGGAAATCTAGAAAAACAATTAAAGCCTCTGATTCCACCACATTTGAATAGTCTAACAAATCCAAAATCAGTCTAATGTTCCAACTTATATCTCGGCCAGTCATAAATCCAGTTTGACACTCATTTATGATTTAGTCTAGACCTTTTTTTAAACGAACTGCATAAACATGCTATAACAGTTTATAATCTAGGCGATAAGGCGATATCTCTCATTATTGTATTTTACACATTGAAGTAGTACATGTTCAACTGTTTCTTGTTGATTACAGTGTACACATTCCCCAGTTGGGTGCTTACCAATTCTATATAATGTACTATTAAGTCCAGTATGTCCAATTCTAAGGCGTGTAATGATATTTCCTTCCCTTCGATTCCTACTCTCCTTTCTCCCAGCATCAACTGTTTTTTGTATATTATACAAATGTCTACCCGTTCCATGGTCATCCCAATATATCTGCCAAACTGATTGTGTATATGTTCTAATGTATACTTTAGCTTCTGCTTTACTTAATGGAATATGTAGATCTACTTGCTTTATTCTTAGAGTTTGTTTAGCCAGAATATCCACCTTCTCATTTCCCTCCACACCAACATGAGCAGGAACCCTAATTAATTGTGTAGAAATACCCTTAACATTAATTTCATACATCTTGCAGAATATTTCGTTAATAATATCCATCCTAACTGATGACCTGCCAGATTTTATACTTTCAAGAGCTGAAAAACAATCAGATGCAATGACAGTGTTATTTACTTCCTTCTCTTCTATCCACTGTAGGGCCAATAATATTGCCAATAGCTCTGTAGCATATACTGACAAATTGTTGGTTACTCTTTTCTTAATATAAAATTCACACATTGGAATATATACTGCTGCACCTGCATATCCTGTGTCAGGATCCTTGGATCCATCTGTAAATAAAACCATTGACTGTGGGAAATGTTTCTCAAAATACTTCTGGACTATATACCATCGGGAGTTGATTAGAATTGTCTTTCAGTTCCTGCTGTATACTAAGGTCAACAGTTGGCAAGGGGAATAACCAGGGAGGAATTCAGGAAATTTGTACTGTATTACTGTACTGTAATTGATGTAATCCTATATTTCTTGCTTTAGCATCACCTATCCACCCAAAACATTTTGTTTCATTATGTTCCCAGCATTCTTTTAATACACTTTTGACAGGATGTTTTTCATTTTGTCCTTGGCGATTGACCCAGTATGCCATCATTAATTTTACTCTTCTCATTCTTAATGGCATTTCTCCCATTTCCACCTGAATTTATGATACCGGACATGATTTAAAAGCCCCACCTACAGATTCTCAGGGCCTGAGCTTGTAATACATCTAATTCCTTGAGGTTTGATTCTGCTGCTGACATGTAAGCTATACATCCATAGTCAAGAACAGATCTCATGAGTGCCCAATATATGTTTTGTAGAGATGCTCTACTTGCTCCCCATTCCTGTCCTGATAAACACCGAAGTATGCTGATGACCTTTTTACATTTGTCCTTAATTGTATTCAGATGAACTTTCCATGTTAATTTTTCATCAAACCAAACACCAAAAAACCTAACAGCTTTTCCTTGCTCCAGTTGTTGCCCATATAGATTAAAATAAAGGGGTGAGATTTTGTGCCGCCTTGAAAAACAAATAACCTGTGTTTCCCTTTCATGGGAACTTCGAACTGCGTCCTCTAGGGGTCGCTATGGGGATCGCCTCGTCGTGACCCGTGTCTGAAGCATACATTGAAAAAACACCAACTAGTTGGCCGGCGACAGCCATGACGTCAATACCAGCATGACTATAGTATAAATAGGCGCCGGGAACACACATCATTCACTTCTTCGTCTTCACTGACTGTTTTGTTTGAAGCGTGCATTTCTGTTGTAAGAGCGATCTCTATTCATATCATATACGAGCACTAGCAAAGCGTTTAGAGGACGTGTGCATCCGTGTTGACGTTGTTTAACATCTGATGACACACACGATCTATGCGTTGTTTGTTTGGGCGAAGAGCACGCACGCGATGTCTCTGAGGGGGCAATCACAGAAACACTGTAATGTAAAAAGGAACAATAAAAATATATAGCATATATAAAATTATATTAAACAATACTATCATTTAATTAATTAAATGTACTACGAAAGTATTAGCTATTTATTAAATATTATTACAATTAAAATAAATATTCATGTTATTAGTTATTAATTATTTTAATAATCATAATTATTAATTAATTATTCAATCAAATAATTGTAATTAATTTAAATGGTTTCAATTAATTTATTAAACGGTTCAGTTAAAACTAAACCTGTCTGTATATTAATAAAACAAATTGGAAAATACAGAGATATTAATGACAACTTCTGTACTTTTAGAAGACATTATTATAAGACAATAGTTTACAGAACTTTAAAAACATAACATAAAAATATTTAATTTTATGTCATAAGAAATTTCATCAACCACCGGTGTAATTTATCACATTTCCCTTTATTTGCATTGATGGTTCAATGAAGAACCTTTAACGTCCATGGAATCTTTTAATTGTTCCGACAATGTTTTTTAGTGGAAAAACACATGTTGTACGAATTTTTTTTTTAAATGTTCTTCACACTTAGAAAAAAAAGGTTATTTTAAGAACTGTTGGCTGAAAGGTTCTTTGGGGAAACCCCTTTTTTTTCTATGACACCACTGAAAAAAAATGTAAATAATAATAAAAACAAACAAAAAATTATTCAATTATAAATGCATTACATATTAAACAATTATGAATGAACTAATTAATAATCTTTTCTAAAGAGTGCATTTCAAATAATATCCTAAATAACTATTACCTCTAAAACCAAATGAATTTTGAGAGTAAATTAATTATCATGACATGTTATAATCCTTAAAATGCTAATGACCTCTCTCTCTTGTTTGAGTTTCTGCATGTATATTTGTATTGATATATATTTCTGCATGTGTGTTGTTTTGGAGCATCACCTCACTGAAGGCCGCTCCGGCATGCTTGACCTGATGATTAGATTTATTAAACCGCGTGGGTGAGGTGTGTGTGTGTGTTTGTGCATGTGTTTACTGTGTGTGTGAGCAGATGAATGTGCAAAATATCAGAGAAATGTGCAAAATAGCAGAGGGAATAATAAGAACATTGAGAGTGAGCCGTGCAGACAGTTTTTTTTTTTTTTAAGTGAAGGGGGGGGGGCCCCCCCATTTTTAGGGTCGCTGTCCATCTAGGATGTAGTGTTCAGCGCCTGAGATTGGAGTTCAGTAGGCTGACTGCTGAGGGAAAGAAACTGTTCCTGAGTCTGCTGGTGCGACAGCGAAGACTCATATAACGTCTCCCCGATGGGAGAGGAATGAACAGTCTGTGTTTGGGGTGAGAGGAGTCTTTTGATGATGCTTCTCACTCTCCTTAGACAGCGTTTGTGGTAAACATCTTCGATGGATGGTAGCCCAACACCAGTGGTGTATTGGGCAGTTTTCACCACCCGCTGGAGGGCTTTCTGGTCCAAAACTGTGCAGTTGCCATACCACACTGTGATGCAGTTTGTGAGAATGCTTTCAATAGTGCAACGGTAAAAGTTCAGCAGGATGTTGGGGGACAGGTGAGCTTCCCTTAGTTTCCTAAGGAAGTAAAGGCGCTGTTGTGCCTTTTTGATCAGTGTGGAGGTATTGAGGGTCCAGGACAGATCCTTAGAGAGATGGACACCAAGGAACTTGAAGCTCGCCACGCGCTCCACTTCTGCCCCATCAATGTAGATGGGAGCGTGGTCCTTCCTAGTCCGCCGGTGGTCAACAATCAGCTCTTTGGTCTTCTGGGTGTTGAGTGCAAGGTTATTGTTGGCACACCATGTTGCTAGAACCTCGTCCCTATAGGCCATCTCATCATTGCCGCTGATCAGGCCTACCACCGTGGTGTCATCTACAAATTTGATTATGGAGTTAGAGCCATGCACAGGTATGCAGTTGTGGGTGAAAAGGGAGTAAAGGATTGGGCTCAGCATATAGCCCTGTGGTACACCAGTGATTAAAGTGAGGACGGAGGAGGTGTGGTTACTGATCCTAACAGACTGTGGTCTGTTGGTGAGAAAGTCCAGGGTCCAGTTACAGAGGGAGGGTCTAATGCCAAGATCACAGAGCTTGGAGATCAGCTTGGATGGGATCACAGTATTGAAGGCGGAACTGAAATCAATGAATAGCATCCTGACATATGTGTTGGTTCTGTCTAGGTGCGTCAAGGCAGAGTGGAGAGCTGAGGCGATGGCATCCTCCGTTGACCTGTTGGATTTGTAGGCGAACTGGTATGGGTCCAGTGTTGGGGGCAAGCATGTTTTCAGGTGGGAGAGGACCAGTCTCTCAAAACACTTTGCAATAATGGGAGTAAGAGCAACTGGGCAGAAGTCATTGAGGGCCACTGCACCAGCATGTTTTGGTACGGGTACAATGGTGGTTGTTTTAAAGCAGTTGGGAACAATGGCTTGGGCCAAAGAGAGGTTGAAAATGTTGGTGAAGACCTCAGTCAGCTGTTCTGCACAGGCCCTAAGCACTCGGCCAGGGATGCCGTCAGGGCCGGCATCTTTATGTGCATTCACCTTACGCAAGGTGGAGCACACGTCACTGGTGGAAAGTGTGAGCGGCAGGTCGTCAGGTGTGAGCACAGCTTTGATGGGTGGTTCTGTGTTTCCACGATCAAAGCGAGCATAAAAGTTGTTCAGCTCATCAGGGAAGGTGGCATTGCTGGTTGGGGGTATGCTGTTTGCTGGTTTATAGTTTGTGAGGGCATGGATGCCTGTCCACATGCGCAGAGGGTCGTTGTTTTTAAATCTGTCCTCAATGCGCAGTTTGTAGTTGTATTTAGCAGATTGAATTCCCCTCTTCAGATTGGACCTGGATAAGCTGTAGGCTTCACGGTCGCCAGATTTGAAAGCAGCGTCACATGCCTTCAGTAGGAGCCGGATTTCCTTGTTCAACCACGGTTTCTGATTGGGGTACATTTTAATTACTTTATGGGTGGTTACCTTGCCAACACATTCGTTGACATGATGCAAAACAGAGCTTGTGTAGGTATTAACATCTGTGTGGGAGTCCAGTGTGGCCCGAGAAGCAAACAAATTCCAGTCTGTGTTCTGGAACTGTTGCTGTAGTGAAGAGTCTGCTTCTTCCAGCCATATGCAGTTTAAGGTTCAAAAAAATTATTTCCACATACTGTATATTATTGTTTCTCCTCTATGCACTGCCTTTCTGAAACGCGTCAATTTTTACAAAGCTCATTGGTCTGAAAAGCGAGGTGTGCTCTGATTGGCCAGCTATCCAGTGTGTTGTGATTGGCCGAATACCTCAAGCGTGTGACGAAAATGTTACTCCACTTACCATACTGGGACGCCCTCTCCGGCCGGAGCGACGAGACAAAAACATTAAAACCCATTATAAACGAGGCATTTGTAGCATCCAGTGGGGATATAATTATGGATTATAATGACTGTCTTTTTACGCATTGCGTTGCGCTGCGTAAACATAAAACCATGTTTGCATTTGTGATCGGAGAAATGACAAACTACAAGTGCTACTCTACACTGCTTAAAACTTGTTTTTGAATCGTCAATGGCTAATCATTTAAATGAAAACATACTTATAGTCTGTGAGTCAGAACAGCCAGCATTGTAGTCTACTCTTCCAGGATCATGAAACAGTTCTCCATAAAATGCGTTTGACACATCGGAATATTTGGGTTGAACTGTTCTGGAACAGTGTTGTAAATACAACTTAACCACTGATTTCTAGTCATGTCCTCTTTTTGAAGGCCAAACAAAGTTTCGCTTTCACAACGAAAAACACAGCATCACACACGGCGGGCTAGAGTGAGAGGAGGCCAGCTTGAGTGAGCGGAGGCCGGCTTGAGAAAGGCGCGGCCGGCGGGCTTGCGGCAACCACATGTGACGACCGGGCTGGACTCCGCTTCGTCCACAGTGAAAGCCAATTCGGCGATCAAACAGCGCGAAGTTTATGTATTTCCTCAGCGACCAGCACGAATCAGCTCTAGGCATGACGATTTTTTTTTTGGATATATACTCTTTGGAGCAAACAAAGTAGTTCGCGTCACACGAAACACACAGCGCCTTCACGACATGGCAGCGGCGGAAACAACAATACTACAGTGAGAATAAAAGTTGGAATCGAACATTTGGGCGGTGTTATGCAATTCCTCCCACATCGTGATGTAGACATGTGGGGGCGGGTTAGAACGAGCCATTTTAGGTTGTGTGGTTGACTCTGAACTTTTATAAAGAAATCTCTTTGGATTTGAGACTTTAGTCTTGTAACTTTACAGATCTTCTTTATGCACCAAGAGCTTGTAACACTCCAAAGAGAAAGGAAAAATTTAAATCGCATCATATGACCCCTTTAAGATCAATTAACAGCAAACTATAAATGTGATTCATTGAGCCTGGAAATCTGTGTATTTACTATTTATTATAAGAATTTACATCTTGAAAGGCTGTGTGGAAACAGTAAGCTGAGAGCCCCACAGAATACAGCTGAGTTTCATTATACGCATGACAAAAAAATACTGCAAAAAAAAATAAAAATTCTGCGAAATGAAATTCATGGTTCCTCAGGGGACCTCGAACTGCGTCCTCTAGGAGTTGCTATGGGGAACGCCTCATCGTGACCCGTGTCTAAAGCATACATTGAAAACTCACCAATTCGTTGGCCTGCCAATGACGTCACTACCGGTGCGACTATAGTATAAATAGGCGCCGGGAGCACACATCATACTCTTCTTCGTCTTCATTGACTGTTTGTTTGAAGCGTGCATTTCTGTGGTAAGAGCGATCTATATTCATATCATTATGGCGAGCACTAACAAAGCGTTTAAAGGATGTGTGCATCTGTGTTGTCGTTGTTTAACATCTGATGACACACAAGATCTATGCGTTATTTGTTTGGGCGAAAAGCACGCACGCGATGCCTCCGAGGGGCCAATCGGCGTGCACTGTGAGCGTTTTTTCCAAGGGAAAAAAGCTCCGCTCTCGTTTGTCTCCCTTTTCGAGGAAAGAGGGGCAGCCATCCGCTTCCCGCGATACAGAACCACCGATGCTGAGGCATGGAAGGGAATGAGCTTGTGGGGATTGCAGGTGGATTTGGCCGATGAGTTTGAAGAGGGGTTTCCCTTCGCGATCGTCGGCTGTGCACGAGAGAGAGCCGCTGGAGGATGATGTTATCTCTTTAACATCATCTGATCCAGGGGACAGTGCTCTGCTGGGTTCAGCCCAGCAAAAGCAGGAAATATCTGAGGAGGGCAAAGAAGCTGAGGCTGAGCCTTCCCATTCCTCCTGCCCTGCGTATGATTTTACTTGCTGTGAAGCGGGTGAAGAAAGTGAATCTCGATGAACGTTATTTTTCTGGCAATAAACCCTCCAGCTCAGGTGAGCCTTACTTTCTTCCTGTTTTCATATAAACATTGAGAAGGAATGGAAGAGGCCGTTTTTTCCTCTAAGACTCCCTTCCTTGACATCTCACTCGGATGCCAGGGCATACGCACCAGCAGCTGGTCGGGCTGTCGCTTCATTCCACACAATGGTGATGCTCCAAGCATATCAGGCTGACCTGCTGAAAGACCGGGATAGTGGCTTCACGAAGTCCAGGTCTGAGCCCGAACAAACCCAGGGGTCCTAGCCCGTCTCGTTTGAGGATCAGAGACTGGCTCAGATGGCTAGTGTCGTGGCTCGCGCTCCTCCCCCGCCCGTGGGTATGGGTAGGAAGAATCGCGTGTCAAAGGAAGGTGAGTAAAAGACCTAGGGGATGTGATCCAGACAGGGAGTCAGCGCTTTTGTCCAGATCAGAGTGATACCTCAGTATCCACTCATTTCCTTCGGGGGTTTTACATCTGCCGTTATCTTCCCCTTCCTAATTCCCCTGTAACCACATCTCTCCACCTGACCGAGGTTAGGAGGGAAATTTTCCTGCATTATAGTCTCCTATGCTGGACCTATTAGGTTTGGTTGGTTCTATGGCTTCATAGTGACCATCTTACTGATGGTCCGGTCTAGAGGCTTCTTCGGACAGAGCTCCGACAAGGGAACCATGGTGGGTGAGTACGATCCAGGTCTAAATATATGTGTATATATAAATATAGGTGTTGTGTGTTAAACTGAGCTGTGGGTGTTGGTGTGTGGATAACTTCTGCTAGTTTATTGCCGTGTTTCCCGGGGACCTGTTTCTGTCCTTGCTAGGGTAGGCCTCGATGAGCAACCACTCTGATGGGTTCAGAAAGGGTACTGGACTGCAGTGTTAATTTTCACTAGTCGGTATGTGTACAGACGGTAAGTAAAGCGGGTTTCGGTCATACTTCCTGGATCAGCGGCCCATAAACAAAGGTTTGCGGGATCCTAGGGCCCACTGCGCGTCACTGCAAAAATTTCGAACCAGCAGCATCAGGTGAATTAGGCCCTTCCTCCTGATGCGCTGAGTGTTTGGCTAGATTGCAGTATGCTTAACCCTCTGATTTTACAATCATGCTGCAGGTCGAGCCATCTCTCGTTGAGAGCTGGGTTTGTGCTCTCTCAGCCTAGGTAAACTACTGCTAGCAGTTCCAGCATTGGAACACGCTGTAGGTCGAGCCCCCTTCGCGACTGAGAACTAGGTGTGTTGCTCCCAAAGCTAAGTAAATTATTGCTAGCTGTTCCACCATTGGAACATGCTGTAGGTTGCGCTCCCTCTCGATTGAGAGCTGGATTTTTGCTCCCACAGCTACAGATTTACTGCTAGCCACTCAAGCATTATAGCCTTAGACATAGCGTTTGGGGAGAATCTGGGGTGCTTTTTCTATGGGCTGCTCTTTCAGGGTGCCAAGAGAACCCCTAGAATGGTATTCAAGTGTGTGCATGTTATGCTTTTCCCACTTTTCTAAAAACCTGTACGGTAAGAGCTACGCGCGACAGCTTCGTGTTCTTTCTGAGTGGTTTACAACCCCGGTTCCGCCTTGGGCACCACTCCTCCTATGTATCCTCTGGATACCTACTTTAACAGGGTGTTACTACTAGGGATCTGTTGAGACAGTTCCTTCAGCACATACAAAGAGAAACTGTGTGACAGGCCAAGACTAGTATGTCCAAGACAAGACTCTTGGTCGTATTCCCTTAAAGGAATCTATTTATGATTCCAATCCTTGAGCTCTACCCGGGCCGAGGAGTCTGGCCCTAACAGGTAAGTTTTTGGGGTATGTAGCCTAGGGCTTTGGCCGTAGGGAATAAACGTCACTGACAGCCGTCTAACGTCCCAGGGGCGACTTCCATAGAAATATGGTAGAGTTGGTACTTAGTGTTCGCCGTGGTTTTCTGGCATGCACTCTCCTCAGCATGGTGGCTTGGGTATACCGTTCCCCATAGCAACCCCTAGAGGACGCAGTTCGAAGTTCCCATGAAAGGGAACGTCTCAGGTTACTTCTGTAACCATGGTTCCCTGAGTAGGGAACGAGACTCTGCGTCCTCTAGGTTTCTTGCCATGTTTCGGACGCAAGCTTCAGACGAAGAAGTGAAGGACATGTTCTCCCGGCGCCTATTTATAATAATAGTCGCACCAGTAGTGACGTCATTGTCGCCGGCCAATGTGTTGTTGGTGTTTTTCAGTGTATGCTTCAGACACGGCTCACGACGAGGCGTTCTCCATAGCGAACCCTAGAGGACGCAGTGTCTCGTTCCCTAATCAGGGAACCATGATTACAGAAGTAACCTGAGACATTTTCCTTAGTGCTGTTCCAAGTATATTTTCCAAAGTGAATTTAAGTTGATATTTTTCAAATACTTCTTTTAATATTATTGTCTTATTTTCATATGCATGACCTTCTATTATAATATGTTTAACTGATTCAGGTTGGTTACAATTTGTACATAGACCATTTATATGTTTACCTAAATGCAGAGTCTTATTGAGCCCTGTATGTCTTATTCTGAGACGAGTAATGACTGTTTCCTCCCTCCGATTTTTACCCATTTCTCTTCCTACACCAACTTTGCTTTGAATATTATAAAAATGTCTTCCTGTATCATTAATATCCCAGTATTCCTGCCATAGATTTTGTGTATGTACCTTTATTACAGTCTTGGCTTCAGCTTTACTTAATGTAATCTGTAGATCTATTGTTTGGGATTTGAGAGATTGTTTTGCTAAAAGATCTACCTCTTCGTTTCCTTTCACACCTACATGCGCAGGAACCCAGATAAATTATACATTCGTACCATTATTGTGTTATCTAAGGATTATATGATATATTTCATTTAAAATATCAAGTCTACATGATTTCCCGGACCCAATACTCATGAGAGCAGATAAACTATCAGATGCTACTACTACATTATTTTTATTTCTTCGTTCTATCCACTGTAAACCTAATTTTATTACCACCAATTCTACTGTATACACTGATAAGTCATCTGTTGTTCTCTTTTTAATATTTTCCTTGCATTGTGGGATGTATACTGCAGCACCTGTGCGACCTTTTTCAGGGTTCTTTGAACCATCTGTAAATAAAATTATTTTATTGGTGAAATGCAACTCCATATAGTTTAACTATACACCAGACAGGCATACATTTCGATTTTCTTTTTTGTTTCTTCCTGTAATTGCAAGTCAATTACTGGCATTACAAACTTCCAAGGGGGAACGTCAGAGTATGGAACTGTTGGACAGTATTGTATAGTATGTAAACATGCCTTCCTTGCTTTTGCACTTCCTATCCATCCAAAACTCCACAAACCCAACGGCTCTTTTAAGAGCCACCCACACTGTCACATGAAGAGTCCATCTTGAAGTTTTGTTGGTGATTAATATGTCTCATATAAATTAAAGAAACGTTTGTGAATGAATCCACTTTTAAAAGTGAAACTAGTTAAATGCTGGTGTGTTGCACCGAAAATATAAGTGTGTTCTTGTTGAGCCGAACAATGATTATTCAGATTGTGATTTCAGTTGTTTCTCCCTGTTTTGTCTTGTGACTCGTTCATTTCTTCTGTCACTAAAACAAATTCCTCGTATGCAGAGGTGGACAGTAACTAAGTACATTTACTTGAGTATTGTACTTAAGTACACTTTTTGAGTATCTACTTTACTTGAGTATTATTTTTTCTGGAAACTTATGACTTTAACTTCACTACATTTGAAAGACAAATATTGTACTTTTCACTCCACTACATTTCTATCAAGATCCTCAAAGTAGAAAGTCGTTAGCAGCTTTGAAAGTCAGTGGGTGATTTTTTTTTCTTCTCTAAAAAACTTTCTTTTTTTCAGACAGTTTATCAGTCATCACTCTTGGGGCTACATTAAGTGATTTCCCATCATTTTTTGAGCACTGACCAGTTCCAAATGTGATATTTATTTACAACAATTCAATAATAAGAAGTTTTTATCACAAATATTGTGGTTTAGTATTAGACACAATATTGTCTGATTTGGCTAAATTGTGTAAGTCAAAATATTACCTATAAAAGCCACAGAAAACTGTTGTCGTCTCCTCATAAACACAAAGGTGTTTGGGACTGAAGCAGCACTGCAGACGTTCTGTGTGTGACATCAAAGAACAGCGAGAGCGATTAGACAGCATTTTAACAATTTTTGTTTTGATGTCAAATTAGTCTTGCTGTTTTGCTTTTTTGTTAAAGCAGTGTTGCTGTTGTAAAGTTATACAGCTACAGTTGTGTTGCTGGGTTTTAAAGCAGGTTAGATTTTTTATTTTCTTCCTTAGTCTGTATTTACACCCCCCTCCCCCCCCCCAGGATTTCACTGTCCACTCTGTTCAAATGTGGATGGATGGCTACACATAGATGTGTGCACACACTGTCAGAACTGTGTGAGATCACTACCATCCTGCTTTTGTGGGGGTGGGTATAGGGTGTTAAATAATTTTTTTTGTTTTGTTGTTTTCCCCATAGGTTTTTAACATTCTAAAAGCTCTTTATTCCAAAGATACTACAAGCTAGTCAGTGTATTCAGTAGGTGTAATGTATTGTAAGTTGCTTCAGAAGTATTGCAAGTATTACGTATAATAATAAAACAGTGCATTGACATAAATAAGTCAAATTTACTTTTGGTACTAAGTACTTTTAAAAGCAAGTACTTCATGTACTTTTATTTAAGTAAAAATCTGTCTTTACAACCTTTACTTGTAATGGAGTAATATTTGACCAGCAGTATCTGTACTTTCACTCAAGTAATGATGTTGTGTACTTTGTAAGCCTATGCTCGTATGTCAAACTACTGAAATAAATATTTTATTCTGGTTTTGATTCGGATTCTCAAAATTGGAGCTCGTATAATGTTATATATTACTGTCAGAGGCGCACACAATGAGAGCGTGTTTATTTTTGGCATTTTTATTTGCTTGTTTAGCATTTAATTAGAATTGAAGTGATTTATACAATAAAGAGAAGACAATCAGACGGCAAAGATACTTAAGTTTGAGCAGAAGAGAGATATTAGCAGGACAGCAGAGGTGAATAAAGTATCTAATCTTTAAAGCTCTCCTTTCTCCAAATTCTCTCAATGGGTTTATTAGAGGTTTTTAAAAATTACACTGTATGATATTGATCCTGAGTGATATTGCAGACGTTTGTTTTCTTGTATAGAATATGATTAATAAAAAGAGCGGGAATTGAAACAAAAGAAAGTATCGCTCAAACACGGAGCGGTGGGCGGGGCTATCATTTCACCGCCTGTGATTGGCCCTCCTTCCGCTCGGGATACTTCGAGTTGTCCAATCACATATGGGTTTATGGGTTTAGTCTGTGAAAACACGCAATCAGACGCTTCCATATCTCTTAGATAATTAGCATAGATTCGTCAATAAATGCCTCAGTCTCGCTCATTCTAATCATCGACTCGTGAGGTTTTAGTCTCGCAGCAGAATCATGCCTGAACCAGCAAAGTCCGCGCCTAAGAAAGGCTCCAAGAAGGCCGTCACTAAGACCGCCGCGAAGGGAGGAAAGAAGCGCAGAAAGTCCAGGAAGGAGAGCTACGCCATCTACGTATACAAAGTGCTGAAGCAGGTTCATCCTGACACCGGGATCTCTTCGAAGGCGATGGGCATCATGAACTCTTTCGTCAACGACATCTTCGAGCGCATCGCCGGTGAAGCGTCTCGTCTCGCTCACTACAACAAGCGCTCCACCATCACTTCCCGGGAGATCCAGACCGCCGTGCGTCTGCTGCTGCCCGGGGAGCTGGCCAAACACGCCGTGTCTGAGGGCACCAAGGCCATCACCAAGTACACCAGCTCCAAGTAGAGCATCATCTGATCCACGAACCCAAAGGCTCTTTTAAGAGCCACCCATTTTCTCACTGAACGAGCAGCTGATGTTAATATTTTAGTTTAAAGCTTCAAACATGAAAGCAATTAAGTTTTGTTTGCTTAATCATAGAAGCTGAACACGCGTACTGCAACTTCAGAATCGATCGAGATGACACTACAACGCTTTTGTTTAAGAATCAAATTGCAACAGTTGTGTTTGAATTAATGCTTATTAGTGAAGATCAAGTGTTGCTCACGTATTTGATAGATACGCTTTTATGTGTGTGATAGTGTATATCACCGTAAACTAACTCGATTAAAAAAATTCATTTGGGCTTTATTTAAATTAAATTGACTCATTAGTTTTTTTTTATTAATAGTATGTTCTAATGTAAATTTATTTTGGCTTTAATAAACTTAACCTTGCAAGTGAACTAAAAGATTTACCTTCTCGAACTGTATTCAATCTGATATCATTGTTTATTAGTATGGAGCAGAGTCCTGCAAACGTTTTCTATGTACTTACTATCGTCCCAGAAGATGATGACCTTAGCATCCGAGACCGAATACAGAGACAATATTTTTGTCTCGTGTATTTTTGATCAAATGAATGTAGTGTTGGTAAGCATAAGAGCACAAAAACATAATTATTCCAATTAATTTTATTCCAAGATAAAGTCTCAGATACTATAAAATCTCAAGGAAAAAGAGCAGAGATGTATTTGTGTGTGTGGTTGCGCATCCAAGAGATTAATGAAGAGTAAGGATGTAACGATTCACTCAATCACGTTTGATTACATTTTTTTTTTTTTTTTTTTTTTTTTACAAAATGAGATTCAAGAAATTATAAATTAAATGTGTCCTTTTATTATTGCTTGGACAAAATGCTGCAATTTTTTTTGTCAAATTGAAATATAATAATATACTAATATAGCACTTGCATATTATTGTTGGTTTTGATTGCTTCTATTGTCCTCATTAAATGACAAAATTTAAATATAATGTAAATATAAAAAACTAAATAGAAATTTTAAAACAAGCCCCAAATCAAATAAGTAAGTAACACAAATAAAAGAAATATCTTCATATAAACAAAAATAAGGCTTTGTCTCTGCTCTTTCCATTAAAAATTAAGAGGCAACCACTGCATTTTAACCATGATCCAAAAAAAGATGCTGCATACAAGCAACATGAGCAGTTTTTAAACTAAACTAGATTGTATGATTTCAAAATTTGAAGCAAAAACAGAACGGTTTGACTCAGTTTGTGAAAACTACAGGTGCATTTCAATAAATTATAATGTCGTGGAAAAGTTTATTTATTTCAGGAATTCAACTCAAATTGTGAAACTCGTGTATTAAATAAAATTAAATGCATACAGACTAAAGTAGTTTAAGTCTTTGGTTATTTTAAGTGTGATGATTTTGGCTCACATTAACAAAATATGGGGACTGCCAATCACCAAAGTTTTCCGGAGCCTTCAAAATGGTCTCTCAGTTTGGTCACTAGGCTACACAATCAGGGGGAAGACTGCTGATCTGACAGTTGACCAGAAGACAATCAATGACACCCTTCACAAGGAGGGTAAGCAACAAACATTCATTGCCAAAGAAGCTGGATGTTCAAGTGCTGTATCCAGCATGTAAACAGAAAATGAGTGGAAGGGAAAAGTGTCGAAGAAAAAGATGCACAACCAACCGAGAGAACTGCATCCTTATGCGGATTGTCAAGCAAAATCGGATTCAAGAAGTTGAGTGAACTTCACAAGGAATGGACTGAGGCTGGTGTCAAGGCATCAAGACCCACCACACAAAGACGTGTCAAGGAATTTGGCTACAGTAGTCGTATTCCTCTTGTTAAGCCACTCCTGAACACAGACAACGTCAGAGGCGTCTTACCTGGGCTAAGGAGAAAAAAGAACTGGAATATTGCCCAGTGGTCCAAAGTCCTCTTTACAGATGAGAGCAAGTTTTGTATTTCAATTAGAAACCAAGGTCCTAGAGTCTGGAGGAAGGGTGGAGAAGCTCATATAGCCCAAGTTGCTGAAGTCCAGTGTTAAGTTTCACCGTCTGTGATGATTTGGGGTGCAATGTCATATGTCCATTGTGTTTTTTGAAAACCAACATCACTGCACCCGTTTACCAAGAAATTTTGTTTCTTCTGCTGACCAGCTTTTTGAAGATGCTGATTTCATTTTTCCAGCAGGATTTGGCACCTGCCAACACTGCCAAAAGCACCAAAAGCTGGTTAAATGACTATTGTGTTGGTGTGCTTGACTGGCCAGCACACTCACCAGACCTGAACCCCATAGCGAATCTATGGGGTATTGTCAAGAGGAAACAGAGAAACAAGAGACCAAAAAATGCAGATGACCTGAAGGCCACTGTCAAAGAAACCTGGGCTTCCATACCACCCCAGCAGTGCCACAAACTGATCACCTCCAATGCCACGCCGAATTGAGGCAGTAATTAAAGCAAGGAGCAAAGGAGCCCCTACCAAGTATTGAGCACATGTACAGTAAATTAACATACTTTAAAGAAGGACAACAATTCACTAAAAATGTTTTTTTTATTGGTCTTATGAAGTATTCTATTTTGTTGAGATAGTGAATTGGTGGGTTTTTGTTAAATGTGAGCCAAAATCATCACAATTAAAAGAACCAAAAGACTTAAACTACTTCAGTCTGTGTGCCTTTAATTTATTTAATACACGAGTTTCACAATTTGAGTTGAATTACTGAAATAAATGAAAACTTTTCCATGACCCTTTCTAATTTGTTGAGAGGCCTGTATACCATAAAAAAAAAAAAAAAAAATATCTGCATGAAACAGCGGATGAGCTGAATGAGACGCAGATTCACTCTCTGCCAGCAGGTGGCGCTTAAAGCGTTTCCTTGGTTTCCATTGTAAACAAAGCAGCGCTGCACTTATGAACTTTAATATGCATTATACAGAGGCAAGATGAAAATAAAATAATACCATCTAAACTTTTCTAAAGACAGTAAGTTCCCCTCAGATATGGATTCTTATAAACTCCTACCCCTATCGCGATTTGTTTAGCATCTCAACTGATTTGAATCGTCACATATTTGAATCGATTTTCATCCGGCTCGCGTTTAATCGTTACATCCCTACTGAAGAGTGGTTATTGATGTATAGACTGTACCTTATGGTATATGTCTGGTGGAGACGTGACAAGGGTCGGGCAGAAGGAAGTGACACCGTGTTCTAGAATCTTTTTGGCCAGCAGAGCCACGCCTCCTCTGATGTCACCGCTGGCCTGGGAGAAGTCGATGCCATATCCACCTATGAGCGAGAAGAGGGGAGGAGCTTAGCATTACAAGATATCCGTAAGAACAGAGAGACTTTTACATAAACTGGTTAATGTAACAATGTCAACCCGCTGTGTACTTCTACATTAGTCTTATGCAGGTTTTAGAGTCTTGTTTACCATTTATCTGTACATCTATGAATCCAGGTGCAATGATTTTATCCTCGCAGTCAACTTTGTGATCCGCAAAACCCTCCTCATCGAAGAACAGCTTCTCCGGGTTCAAAATCTTGCCCTAAAGAACCCACAGGTCTTCCCTATAAACACAAAGATTTCCCTTCAAAATCACTGCAGAAAATGTGCAGATTTCATCAGGAGTCAATTACAGCTCATGATGTTTTAACCAGCTTTTTATATGGAACAAATAATTACACCAAGTCATTAACATTTATAGTATACAACACTGTAAAGGCCAGTCTAATATGTGAGAATGCATGTGAATCTGTACTGTTTGCAACAAACTTCTTACGTTAAGAAAATTATAATATAAAATTATGATCATAATTGTAAAGAAATCAGAAGTGTGTCATCATATGTTACCATTGCAGCTTGTGATCCTTCAGTATCCTGCAGTTCACAAACTGTGTGATCGGGGCATCTGAGACACTCTTATTAGACGGCATCTCTCCCGAAATCCCACCCCGAAACTTAAAAAAACACCCTGTGAAGAGAAACCAGAACTATCAGGTCTTGCTAGTGGATCATCTTGGTTTGACTTTTAGCCTTGGACATCTTCAACACACACAACAAACACACAAAACACAACCACACAAACACACACACACCCACACACACACACAAAACACACACACACACACACCAAATAAAACAGAGAAAATACTTCCATTAGAAAGTAAAACGTGCTTATATGTTGGTGACAACGTAAATTAATCTAAGGCAGTAAATGAAGGTTTTCAAATGCTCATTTGATTTAATTTATTATTGGACATCTCAAACCCCAACAGATTGCAGGCAAAACAGAAAGTACTTCTAATTAAAAAAAGAATTTGTAATATGAAAACTGCTATGAGCACCCTTTCTGAAGGCAATATGACTAGATTAGCCTATTCTTTACCACACCTATATAATTTGACAAACATCAATAATGTGCACTTTTCGTTTTATTAAAAAGTGCTCTACAAATAAACTGACTGACATCCATGCAATACAATGACCTAACCCAAAATTTCATTGCCCTTTTGAAAACATTATCTTTTTTTATTATTATTATTATTATTAAAACTTTATTTGAAAAGGGACCATGTACAATTTTAACATAAATTATTCTATTTCATGCATTTTACCGAATTTAGCCAATGGCTAGTTTTCATCCGCGGTCCCTTGGCAGGTAATCATAATCACAGATAAACATAAAAACGAAATAACAAACACATACAATACAGTAATACTTATACACATCCCATCAGAGCCCAAAAAAATATAAAAACTATACCAATAACGTTCAGTTAAACCACAACTATATCAGTGTTTACAGATTTGAGTCGCTTTTAAATAAAATTTTAGTTTTAATTTAAACATGTCAATAGATGTGCACATCCTTATGTCTTCTGGTAGAGTGTTCCAGTGAATAATAGCTTTCACTGAGAAAGACGATAACCCAAAGGCAGAATGACGAAAAGGAACAACACAATCACTAGTAGATGATGATCTAGTAGATCTTACAGAGACTGTAGAGCGAAAATGCACGAAATCACGAAGTACAGAAGGGGCTAAACCATTTAAAATTTTATATACCATACACCAATTTGAGAAAAGTCTAAAATTGTCAAAGCTCAAAAAATGGTATTTCTCCAAAACCCTACAGCGGTGATATTGGTTAGGCTTTTTGTCTAGAATTTTTAAGGTCTGTTTATAAAGAGATTTTAAAGGTTTAATAACAGTTTCCCCTGCTTGACCCCAACATGTATGTCAGATGAGAAAAGATTGTAGCATGCATAAAAGTCTTAGCTACATCAGTGGGTAGACATTGTCTAATTTGTCTAAGTTATATTTTATAGTCCTCACCAATTTCTTTACATGTTTTTTAAAACTAAGATTTGGATCCAGCGTTAAACCAAGATAATTAAACTCAGTAACAATTTCTATCTTTTCACCATTTATAAAAATATCTGCATTGGAAGAATACACATTCATTTTAGAAAAAAACATCCCTTTTGTTTTACCAGTGTTCAAGGTAAGACACGATTGCTCTAACCACTGTGTAATACTTTCCATAGCAACATTTAACTTTTCAGATGCTAACTCTGCTGTTCTCGCAGAGAATCACACAAAGAAACCTCCCATGTAAACGGACACCCAGATCTGTCAACACGTGCATTATAATTATTTTTGTTATTTATTAATATTCAGCACATAATAGCACCGTTTTTAAAACAACAAGCGGTGCTTTTACACGGTTAACGATACACTGTTATAGCAGAAGGTAAACAAAAACACCGGAAGTACGGATCAAAGTCTTCATTCACACATCTTACAGATACCAGATCATGAGAGGGACATGATCACCGGCTGTAGTTTCATAAACACACTTACCGTTAATTCACATATTTTTTCTCTGATGCTCTGCTCGCTTGTTTTTTTATATTATTTTTTTTTATTAGACATTAAAGAAAAACAGCAACCATATTTTACAACTTTAAACAAGACATTCTACAAAGATAATCAAAGATAACCAAGTAAGGAAAGGTTTACATTACATAGAGAAAAAAATTAAAATCAATAATACTTAAAGAAAAAAAGAAAACAAAAGAAAGACAGCATCCAGCAGCGACCCGTTCAATTTTCAAGTGGAACTTCAACTCTTTCGCGAAATTTATTAGAAATTGTATTCTACATTTTGCATTTTGGTTTTTTGTTATCAATACATTTGAGAGACTCAAAATACAAATGAAAATCAGTCATAAAGACCTTCAAACAGGGTTTAGAACTATTTCTTTTACTTTTATGAATATGAAATTTACCAAATAAAATCATTAGATTCATTATAAAATTGACAGATGCATTTTTTGATTCAAAATATAAGATACAAAATATATTTCATCAATATCCATACATTTTGGTAAAGTATAGTTATTAACATAAATATTATGAAGTACTTTCAGATGTATTTCCCGAAGTTTGTTAGATATACAAAACCGAAAGGGAAGAAGCCAAGCTTTTTTCCAAATAATCTCTGGAAAACAAATGTTCCAGAAAAATTTCCCTCTAGGCTTAATAGATCTCTTTTCATAAAATAGATTTATAATAAATGTTTTTTACTGTTAATGTCCACCCCATTTAAATTAAGAAGGGGTTCAATTCTACAAATGTTAAGGGACAACATATGGCTTCTCATTAACATCAATAAACCTGTGGGAATGGCGTTTATCACAGAATAATATTCTCTATATTTAATGGGAAATGCGCATTTATTCATAAAATTTTCATAAGAAAGCAACTCAGCTGACTGATCAAAAAGGTCAGATAAAAAATAAATTCCTTTATCCATCCAACTCTGTAAATAAAGAGACTTCCGGTTAACTGTAATATAAACATTATTCCACAAGATTGCTTTATGTGGAGAAACGTTATGCACATAACATAACTTCCAGGTCTTGAGAGCTTGTTGATAGAAATTAGATAATGCCACAGGCAGTTTGCTAGTCGAGTAATCACAGATTAACAAAAAGCGTAAACCTCCAACCTTTTTAAAAATATTATATGGTATAAAAAACCATATACTGAGTCTGATTTAAGTAGACAGTTTCTGAGCCATTTTACTTTGAAAGTATAATTTAAATCAAAAAAGTCCAAGAGCTCAAAGCCACCCTCATTCCTTGGACCCTGAAGAACTTCCTTTCTTAAATGATGATGTTTATTCCTCCAAACAAATTTAGTAAATAAATCGTACATTTTTTTACAAACTGAATCTTGAACAAAAAGGGATAATGCCGGATAAACAAATCTAGATACCCCTTCTACTTTGGTTAGAAGAACTCTATAATAGTCAAGTCTCTTTGAAGCCAGTTATTAAAGATGTTTTGAGCTTTTTAGTTTAGGGGGAAAATTTAATTCTTGTCTCTCCACTATATCTTTTGTAACACTTATTCCTAAATACTTAATCTTATTTTTTACTGGGATGTTACATAAATTTTTTTCATTTGATTCATAAAGGCACATTATTTCACCTTTCGTTACATTTAACATTAAACCAGAAGCAACAGAAAAGCTGTTTACTAACTGCAATGCTGCGGGCATTGTCTTTATCTTTCAAGAAAAGAACAGTATCATCCGCAAGCTGAGTCAATCTAATTTGTTTATTGAAGATGGTAATTCCTTGAATAACTGGGGAATTCAAAACTTTTATGGAAAGAAGAAAGAAACTCTCCTCCAATATATTAAGGAAAAAATAAAAAAGGGGATATAGGACAACCTTGACACACTCCTCTACAAATGGGAAATCTTTTAGAAGTCTTTGGATATAAATTAATAGAACTATTAATACCTCTATGAAACATTTCAATTATAGAAACAAATCTTTCCCCAAAACCAAAAGATTGTAATGCCCTATACATAAACTGATGCTCAATTATGTCAAAAGCTTTATGGAACAATTAAAGCCTCTGATTCCACCAAATTTGAATAGTCTAACAAATCCAAAATCAGTCTAATGTTCCAACTTATATCTCGGCCAGTCATAAATCCAGTTTGACACTCATTTATGATTTAGTCTAGACCTTTTTTTAAACGAACTGCATAAACATGCGATAACAGTTTATAATCTACGTTTAATAATGTTATAGGTTATCCAAAATCAAATGATCTTTATCTGGTTTAGGAAGTTCCGCTCGCTCGCTTGTGTTGTACGCTAGGAAGTCAGTACAAACACAAACACCAGCTCTTCCAGGAGTGAGATTCACGTGCTCCACCATTGATGCATGGAAGTCAGAGCTGTGGCAGTACTATTTTTTTCCCCCTAACAGTCTTGCATTATTGTTAAACAGCCATAAATCAAACAAGTAAACAACAAAAATACTGTATAATGGTTAACACATGTGTAAATGTTTTTAGAGTTTGTGAAAGTTGTTTATGGCCAATTTTTTTATATCCACAAGCCCCAGCACGTCCTGGAGCATGCTTCAGGTGTTCTGGCACTGCTGCATCCATGTCTGAGTCTGTATCATTTGGGCTTCACCTCTTCACAGCATCTGAGGAAAGAGAATATGAATATTTAAAAAAAATTATAATAATAATAAAATCAACAATAACATGCACCTACTTATTTTGAAAACGTCTTTAAGGTTCTACAACTACATTTAAAATACAATGGAACAAGATTTTGCGTCCGTTTCATGAATGATGCATTATAAAAAGGTAATCAACATTTATTACATGTTATTTTACTCTAGAATAATCTTATGTAAGTAAAATATGTTTTGTACGTCTGACAATAAGGAGTTAGATGATGTCTTAAACTTTATATGTATGATGGGTAAATAGCATATCCAAGAAACCTCCTGCAAAGCTCCCTGAGAAACTCTGCTCAAAAGGGCAAAACCTGCTTTAAACACAAAGGATGCTCACACAAAATGTTGATTTAATTTATGTAATAGAAGTTAATTGATCAGTCTCAACAACCTGGCGCTCAACACTCTAAAAACTGTGGAGATGACCGTGGACTTCAGGAGAAACCCCTCTGCATTCCCCCCACTCACCATCATGGAAAGCCCTGTGGCTGAAGTGGAGTCATTCAGGTTCCTGGGTACCACAATCTCTCAGGAACTGAAGTGGGACACTCACATTGACTCATTGTGGAAAAAAATAAAGGCCCACGGAGGGAGGTGTACTTCCTAGCACCGTGAGGAAGTTCCAACCTGCCACAGGAGAGATGCTGAAACAGTCTACTTCGCCATTATTTGAATCTGTCCTATGCACCTCAATAACTGCTGGTTCAGGCACTCAGCTACCAAATCTGACCCTTTCACTCTTCAGAAGGTAAGCAGGACTTGCCCAAGCTGAGGTCATAAATGGGTACAACCCTCCCTTCTCTCCAAGAAATGTACTCATCCAGAGTGAGCAAAAGGGCTGGCAGAATCACTCTGGACCCCGCACATCCAGCACACTCCCTCTTTGAACTGTGGCCATCTGGTCGACGCTACAGAGCACAGAGCACCAGAATGGCCAGACACAGGAACAGTTTCTTCCCTCAGGCATCCATTCATGAACAGGACAATAACTGTGAACACACACTATTATTCACTAATTACACTTATTATCAACACACACCATCAGTCTACATTTCAAATTTGCACATATTATACCTGTACATACAACTGTCTATTGCTATATACCTGTGCATACAATTGTAGATTTGTATATTTTTATTCCTTATTTACATTCTATTTTTCTATTTTTTATTATCTATGTTTTTGTTCTGTCACTGTCATTCTGTTACACTGTGGAAGCTTATGTCATGGAAAACAAATTCCTCGTATGTGTAAACATAACTGGCAATAAAAACTCATTCTGATTCAGATTCTGATT
>JADLZN010003138.1:0-415870 GCA_018155175.1 Sinocyclocheilus anophthalmus | reverse complement strand
TATGACGGAACCACTCGTTCCTGTCATCTTACCTATATTTAATCCTACCATGTTTAGTATCTATGAGTTCGTCTTCTGATGATCTAAACGAGAATGTATATTATATGGGTTTTTGGGCGGTTTTGAGGGAGGGGGGTGGGGTACATAGGCAATATATTAGGTCCTGGAATCTAGTTAATTTGCAACTTAATTCCATATGCAAAATTACCATGCTTCACACAAAGAGCCATAAAAACTCCCCAGTATCTCAAAACTCCCACTTTGGATTTGGACAAGCCCAGCTTGAGAGGCGGGAATCTTCTCCGACCTTAAAGGCCTCTCACCAGGGACCCGCCCAGAGTTCGGTGGTTTTGTTAGGTTCTGAGAAGATGTGAGCTCCAATGCTCCAGGAAACTCTAAGTACGTGCCAGGCTTCGGCCTTGTCTTTTCCATTCATCAAGTTCCTCTGACGCAAACTGGTTCTTTTCATCAACCAACTTCAGCAAAGATCCACGTGAGCCTTCAGATTGCATCAAGCCTTTCTTTCAGACAGACGAGAATTGCAAGTATCAAACTTAGTCTATTAATTGATATATTAGGTATCATTTGCACCTTTTTACCAAGGTGTGTTTGAACTAAGAATATGATGTTTCACTCGGGCAGATCTGCTGAATATGCAAATGGTTCAATAACTTCATGTTCTTATTTTTCTTCTCTTTAAAGGGTTAAGCTTTAACCCTTTCCTATACAAACTGTGTGTGTGTATGTATGTGTGTGTTAGACCAGTTTATGTGTTTATGTAGTATGTTGGACCAGTTTAAGTGTTTATGTAGTTAATAAAACCTTACTTGTATCACACTTGACGTGGTTCATTGTTTGCTCATAACTGGAGTCACTTAATCATGCAGATTTATGCTACAAGCTTTTGTAGATTTGTACAGTAAGGAAGTTATTTCCCTTAACCAGGAAAGTAACGTTCTTAGAATTGACAAGACAGTTGACCCTGAGAGGTCAGCTAAATATCTACAGCGGATCTAATTATTTATAATTAATTATAACTAGTTAGGATTAATTATTCATATTGCCCCATGAGCTAATTCGGTAATAGTAAGTGGACGAAAAGTAGGGTGTTCAAAAACATCTCAAAGGCATATTAACGTACGTGAAACATGACATTCCCATACATGTGTATTCCCACATATCCAATTTGTTCTTCTTCTGGTTCAGTTGATAATTCAAGAACACAAGCTATAGCTTCAACTTCCAGCCAGCATCACAGCAAATTTAACAAAATTGACTGTAATGTCTTCCTCAACCCAATAATTTCCAATACAATGGCATGTCAAAGGGACAGTTTACCCAAAAATCAACATAAACTCACTCCCATGTCATTCCATAAATTCTATGAATGTTATACAATTCAGTGGGGTCCAAAGTGGTTTCAAATTTTATTTTGTGTTCCAAAGAAAGTCATAAAGGTTTGTAACAATATGAGGGTGAGTACATGATGATATACTTTATTTTTTAGGTGAACTACCCTATTAGGAAGACATCTGAAAAAGTTGTCTGACCTCAAGAAGTCAAAGATTCAATCTGCAAACAACAAGAGAAAGTGAAAATTCGAAGATAAGAGGGAGAAGGAAAAAAGAATGAGAGAATAGAGGAAAAATAGGAAATAAACAAAAACAGAGAGGCAAAAGACTTAGTGAGCACAAAAGTGCGGGAAAGAGAGTCTAAGTTTACTTGATCTTATCGACTGTGGAATGCACATGCTGTCTGAATTCTGTTTACACACACACACACTCTCTCCTTTTGGGTGGAATTGATTTCCATTAACTCCACACGTCTTAATCAGGTCCTAATGCTCTCGCTTGGCTGAAGGGAGCCCGGAAGCTCGCCAGTGTTTGCGGAGTGGCAGTAAGAGGGCCAGGGAGTCTCTTCAGGGCCAGGTAGCTGTGTATGTCTTTGCATTTATCTTTCAGCCAGTGTGTATGTGTCAGTTTGCCCAGCTGTCTCTCAGGTCCTGTTCTGATTAATTGGGAGTAAATGAGTATTGAGCTCCCAGACACTGAACACCCATTACACTCCTACCAATTAATAACCCCTCTCTCTAACACACACATACATAAAGACTCTCCAACTCTCAGTCTTTGATATGTGGGGGCATCAGTTGTCTGGTACTGTGATATAATCCCTGTTTCCCACAGTCTTGAATGTGGTTTGAATGATTAATTTATGGGAGAGAGATAATTATATGAATGCCAAACTGCATCCTGTTAAAACAGTACATTGATCAAGCATTCACAAAATCAGAAATTACTGATGATGCCTGATCTAAATCTAAATATTATAGATTGATTTTGGTCATTTTACACATACAGTGGTCCAGAGAAGACACTTAAGTTACACTGCAAAGTATACAAATGCCATTGCATTATTAAAATATCAAACCAAGGCACTTTTGTTAAAAGACACACTAAGAATAACTAAAGAAAAGTGATGTTCTGAAAAGTGTTCCCAAATATCACTTGGTTTGATATTTTGTTATATAATCCAATGAATGTCATGCATTTTAAATGGCTTAAGTGTCAAACACTTTCTGGGACAACTGTATGCATTGACACAATGGAGAGTGGAGTAAATTAACACATTTTTTAACTTTGAATCTTGTGTCATCTACTAGTCAGCATGATAAAGATGTTTTCAGACATTTTGTGTGGCACAGCATGACATCTGAAGCTATTAGAAGCCGATCGATATCATGTTATGTAAACAAATGCATTATGTAAGATTCAGATATTCAAAGGCATTTCTTAAAACTACTAAAACAGTAAAAAACTAAATAATGAAAACTCCATTTAACCATAGTTTCAGTACAAATGGCACTGCGTGGTAAGGAAAGCATGTATCACATGATAGACAGAAGATAAATGGAGGAAGAAAATAAAGCAGTGACAGGTGTCCAAACAAAGTGCGGAATAACTTGTTAGATAAAAAAGTGGGTTCTGTGTGGGAAGAGAAACAAGTTTAATTAATGTTTCAACTGATTGAGTGATTATTAAATTATGTGTTGATTAACCATGCATGTATATCTAATAACTGAATGGCAGAAAAGTGTCCAGTATGAAAAGTTACATCCTAGAATGTGAAATTGGGAAAATAATATGTGATGGTGTAATAAATGTCCACTGATGGCAAGCTGAAAGAACACAAGTGCAGTTTTAATAAATCCAAAAGTGAGCAGATAAACAATAAACAAGACTTGACTTGGCTAGGCAAAACAGTGGATAGTGGAACACAAAACAGTGGATTAAACAAACAAAGCTAGACAATGGACAATTAAACATGAGGGCTATCGTCTCTAGGTTACGTATGTAACCATGGTTCCCCGAGGGAACGAGACGCTGCGTCGAAACACTTTGGGAACGCCCTTGCGTGACCGCGTTCTGAAGCACGTGTCAAATCCGTCCAATGGACCAGCGAGACGTCACGAGCAGGGTGACGTAAGCACCAGAAAGCATAAAAGCACATCCGGCCGGGCGCCAACCAGCTTCGATGAAGTAGCGCCTGCAGGGATGCAGGGAGTATGGCAAAGAGACGCAGCGTCTCGTTCCCTCGGGGGAACCATGGTTACATACGTAACCTAGAGACGTTCCCCTTCAGGAACTCGAGCTGCGTCGAGTCGCTTTGGGAACGAGAATACCCACTGCGCCATACTACCAAGTCCCTGCCTGTGTGTGTATCCTAGGAGCACATCACGAAGAGAGAACTTGGGAACCTGGGGTAGAAGCCAGGTCTAGGTTGTAAAAGTGGACCAACGTGTGTGGAGAGGACCAGCCCGCCACAGCACAAATGTCCTGCAAGGCCACACCCAAGCTGAAAGCCTTGGAGGCCGCCATACTCCTGGTCGAGTGCGCTCTGACCCCCATAGGTGACGGGAGGCCAGAGGACTCGTAGGCTAGTGAGATGGCCTCGACCACCCACCTACTCATAGTCTGCTTGGTCGCCGGAAATCCTTTCTTTGGCGGACCAAAACAAACAAAAGCTGATCTGCCTTACGCGACGGGGCAACTCTGTGTGCGTAAGCGTCCAGTGCTCGAACTGGACAGAGCAGATTAAGCCTTTCTTGGCCTACTTCCTGGTACGGAGGAGGACAGAATGCCTTGAGTACTATGGGCACCTTGGTGCACTGTACCGGCCTCAGCCTCAGGGTGCCACGGAGGAAACGAGTGGCAAGCGGGTGTCTTCCCAATTATTGACCACCCAGAAGGGTGTGGTAAGCAGCTAAGGCCGCCACGTATACATTCAGAGTGGAGGGAGATAACCCTGCGGAGCATCGCTCCTGCAGAAACTCCAGAACTATACAAATTGGGCAGTTGACTGGGTCCTGCAATCACTGTCCGCACCATGAAGCAAAAAGTTTCCACTTCAAGGCATACTGTTTCCTAGTGGCGGGAGCTCTGGAATGGAGTATAGTCTCAACAACCTCAGTTGAGACCAGATGCTAGGAGCTGTGCCCCTAGGGGCATGCCAACAGCTTCCATAACTCCGCGATTTATGTAGTAGACCACCGATGTGTTGTCTGTGCGGCCAAACACATGATGCCCCCTTAGGTCTGAAAGGAAATGTGTCAGAGATCGAAACACGGCCAGCATTCCCCGGCAATTGATGTGCCAAAAGAGATGATGGCATTCCCACAGACACTGGGCAGAGCGGCCACTAATGATTGCTCCCCAGTCCGTGAGAGAGGCATCCTTCGTTAGCATTACGCGACGACAAGGAGCACCTAACGTCGGGCCTTGAACCAGGAACCAACGTTTCTTCCACATGTCTAAGGCACGTAAGCATCGCCGCGTGACCTTGATCATGCAAAGCGGATTCCCCCTCGGGGAAAACCCCTTGGTCCTGAACCACCACTCTAGGGTTCTCATGTACAGCAGGCCAAAAGTAACCACGTTGGACGCCGCTGCCATCAGGCACAACAGCCTCAGAAACTGTTTGACAGTGCGTGACTGGCCTTCTCTTTAACCCCTCTTGACTGTCGTGAGGATTGACTCGATGCGAGCAGGAGACAGACGTGCCTGCATTGACGTTGAGTCCCACACCACGCCTAAATAAGTGGTTCTCTGTAGTGGCGAAAGAACACTCTTCTTGGCATTTAGTCTCAACCCCAACTCTCTCATGCGGGCGAGAACGACATCTCGATGTCGAACCACCATCTGCTCTGATTGAGCTAGTGTTAACCAATCGTCGATATAATTGAGTATACGGATGCCCTGGAGTCGCAGTGGAGCCAGAGCAGCAGCCACACACTTTGTGAAAGTGGGGGGGGGGGGGGGGTGGGGGGTGGTGAGAGTGACAGGCCGAAGGGAAGAACTATATTGGTATGCTTCGCCCCCGAAAGCAAACTTCAGGAACTTCCAGTGTTGAGGGAGGATGGAAAAATGGAAACGTGGAAATAAGCGTCTCTGAGATCTATCGTAACAAAACAGTCCTCGGACTGGATCTGAGATACTATCTGTTGATAGTGAGCATCTTGAACCGAAGCCGTTGATAGCGCGGTTCAGAAGACGGAGAACTAAGATCGGACGCAACCCCCCATCCATCTTCGAAATGATGAAGTAACGGCTGTAGAACCTGGACGCTCTCTCGAGAGAGGAGGAACATGTTCTATGGCCTCCTTCCTCAAGAGAGTGTTTACTTTTTGTTCCATTACCAGAGCCTGCTCGGGGTCCACTAGTGTGGGGATGACCCTGTTGAAACGAGGCGGACGAGAACCGGACTGGATTCTGTAACCTTTCTCTACATTCTGCAGGACCCATTTTGAGATATTTTGTAGAAGTTTCCATGCTACCAGAAAATCTACTGAGGGAACCAGCCTCTCGAGGCTGGTGTCTGGAATTATTAGAGGAGCCAGTTCGGTGCCCCGAAGCGGATGACCGGCAGGGAACGACAGACCTGACTGCTGTAGCACCCTCACTAGAGGGGGCGAGCTCTCCCGTGCCGTAACGTTGCCGGGCGGCAGCTGGGAATTTTGCTAGTCGGAGCTCACTGAGCCCTGAAGCACCGAGGTGGCAGGGGTATCAATGAACCTCCATGAGGGCACTGAGGGAACAACCGACCCGACTGCTGTAGCACCCTCAATTGAGGGGGCGAGCTCTCCCGTGCCATAACGTTGCCGGGCGGCAGCTGGGAAATTCGCTCGTCGGAGCTCACTGAGCCCTGAAGCGCCGAGGTGGCAGGGGTATAAATGAACCTCCATGAGGGCACTGAAGGAACAACCGACCCGACTGCTGTAGCACCCTCAATTGAGGGGGCGAGCTCTCCCGTGCCGTACCGTTTGCCGGGCGGCAGCTGGGATTTTCGCTCGTCGGCGCTCACTGAGCCCTGAAGCAACGAGGGTGGCAGGGGTATCAATAAGCCTCAATGAGGGCACTGAGGAGGATTGGGCACCGTATACTGAGGTGATATCATTTCCTCTCCAGGTGGGCTGCCCTCAGGGACCTGACAATGGTAGGACCATTTCGCCGAGGTCCTCTTAGACAAATAACGGTCCACAGATCCGTTTTCGGTCTATAAGACCCCAACTGAGAGCGTCGCCCTGACCCCCGATCTTCTGTGGAGGGGTGCGGGTTGCAACGCTGTTTTTGAGACTGGCGATATGAGGAACTTGACGGCTTGGGCTGCTCCCGCTCAGCAACCCCACCCCTGAGCAGGTCAGCCTGGTAAGCTTGTAACACCACCATGGTGTGCAAACATGAGCCAGCCTGACCTACCGCCGTATAAGCGTTCCCAACCAGACTCGATGTAAGCCTAACGGGCCTGGTGGGAGGCTTCGGGGCCTTCAGGGACGATGCTGGGGATGGGGAGAGATAGCTCGAAAGCGTATGTTCCACCACTGGCATCGCCCCATATACATTATCATTCAGCCCCATGATGTTCTTTTGAGTAATTCGAGACTGTGGGGCTGTAATAAGGGATGAGTACGGTTTCTCCCACGATCTTGACACCTCGGCATTGAGATCGGGGAAAAATGGAAGGCCCCATCGTGAAGGCTGTTATCTGGATTCAGAACATGCTCGTCTATTTATTTTTAGGGCGAGCGTCCTGTTTTTAGGCTGGCCAAATGATATTTTATTTTATTTTTGGCGCGAAACACCCCCATAATCACGAATCACACCTCATAAGCGAGGGACTGTGGTGACGAGTCCACAGTCTCCTCTGTCTCGACACGCGTCACATCCACCTCCTCGGAGGAGAGTGGATGAAGCGTCTGGCTCTTTCTGCTCTGCGGTGGGGGGGGGGGGGGCGCCGGAGAGGAGAGGAGAGCGGGATATAGCAGGTGAGGACCGAGAAACAGGAAAAAGAACCGAGCCCGCCTCGGATCTCTCCGCTAAATCCACCCGCGATCCCCACGACAACAGTCTGCACTGTGCCTCGGCAACAGCGGGATTGCGAGCCTGGCCGCTCTCATCAAACGCAGCCAGGCGAGAGCGGAGCGTGCGCAGCGAGAGCAACTCGCAGTCATGACAATCAGCCCCCACGAGAGCTGACCATGCATGCTCCGCTCCCAAACAAACAACACAAAGATTGTGTGTATCCCCCGCCGCCAGATATAGTGGGCAGGGAGAAACACAGCGTTTGCAATGCCGTTCGCTCGCCATAGACTTTCTCAATATTTTATATATATGAGTGATTGTGCGGACAGACAACAGTAAATAGAAAGACACATACACAGAGCGCTACTGAAAAGCAGAAGCTGGGTGGCGCCCGGCCGGATGCGCTTTTATGCTTTCTGGTGCTTACGTCACCCTGCTCGTGACGTCTCGCTGCTCCATTGGACGGATTTGACACGTGCTTCAGAACGCGGTCACGCAAGGGCGTTCCCAAAGTGTTTCGACGCAGCTCGAGTTCCTGAAGGGGAAATATAGGTGCGTTCGACTTGAAGCACGGCTACAGACGGCAGTCAACGAGAGTAGCCGCTTGCAGTCGGGGGCGGAGTTGAAAACGGACACGTCAAGCCGGACATTCTGCTCCCCTTAGTGATGCTCACGCGGTGTTTTCATACTCTTTCACAGATGAAGTGAATAAATGCTATATTTGTCAAATACACAGACGTTTCAGAAACGTTTTCATGAGCAACAGAAACACTTTTTATATACTGCTTAATACAGCGCCATCTGTTCAAGTATAAAGTTCAACGTAAATATATACTATTTAAATACTAATAAAGTGGGGATATATATGCATTCATCAGTGTTTTATGATAAACGTGACTCAATATAACATTGCGACTACAGTAAAAAAGCTTTTACTGTTCTAAAAACACAGATTTATGAGCAGTATTGGATTTGAAGATGTTTGAAACACACGTCATTGTTGTCATGTGGTGAATTTGGCCAATCGTGAAACAGCTGTGTCGTCATCAGCACTCCTGCAGTCGCTCTGAAAAAGCTGTGCCAGCTGAGTCAGCCGGCTGCTCTCGAAACGCTATCGCGGTACTTTAATGCCACACGTGACAGTGACGTGGCATCGGCGCCGGTTCAAGTCGGACTAAATTTCTAACCGGTTATTACCATATAAGTACTGTATACCCAATAAAGTGAAAGAAGTGCATTTTAAAATTTTGCATAATATATACCCTTGTAACGCTGTTGTGTCGAAATTTTGTGATGTAGCTGATATATGCACCTTTTGTAAAAAAGAAAGTGAAGATATTTGTCATTTATTTTTCTCTTGTAATGTTTCATCACTTTTCTGGAAAGATTTGAGTTCCTATTGTTTTTCTAAAGTTAATATGAAATGTAATTTACACATTAAGGATGTTGTTTGCTTTTTTGAAAACCAAAACAAATCTTTAGAATCTGCTGTTAACTTTCTTATCCTTGTGGCAAAATTCTATTTTAACAAACAAAGGTTTCTTAAGAAAATACCTACTTTTATAGATTTCTTATGTGAAGTAGAACATTTAATTAAATCACTAAGAGTAATTAATAACAAAAAATGTATTTCTTTTTTGAAGAGATATGATGAGATCTTTCATGTACCGTGATTAATACTTGTTTTGATGTGTTTTTTTTTTTTAAATCCTCTTTTCTTTATTTGTTCTGTTCCTGCCTTTTATGTTCATAAAAAAGATGTTTAAATGCATCTTTCTTTTTCAACAGTCATTATCAATTATTTTTTCTTCTCTTCTCTTTCATATGTTCAGATGACACTGGATGTAGTGTTGATACAGTATGTGTAATGTATGCAAAGTTGTTATTCATTAATGTCAACTCTGAATTATTTGCAATAAAAAAAAAAAATTAAAAAAAAAAAACTAAATTTCTAACCGGCATGCACTGCTTCAAGTCAGCCGCCGATCGGTCTGCGCAGTGCTGCATGAAGTCGAACGCACCTAATATCAAACAAAAAGTGACACAAGACACAATCCAACCAATGAGAAACAAAACACATTACTAAAACAACCAATAACAACATGACACATTAACTAACGAGAACATGGCACGAACACAGAGGGGAAAGGGAACACAACATGACAAAAACAGGAACAAAGAGACATGACACATGAACATAACCATTCAATTACAGATAGAGAGGTTCAGATACACTTACTGTACATCAACTAAAAATTATATTTTTTTGCATCTTGCAGCTTAGCTAGTAATATTGTTTTAATGATTATTTTAGAGTACAGTTGTTTAATTTCACCAAGTATTTAGATTTTATCCTATACATACTGCATTTTTACATACTGTACTTTTTGTTACATACAAAAAAAATGTTTTAAATGAGTCATATGGATGCTGTGTTTAAATCTAAAGGAGACCTTTCATTATTTTTTAAAAAGGTATTTGCAAAACCTTTTCAAGTAAAAAACAATTTATATCTTGAGATTTATTCATTATGATTTTTATTTCTGACGGTAAAGCTTGATATTTACATTTCTACTCTTTAAAATACTATGCACTTTCTCATCGTGCTTACCAAATGCACAGAAGGCTGTCAGGTGCTAAAGACAACTTTGACAAACCACATACACACAAGCGGAATAACGAAGAGAGAGAGAGTTACAAAGATAAAATCTCACAGATTATAATTCTAAATCAATATCCTGGGCTTTCAAATGCAAATGGACTTTCCTATTTGGTTTCTAATAAATGTGCGTGGGTTTTCTAATATGAATAATAACAATAATTAAAATTAAAAACTTTTAAGCACATTAGGTGATGCTAATGTGAGGGACATTACAAACCATTAGTGCTTTAACAAAACAAATACACACACACACACACACACACACACAAATAAAACACTCCAGTGAATGGAAGCTCTTTGGATTGTGATTTTTCAATCAAATGAATTAAAGTTATACTTAATTATTTAGGCTCCTTCAGATAAGCACCTTTTTCCCTGGGTTCTAATATTTTTGCGACCCCAAAATAGGTTGTGCTGTTCTGATGGTGTTTATGGGTAAATAATGATACATGCATACAATCAATCAACCACAAAAACTCTATGTATTTTTATCTGTCAGGTTGTGTGACCTCATCCTTGAAAACCATAAAACTAACAGATTTCAAAGGAAATTTGGTACTGTGCTGGGTTGCTTCTTAATGCCCAAAGTTAAACATGGGTCCAAAAGTGAAAACAGCAGGCAATCACTGCTTTAAAGCATGATGTTTTTCAAAAGAACTACAGAATAAACTGTACATTGTGGAACTTTTCTCAAGTTTTAGGCAGTAAAACCCTTTTGCCTATAATTGGAGCCTTTATTTTTGAGAGTGAAGGAGCAATAGGGACAGAAAGTGTTTGAAAAAGAGAGAAAATATCTGTCTTTTCAACAGGTTTGAAGAGTATAATCTTACTGAGACCACAGCACAGACGTGTCCTCCATGCATTATGAATGTATTGCCAATTGTACCCTTTCGTGATGCATGGCATGCAACGGCTGATCGCTAATGGTGTAATGAGAATTTTAATACCTTATGAAAAGGACATGATATTTGTCATATAAACGCCATCAAACACCACCATCACCCCCCCCCACACACACACACACCCACCCACATCATGCTATGAATAATTCCTGAATTCTCTCATTCCACCTCAATGTGAAGTCAGTGTTTTATTGTGAGGCTAGTTGGCGGGTTGTATATTTTTGTGTAATATATATACACTGTTCCCTTTCAGTCAGTCACGTTCTACGTTACGTCAGTTGTGACTGACGAATCGGGATCTCGCCCGAGAGCCCAATCACCTTCGAGTGTTAACTAAACAAGCCAATGACAGTTGGCGTGCGTGTTTCACCACGCGCACCCCGTCCCACAGCGCGGGTATAAAAGGAGAGCGCGTGCAAACGCACATCAGCTTTTCGCTTCGGAGCCGAGCCTTCTCAGGATGAATCTCCGCAAGTGTTTGGAAGAAACAGCTGGCGTTGGTGTTACGGCGCGTCAGCAGTGGTTGCCATTCAGTGCTGCTCATCTTCGGCGTGCTGCAGCTGCCATTCTGCGGTCTCGCCGCGACCTCCCCTGGGCGCTTCAGCGCTCTCTCTAAAAGAGTGTTTCCTTCTAAAAGAGCAAATTCTAAAAGAGCTCCACGAGCGACAGGCGTCTTTTTAAAGATGGCTTCCCGCTCGTGCGTTTCTGGATGCGGTCGTTACCTGGTGCTGGGTGATGGTCATGATCGCTGCCTCATGTGCCTGGGCATTAAGCACGCTGAGGTTGCGTTCATGGATGAGTCATGTTCTCAGTGTGGGAACATGACCATCGCGACGTTGCGGTCTAGATACCTCCTCATTAAAGGGGGGGGTATCCCCCTTGCCATGCCCCGCTCTAGCTCCTCTGGTTCTCGGAGGGCTACTTTGGTTCATGGTTAGGGAGACCTGAGGGTTACAGTGAGAGCTTCCCCGTCGAGTACGTCTCCGCGGGCCTATCATTCCTCTGGCATGTCGCACCACCTGGTGTTCCCGGACGAGTGTGCTGGTTCCTTGGACAGGGCGGGGTCCAGCATCTGGGACACAGGCAGAGGACAGGATGTCGATCGCTGCATCGGAGGGCGAGCTAGGCTCTGGAGATGAGGACTCGGCTGCGCTGCCACCGTCAGGTAGAATGGCATTGCCCGAGTCAGATCCAGAACGGACCGCTATGCTTTCCCGGGCCGCCGAAAGTGTCGGGCTGCACTGGAGGCCTTCTTATCCGAACGCATCCCGTACGCTCGAGGCTGGATGATTGGTTCCTGGGGGCACAGGTCGGGCTTTGGCAGCCGCCTCCGGTTCCATTCTTCTCGGAAGTGCATGAGGAGGTTACTAAGGCTTGGAAGGCACCTTTTTCTGCCCGAAACAGACTTGGTGCCTCATCCGTCCTCACCACCCTCGACGGTGGAGCGGCCCAAGGGTATGTGGACATCCCTCCAGTTGAGCGCGCTATTGCCATGCAGCTCTGCCCGTAAAGCACCGCCACCTGGAGGGGTAGTCCACGCCTTCCGTCCAGGGCCTGTAAGTTCTAGTCCGCTCTGACGGCTAAGGCTTACAGCGCTGCTAGACAGGCCGCTTCCGCCCTGCACACCATTGCCCTCCTGCAAGTCCACCAGGCCAAAACGTTGAAGCAGTTGCACGAGGGTGGTACTGACCCAGGTGTGATTCACGGTCAAGACTGCGCCGCTGCCGGCCGGACATCGACGCTTCGGGGACCGAAATTCGCGTGTCGCGGATGCCCTTGCGTCCAGCTACCACCCCCTGTTCACATTGGTGGTCCACCGATGCCGCCTACCTTGTGAGGACCGTAGGGCGGATATGAGGGAGACCGACAAGCATCGCTTCCTGGGCTCCCTGATCTCCCAGGCCGGCCTATTCGGTGAAGCGGTGTAGGGCTTTGCCCAACAGTTCTCCACCGTGCAGAAGCAGACGGAGGTGTTTTGACGCATCCTGCCCCGGCGGTCTGCTGTTGTCTGCACCCCACCGCCGGCTGCAGGCCCTCTGTCTGCTCATCGCCGAGGGCATCTTCCTGCGGCCTCCACCTCCGCTCCAGATCGGCCGCAGCAGCAGCCTTCACAACAGCCGCAGCGTGGAGCTGGCCGCAGGAAAGCTGTGCAGCCAGTGGTGCCCAAAACCTCAACAGAAGAGCGGGTTCCTTTTCTCCGGGTTCCAAGAGGGCGAGGACGGCAGTGCGCGAGACCCAGTCTTCGCCATTGGGCAGAATGGTCAGTTCAAGGAAGCTATCTGCTCCCCTCACGAGACCCTGCCCAGCGGGAGACAGTTACCGTGGCGCGGCCGCGCACTCGATCCCACCCTGGGACGGCCCAAAACAACAAGGGAAGCCTTTCCGGGGTTGGGTCCCTGTGTTCCACTTCGCTGCCCCACTGCGGGTACGTCGGTGGTTTCCCTAGTCCCCCCTGTTCGGTCGCTGGGGGGCTGGTTAGCATGCCCCAGGCCGTCTCGCTGGCTCATGTGAACCGTCAGACTCGGCTATACGATTCAATTCGCCCGGCGCCCTCCCAAGTTCAGGGGCATTCGGTTCTCCTCTGTGCTGGACAGGGATGCTCCGGTCTTGCGTGCAGAGATCGCGGTCCCGCTAGCGAAGGACGCGATACAGCCGGTCACTCCAGCCGAGATGAGGTCGGGCTTCAACAGCCCATACTTCATCGTACCCAAGAAAAGCGGTGGGTTACGAACAATCTTGGACCTGCGTATCTTGAACCCTCAGCACTTCACAGCTCAGTTCAGGATGTTGACGCAGAACGCATCTTTCAATGCGTCCGTCCTTTCGGTTGGTTTGCAGCGGTCGACCTCAAGGACGTGTATTTTCATGTCTCGATTCTCCCTCGACACTGACCGTTTCTCCGCTTTGCGTTCGAATGGTGAGCGTATCAGTACAAGGTCCTCCCCTCCGGGCTATCCCTGTCGCCTCGTGTCTCCACCAAGGTCGTGGAGGCAGCCCTCGCTCCATTGAGGGAAGCGGGCATTCGCGCTCTCAACTACCTCGACGACTGGCTCAAATTGGCCCAGTCCCGAGCGCAGTTGTACGAACACAGAGATATGGTGCTCAGTCACCTCAGCCGAATGGGGCTTCGGGTCAACTGGGAAAAGAACAAACTCATGCCAATGCAGAGGATCTCTTTTCTCGGCATGCAGCTGGACTCGGTCAACCTCTCATCGCAGTCGATGCTGAACTGCCTGGGGCCTTCCAGGTGCAAGATGGCGGTTCCACTGAAACAATTTCAGAGGCTCCTGGGGCATATGGCATCCACAGCTGCTGTCACGCCGCTAGGTTTGCTTCATATGAGACCGCTCAGGTTGGCTTCACGGCCGCAGGTCCGCGATGGGCAATCCTCACCGCCAATCATCCCCACGGCGACACGCACCTTACCGGAGTTTCTGTTGCCCGTTCTGCCGTCAGAACTCAGCCCGTGGACCAGATCTTGCCTTTCGCAGGAATGGGGTGTCACTTGGGCTAAAGTCATTATACCAGCGCAGGTTGTTGTGTCAAAAGAGCCTCTGCGGGGGCTGGGCCTCCCGGTGCCATTGCCACCTGGGATTGCAGCTGCGGGGCTCTGGTCGGGGCCCAGACTGCAGTGGCATATCAACTCGATTTGCAAGCAGTATGGCTGGCTCTGCGACGCTTCAAATCGCTGCTACACGACAAACACGTACTGGTCCGTACGGACAGCACAGCGACCATTGCGTACATCAACCAACAAGGTGGTCTACGCTCCCGTCGCACGTCGCAACTCGCCCGCCATCTCCTCCTATGGAGTCAGAAGCATCTGAGGTCGCTTCGCACCATTCACATCCCAGGCGAGCTCAACCGTGCAGCCAACAAGCTCTCACGTCAGCCCGCCCTCCAGGCAGAATAGCGACTCCACCCCGAGACAGTCCAGCAGATTTGGAGACGCTGTGGGGACGCTCAGGTAGACCTGTTTGCTGCCCCGGACACGTCCCATTGCCAGTTGCTTTACTCCCTGGCCGAGGGTCCCCTCGGCACAGACGCACTGGCGTGCAGCTGGCCTCGGGGCAGTCTACGCAAATATGCGTTTCCCCCAGTGAGCCTTCTTTTTACAGTTGCTGTGCAAGGTCAGGGAGGCGAGGAGCAGGTCCTTGGTAGCGCCATACTGGCACAGTCGGACTTGGTTCCCCGAACTGAAGCTCCTCGCGACAGCCCCTCCTTGGCAAATACCTCTGAGGAGGGATCTCCTTTCTCAGAGAGGGGGCACCCTCTGGCACCCGCGTCCAGACTGGTGGAATCTCCACTTATGGTCCCTGGAAAAACGGGACGCGGAGGTTCTAGGTGGGCTACCTCCAGAGGTAGTAAAACACCATCGATTAAACTAGAGCCTGTCTACCAGACACGCTTACAGGCTGAAGTGGATCCTGTTCGTCGGTTGGTGCTCTTCCCCCCGTAGATGCCCGATCGCAGTCGTGCTTCCTTTCCTGCAGGATGGGTTGGAACGAAGGCTGTCTCCCTCCACCCTCAAAATGTATGTTGCCGCCATTGCCGCGCATCACGTTGCAGTAGACGGTAAGTCTGTGGGGAAGTACGACTTGGTCATCAGGTTTCTCAGATTGGCAAGGAGGTTAAATCCTCCGCGCCTCACCTGTTACCCTCTTGGGATCTCCCATCGGTCCTGACGGCCCTGAAGGAGGAGCCCTTCGAGCCTCTGCAGTCAGTAGAGCTTAAGTTTCTGTCAGTAAAGACAGCGCTCCTCACCGCATTGGCCTCGGTCAGGAGGGTAGGGGACCTGCAGGCATTCTCAATCGACGATTCGTGCCTAGAATTCGGAACAGGAAACTCTCACGTTGCCCTGAGAACCAGGCCTGGATATGTGCTCAAGGTTCCCACCACTCCTTTCAGGGACCACGTGGTGACATTGCAGCGCTGCCCCGGAGGGAGCAGACCCAGCAATCGCTATGCCTGTCACTTCACACTACTGCGATTACGTTTGGACCTGTAAACGGACGCTTCAGTGACACTCAGACCCAAGCTCTTTGGCTGCTTTGAGGTCAGAGAAGGGGAAAGGCTGTCTCCAAACAAAGGACTGCCCCACTGGCTGTAGTGGAGGCTATAGTATTGGCATTACCAGGCCCAGCACATTTCACAAGGAACCCTCGAGTGAGAGCTCCTCTACGCGAGGAAGTGGCATCTTCTTGGGGCCATTGGCGCGGGGCACCTCGATAACGAGACATCTGTAGAGCTGAGGCTGGGCGAGCTAACACGTTTGCGAGATTCTATACACTCCGTGTCTAGAGCGGTCCTCTTGTGTACTAGCATGCACGGAGGCACAACACAAGACCTCGCTCTCCGCGTGTCGATCACACTTGCTGCGCCATTCCCCTCTAAGCGCCCAATTGAGGCACGTGCGCGTTTGTGCTCCTCAATCAGTTCCTCATTCTTCAGTGCAGAACGAGGCGCGTACCGCACCAGCTTACTATCGACGTTTTGACGCCATTTTGGGGATACATAAACAATAAATGTTTCTTGAGCAGCAAATCAGCATATTAGAATGATTTCTGAAGGATCATGTGACACTGAAGACTGGAGTAATGACTGCTGAAAATTCAACTTTGACATCACAGGAATCAATTACATTTTAAATAAATAAATGAAATAGAAAAACTATTTTAAATTGCAATAATTTTTCACAATATTATTGCTTTCACTACATTTTAATCAAATAAATGCACCCGTAATGAGCAACTTAAACATGTGTTTTTAATATATATCTAATTAACTAATCACTTGTTATAAGACTAGTTAACTAGTTAACCAACGTGACCAACTAGGAATTTCACTCAGCACTCATCTGACGATCATCCCTTCTTACCTCCATCTAAAGTTCTCATCAGTTCCATCAGCATCCATTCCTCCATTCATCCCTCACTCTGACACACCCATCTGTCTCATCTATCCATCCTTCCTTGCATCCGACGTCTTAACATTCACTGGAGAAATAGACAGACGGCGTGAGAGATGGAGAGAGAGAGTAAATAAAAGCACAATATGCTGGCAGTGTGCCTTATCCAGTGTGTGGGTCAGCCGGAGGATATGACTGCATGGTTAGTTCCTCAACATAAACAAAAGGAAAGACAATATCCTGCCCAACACAGTAGTGAAGCTGCTGTTGTTTTAATTTTTCAAGACCAGGGCTTTGAAATAATATAGAAAAAAAAACGAAGCGACTCAGGGAAGTGTTTTCACAGAAGCCAAAATTGCAATAAAGTTTGAGGTTGGACTTCACAGGTGTTTGCTTGCGCTGTCAGGCTACATCCCAATTTGCATACTATCTGTCATAAATAGTATGTGAGATTTGAATTAGCGCTTCCCCAAACACTGTACTTTGAAAATATTATGCTAAAGGTGCATGGATGGTACATTATTTCTGTACCACCGTCTTTTCAAAATAAATATTGCCCACAACCCTTTGCGCTACAGAAGACATGGAATATCTGGCTGTTTTTAATTTATTCAGTGGGAAAATGGGAAAGAATACAAACCAAACTGCCACAACAGTTTTTAAATATGAGAAACTAAGAGACTGTACACAGCTAAAATACACATCTTATACCAGCCTGAGATGGTCTACCTGCTCTCTCAAACTGGCCATGCTGGTTTTTAGAAGCCACAAGGTCAAGTGCCCAAACACACTCTAAGACCAGCAAATCAAACCAATCTGATCATGTTGGGAGACCAGTTAAGACCAGCAAATTATTTAGGTGGTTTAGGCTATTTTTGTCAGCAGCTGCACTTTTATTTACTGATATATAAACACTTTTTGTCTGATTGGACATATTACTCTAGTCAAATAATTTATATACAGTGAAATATTAAAAACACTATTACACGATTAAAATAATACAAGAAGTAATATAATATGCTGAGATATAATCATTATAAGCATGCATTAAAATATAATCCTATAATCTGTAAAAAACTGCACTGCATACATTTTTTATTTAAATCCACTTTAATTCTACTTGCTTTCATCCAAATTGCAATGCTATCTCAGTTCAAATTCAAGAACTGAAATGGAATTTAAAGTCATTGTCAATTCATTTCTGAACGATGCAAAACCATGGTGTAAACAGCAAACTAATAACATGACATGCCTCAGCAAAACTAGAATCATTTTAATCAACAAAGCTTTAAGCAGCAAAGCTACATTGCTAGCACATGAACATCATGACCTGACGCCTCTCACTGACAGTGTTATGAGTTTATTTAAAACATCTTGTGCTGTTGCTGGGGATGAACCTTAAAGCTCCCATCATTTTACCGGTATGAACACTGAACAGAACCCAGTGGGTCCATCACCTTCTGCCTTCTTATTAAAGAAGAGAAAACGAACACCCTCTCTCTGTCTTACTCTCTTTTCCTCTCCTCTCCCTTAAAAAAATCAAATCCCATTTGTGTGAATTTGTATTTAAATTGCTAGCAGCTGTCTGCTGTTTGAGGGTTCACAGAAGGCATATGCTTTATTTTAGTTTATACTCAAGAAGTTTTAACCACAGAAATAAAGTCGGTTTCTTTCCTTTTTTCAACATAATGCATAAATGTAAAATTTGACTGTGGGCTCTGCGAGCAGTAGGGGGGCTGTAGACAAAAACACAATTATGAAAAACATATTTGAGTCTGGGATGGGTGAGTGATTGACATATGAACTGTGGCACTGAAAAAACTCCCTGAGAACCGTTGGAGACATTCAGAGAGAGGCGTATTTATGAGTATGCTGTGTGCTCGGAAAATTATAAAGCAGATGTACATGATTTTTTAAAGTCAGAGCTGGTGTGTGTTCATCTGGCATTTGGTTTATGTTATGAGGTGTGCATGTTTATGAGTGTGTATGTGTGTGTGTCTCCAGGCGTTTACCCTCAGGCTGTTCCAGACTGTCTGATCTGTGTGATTACTGTCTTCCTAACACAGCACGGCAGCGCTCATTTATTTATCAGCCCATTACGCCGCATCCGGAATCCAAACACACATACACATATTCACATGCATGTGGCCATTCTCACTCATACTGTAAAGAGAGATGGGTCAGTCGATGTCACTCATAGTGAGGTCAACTAGTATATCTAGATCAGTGGTTCTAAACCAGAGGGCTTCAGCAAACATCACAGGGGAACTGAAATTATTTAAAATAAGACAAAACAAGCATTAGAGGAATAGTTCAAGCAAAAATGAAAATTTGCTGAAAATTTACTCATCCGCAAGCCTTCCAAGATGCAGATGAATTCATTTCTTCATCAGAACAGATTTGGAGAAGTTTAACTTTACATCACTTGCTCACAAATGGATCCTCTGCAGTGAATGGGTGCCGTCAGAGTGAGAGTCCAAACAGCTGATAAAAACATAACAGTAATCCACATCACGACTCCAGTCCATCAGTTAACATTTTGTGAAGCAAAAAGTGATTGTAATAATAATAAAAAAATAAAAAATAAAGACTTTTTAACTTCAAACATGAGTCCTCGATCTGAATATTGCTTTCTTCAGTGAAAAAAAGTTGTCTCATCTGAATCCGGAGAGAAATATGCACAGATAAATCACTGTGTATAAGCGAAAACAGACCAAAAATATTCTAAGCAAATATGTTGGTGGATTTTGATGTTAGAAGACTGGATGAAGCGTTATTATGGATTATTGATGCTTGACTCATATTTTGGATGGTTTGAAGTTAAAATACCTTAATGGTGGATTTGTGTATTAAGCAATGGCTTTTTGCTTCACTTGATGGACTACAGTTGTGTGGATTATTGTGACGTTTTTATCAGCTGTTTGATTTTTTATTTATTTTTTGCTTTCTTTGTAGAACCAGGTCTTAAAACAAACTGAGGTATGAGGAAGCCTAATTTCAAAAGTGTGATTTCTTGACCTGGGAAAGTCATGTAAATAATGAAAAAGAAAATTCCAAATGAAAAATGAAAATGAAAAATTCCAAAAAATAACAAGCGACTGGAAAAATCACAGACCTTCGAATATTGTTGTGGACAGTGGAGGCCCTGGAGCCAAAAAGTATGTATATACAGTAAGTGATGTTTATAAGTGATCAGTGATGTTATAAATTACATACATGAAAAGGAATATTTCAGGTTGCAAATTAAGCTCAGTCTACAGCATTATGATTTCATAAAAACACTTACTGTAAATTAATTGTTCTGTTAAACACTTACATGTAATTAGTTGTTTTGCATGTCATTTTCACACACAGAAAACTTTTTTCCACCTGTTTTATTTGTATATGTCATTGTGAAGGTATGGCAGGACATTTTTCAGACATTTATGTTTAATAATATCAAACTTCTCTGAATATTTACTGCATTTATAATCACGCCTAACTGTCAGAAGTAATACTTGTATCTAAAAATAAAAGAGGAGAGAGACTGAGACAGGCCTACCTCCAGAGCATCTCCAACTGATTGCAAAACACCACACTATATTTCTTTAATGAGCTCATGTTTCTTTATTCTCAGGATGTACTGTCAGGTAGGGTGAAAAACGCAAGCCATCAGCACTGTATTAGACATCAGAACAGACGCAGGAAAGGTCAACGTAGTCCCTGAAGATGTACTCATGTAAGTGTGACACCAAGCGATGAATGGGATACGTAATCACAACATAACCATAACACTGAGATTTATTAGCACAAAGAGATCCAACCTGCCCTTTCACCCAGAGAAAGAGAGAGAGGAGGGAGATCGTGAAAGTGTTGAAGGGCATACAAGAAGAAGGCAGGTATAAGTTTACATGCAATTATTTTAAGGGTCAAAAAACAAACAATCAACAACAACAAAAACTAATTTCACAAATCATAAGTTGATATACAGTATATACACAATTCCAAGTTATAAACTCATTTTTATCTTGGAATGTTTTCTCAGAATTCTGAGTTCACATCTCACAATTCACAAAACACTTTTTTTCTCTGAAATAGTTTACATTTCAGAATTGTTTTTTTTTTCCTCCATGGATCAACAATTGCTATGTTTTATTTCACAATTCTTACTTTTTTAGCCAATTGCCAGTTAACGTCTCGCAGTTCTAACTTTTTTTCCCACTATTGAGTTTAAATAACATAATTGCAAGAAAAAAGTCAGAATTGTGAGATATAAACTCAGAATTGCAAGAAAGGATGTCAGAATTGTCAGATAAAAAGTCACAATTAACTTTTTTATGTTTTATCCTGTGACGGGAGAAAGCTTCCATCGATACCTGCATGCACATTTGAAAAGTATTTCCTTAACATCATGGTTATTCAGCTCCCTGTGTCCCCTTAAGCATCCAAAATGCTGTTGCTCTACTTGCTGTTAACGTCCATAAATTAATTTCACACTTTTGCACAAACTTCTCTAGCTTCTGCTAGAATTCAGTTTCTGTCTGACACAGCTGCCAATGGCCTGACACTACATTACATCCAATCCTTCATCAAACCAAGCACTCCAGTCCAGACTGACCATCTTTGGTCACCTAGCACCTTGCTTTTCCACATCAAGGTCTGCTGCTTGTATAGAAGATCATGCAAGTTCTTAACACTTCCCTAGTGAAAATAAATTCAGAATTATTCAGGAAAAAATGGCCCAAACCTGACCAGAACCCCAACAGCTTGTCAGGTCCCACAAGCTCAGGGCTTTCTAATTTGTACAGTTGACCAAAGATCTGCAAGTTTTTATTTGCATCCACCAACATTTTGATAGCCAATTAGATATATTTCAAACTGATATTTACTCTCACACCCACAGTCATTTAATTTCATCCACTGCAAATAACCCTTCTGCTCTGAAGAGCATGTGATTCCACTTGCAGATAATTCTACGAACATCCATAAATACTTAATGTAGGTATGACACATTCTATATGAATGTTCAGTGAAGCTAATGCAAGTACTCTTCGATATAAACGTCAATTCAAACTGGAGGATCAACTCTGAGAGAGCATTTCATTTATATAGCTATTCTGTCTCCATCTACGCCAGATGATGCTAAACACCAGAAGATGTTGATATGATAGGATAGAATACATCTTGTTTGGAGATGTTCTTTTTGGCTAATGGCACTCAAGTTGTGACACATGACATAGTTTACAGTAGAAATGGCATCACATTTGCTTCATTTATGATGGGAACTAAAGCGTCAGACAACAGATGGCAAGACATTGATATGCAATAATGACCATTTAAAATAAAACCTCTCAATTTAGAACTCACTATTTTATACAGTGTCATATACACATCCTAAAATATATATGCAAAAAGGGGTTATTGGCCCTTCCCTATTGATTATAAATCATAATATAGCAAAATAGTCTGTACTGTTTGTTATTAATGAGAAAAAAATTATAAAACATGCTCTTTTCTGTGTCATAACAGCTGCAGCCAACAAATACTAGGAATATAATGGTGGTAACAAGATGTTATTTGCATGTCCGAAAATAATGTTCCTTATCATGACTGATCATATCCTAGGTCCATCTGAGCATTGTCATGTGGTCATTAGTCTGATGGTAAACACGGCAAAGGCTCCACAATGCTAGAGCAAAGATGACAGCTTATTAGGGTGGCCAAACCTTTTCATGTCAGTGCATTCATTTCCAGTGGCTCAGGCAGGAAGAGGGAGAAAGAGAGAGATACATATAATAGATGGACAGGTGTCTGGGAAAGAGTGGGCATGTGTCCAACAGCTGTTGGGCTGTGGGGAGAGAACAGGAGAGGAGGAGCAGGAGGAAAGGAAAGAAAAGAGAAGGAGGAGGTGGAGGAGGAGACTCGGGGCATCCGGGAGGAGGAGAGGAAGCAGAGAGAAGGAAGGATGATTTGCTGCTGGCATGAGAAAAAAAAAGACCCATACAAATGAACACAATTAGCATGTCACAAACATACACACACACACACACTCAACACAAATTAACATACAAATATGTGTTCTGTCTTGAACAAAAAACACACACACACACACACACACACACACACTAATACTGCTAACAAATACATAAATAGTGCATTTAGGGGTCTCAACATCCTGTGTGTGTCAGGGTTGTGCAGCTTTTAGAACTGAATAGAGGTTTTTTACATTGAAGTAGCAAACATGATCCAGAATTGGAAATGCAATTTAATCAAGCAGAGAAAAAAATAAACTAATTAGAAACTGTAAAAATGCTACAGCAAAAACCTGTTATTTAGTTGCATTACCGCAGTCAGATTATTTGTAATTTTACAGTTAAAAATGTTGGTCTCCCAAGTTCTTGTGTGATATCACATGACATTATATTTGACATAAATCATTTTATGTATAATATACACACATACACCACACGGATATTATAATATATATATAATATATATATATTATATATATATATAAATATAGAAATTTTTTTAAAAACAATTTATAGCAGGTTCAAATTTAAGAACACAAAAACGCAAGAGTCTCTCAATTCCCGTCTCTTTTCTAACTTTTCTTGACTTCAAACTCATGACTTGAAAGGAAACCGATTCTAAATTTTGTGATATATAAAAATATAAATATGACCAATAATATGTATGCAATCAGGTTTACAGATCATGTCTTAAAAATATTATCCAAAAACCACTTATATAAAATTTCCCATAAAATTAATCTTCGTAAAACAAAATGAGATATTCAAATAAGGGTACCATAGCGACAGCTTTCATATTTCATTTTTTTATGAGAGTATAGAGTGAATCATATGCACTATAAAATAATTTACAGGAATTTACAGGATTAAAAAGTATTATTTTACAATATATTTCTGTAATCAGAAATCTGCTATGAAATCAATGCATGCTGGGTCATTTTCTTACAAATGACTGTGAATGAACAGCAGAATGATGCTAAATTACAGTATTGTACTGCTCTTGTTTTACTGTGAATTCAAATTGTGGTCTTTAACTGTGCCACTGTGAGAAATTTAGTTGTTTACTACTGTAATTATTTTGAAGTCACCATAATGGTATTTGGTGATCCCATTTGTTTGGGCTCTTTGACCTTGCATATTCATATTCAAATTTGGGATCTAGTCATGTCAGAGGTGTGACAAATTAAAACATTTGTTAAAATGATGACAAGCCAAAATATGAAATAAGCTAATTGCCTGAATTTAAGATTGTCAAACTATTCTTAGCATGGACATGAAGATTTAAGCATGAAGATGAATCAATAACTTATTCATATCCATAACTGTTTGTGGATGGATCTTTCACAATAGTGAAGCAACTGCTGAGATATGACTTTGAAAGGTGTGACATACAAAACACAACAACGGTAACACTCAAGAAATAAAAACAACACTTACAACACAAACCATCATTACAAAAAAAACAACACAAACTGATAAAAGCGTACCAAAAACAAGTTCAATGGCACTAAAGCCAACCATGAATTAAATAACTCTACAGCATGATCTATTCATGCTGCATTGCATGCAGAGTGCCTTCATAGTACATATGCACTGTAGAAACACAGTATGATGCTGTTTGTTAGATGCAGTTAGACACAAGAGAAGTCCCGCTGTGAAATTACTGTGAATCGAATATATTGTAATTTCACACTAAATGTTTTAACAGTGTGGTAAACACTGAAGCTAGTGTGTGTGCCACACAATAGAACAAACTTCACATTATTTATCCCTATAGGGTGCATATTATTTACTAAAATTTACATATTACTATGTAAAAGGTACAGTACCGTACCAGTGACATCTTTGTCATTTTTATTTTTATGAATGTATTTGTGTTTATAGGCAAAAAAAATGCTAAATAAATCTCTTCACCACATATGAGGGTGATGACAGAATTTTTACTTTTGGGTGAACTATCCCTTTAATGAAAATCTAAAATGCAAAAAGGTTTCTATACAGGTTATACATTATAAAAGTACTGAATTAGGTGACAGAAAATATCATTAGCTCAGTATAAAACTAGGTTTTAATGACAATTTTAGCAACAGCAGTTCTTTTACAACCAATGCCAAAGACAGACAGATTGAAGCACTATAATCAAAGAAAGACAGAAAGAATGTGTGAAAGAGTGAAGGAGATCTGGCAAGAGGAGAGGTAATCAGATGAATTCAGCGTGGCTCTGGGCCCTCACTGCTTTCAATCCAGCGGCAGCTGCAGTGGCTTGAGCTGACACCACTCTTGTAAAGGACTGTCCATTTGGTGTGTGTGTGTGCGCGTGCGTGCACATGTGAATGTGTGTCATTATGTTGGGGTGCATTCTAAAATGAAGCAACAGTGCCACCAGCAGTTTAAAATGACATAATCATGTATTTTCTCCATTCCTTGTTCTCGTTTGAATGAAAGGGCGTTGGTTTGGAGCATGAAAGTAACACCCTTAAGGGCAATGAGTGATAAGACGTTAAGTCTTATTTAGCCGGTTTAATCTGAAGAGCACACACTGAACTGGTTTAGTATATGCACACACTCATTGTTTTAAGAAAGACTAGTTAACATAAAAAGAACAAAAATGAGAGAATGTTTAGCAATGAGTGTGTGATTGCGTATCACATAAAAGAAAAACAGAGGGAGAGACTGTACACAATAATGCAGTGTATGAGTTTGCTTAACTTCTTTCAGTCATAATGAATAAAACAAAAATGCACGAAACTGTGTGAAGGGATGAGCGCAGATCTGTACCGTAATTACAAAAGCCATCATTGTATCACCAGTTCAAGCAGCACACGTTCACAAATTACCCCTCTTGAGTCTTAACTCACTCTTTTTCAGTTCAGGTTATTTTGCTTGTTCCCTTTATTGGCTCATATTCTCCATGTTTCTCATTTTCTCGCTCATGTTGCCCCTGTTCTGTCTGTTCTCCATCTCTCTGTCCTTTTCCTATTGCTTTCTCTCTCTCCCAGTCACTTTCAGTGATGGCATGCTGAGCAGAGCTGTTACAGGCTGAATACTAAAGCGTTGATCCATATCAGTGGTGTTCAGCATCTAGAAGACTTCAGCCAGAAGAGATAGAGAGAATCTAATACAGCACAATGGCATTTGCACACACGAACACTCTCAATCATCTCTAGACATATAGCTGGCACATACTCTTACATGAGATTCACTCTAAACACTTCTCAGTGGAGTCATTTTCCTGTGACCTGAGAAAACAGGTGTCTTGTCTTCAGTGGCACCTGGCTTTTATAGCACATTTCACCTTTGAGTGCAAATAGTTCGATGAAGCCGAACAGAACGGGAAGCATATGCAGCTTCAAGCATATGGAAAACATTCCTGTAACCAGAGAAAACAGGTGTCTTGTCTTTAGGGGTGGTTATTTCTGATAGCACATTCGGTGAAAATAGACTGGAGAAACTGAAATGTGTTTGCTTTCCTTGCTGGAAAAGCCAGGTCATACTGTTTTAAGGTGGCCCAAGGTGGTCTACTAGCTTAAACCAGATTGAACAAGATGGTTAACTGCTCAAAAATATCTCATTGGAAGAGCTAGATACCAGAGTTGGAGTTAGTTTTGATGCGGATTTGGTTGTTATCATGTGTCTTGGACTGGCTCTGCAGCCTATTTCCAACGTAAAAAAGAAGACAATTACCTCATTTACCTAAATAAGAAAAATGTATCCATTAAATTAATCGTTAAAATATGGCTTTTAACGAGGTTACCAATGAAAAAAAAAACTGAACTAAATTACATAAATTGAAAACTAAAATCTATAATGCACATAACTGATAACATTAGAAGAAAAAATACTATTTAAATATTTTTACAGTAAGGTATCACAAAATATTAAACAATAATTTAATGTAAAATTCTATGTACTTTCATGTTGAGCATTATATAGATTTAAACTGTAAATTATTTATACGTTTTACTACCAAACTCATAATTTTACATTTTAGAGTGTTAAACTATTTATAATTTTTCATCATACACTATAAGGATTTCCAACAGTTTTCACTGTAGCATTTCGAAAATATTTTTCCGTAAAATTGACAAACACTTGACAGTATATTTTAGTTCAATAAAATGGACAGTCTGGTTTTGGGATTATGTCTTGTTCTGGATCTGGATTTTAGGGGCTCTGGTAATGGTCTTGATGGTCTGACCTTGACTCCAATGCCGCTAGAAAACATCTTACAGTTTAAATACCTTCTTATGAATTATCCAGCATGCCACTGTTCAACAGCAGCTCCAGTGGGCATTACTACCATTTAATGGAGAAAGTGTTTAATTCTAGAGCTGATACAGTCACAAACACCGGCCAATCACCTGACCAGCCCACAGGCTCACATCTCTGAATTTCCAATATGTATTAACTACACTTAATTGAGGTGGTCTTCAATCTTAGCTTGATTAGCCGCCGGCCTCTAAGTGAAGTATGGATAAAGGTGGTAATTTAAGCACTAATGTGACACATTACTCAGTTGTGTTAAAATAGGTAATGCTACTCCCCGGCACACAGCCGCACATTCAAAAAACAGAGCAGTTTATGATGAATGCCACCTTTAATGTCTGCTCGCTTCGGTTTTTATTCAGTAGTCACACACGCACACACAGACATTAACGGATGAGCTTTGAGAGTGTAATAAAACAACATGTTTGGAGGTTTTATGATACACGAGTGTAAGTTCAGAAGCAGCTAATGCTGCTATTATAGTTATCAAAGGCTGTGAGAGCTCACTGTATGAGGCTTCTGAGATCAATATAAAGATCATCTCAGCATTACAGAGGAATCTGATGAGGAGGGTCTCATCTAAAGACACACTTACACATGGTCATAAAACACACACACACACAAGAAACAATAGAAAAGGTACTGTGTGTGTAAGCGTTTAAGGTAATGCTATCACTTGGGTTAAAAAGATAGTATATCCAAATATGGAAATGCTGTCATATTTTACTCAACCTATGATTTACTTTCTTCTGTAGAACACAAAATGAGTTATTTTATAGAATGCCCAAGCAGCTCTTTTCCATACAACAAAAATGGTGATTTTTGGAAAATTGTCAAGCTCACAAAAAAAAAAAAAGCCCCATAAAATATATTTACATTTACTTACAAAAGCAGAACAAGCACTCTCAAAATTCACATATCATAATATATAATGCCAGGTTTATTAGACAGCTAGATAAGGAAGCAAGCTAGAGAAGAGGAGAAATGCAGAGATATGTGTAGGTGTGAGTGGTTTAAGAGTGTGGAATGGTTAAGTGCTTGTGGAAGAGGTGTGTCTTCAGCTGCTTTTTGAAAGATGTGATGGTCTCGGCAGTTTGGGTGGAGGTTGGCAGCTCATTCCACCAGAGAGGAACAGAGAGGGTGAAGGTGTTGGAGAGACACAACAAGGTGCCACTCATTCAATAGGCCATAAATCTCCAATATGTGTGAAGAAATTTATCATGCGTGGAAAATCCCCTCCGCTGTAGCTTTCAAATCTCATTTACAATCGTGCACATTAACACTAGGCTCACCACTACTGGTCATAAAACACATTATAAACAATGCACAGACTGTGAAGTACCACAATGGCATGCTGGTGAGTAATATACTGTAAATGATGGCGGTTTTCATTTTTGGGGTAAATTAAGGCCTGGGCTCTCATTTATAAAGACCTGTGTAGAATGATGCTAAATGTGAATGTACGAAATGTTTCTACGAAGGGTTTATAAAATGTCCATTTTATTTATTTATGTTTTTTCAGGAAATCATATATAATTAATACAGTAATTTCAGTGATGTAATTATCACAAAGTGGTCGCTTATGGATATTGTGATTGTATATTTATCTTAACATTTTAAACAATGCTGGATAATTTTAATTACTGGTATATTAGAGAAAAAGTTTGCACACTCTGGATTTTGTATATGCATAAGAGCATCTTTCACATGAGTTTTTTTGCCTTTTTGTATTCCAATTTGTTCCTGGCCCCTGGTTCTTCGATGGATCTTCTGTGCATCTTAGCTTTGAAGGATCTTCTGTGAATCTTAATACGGTAGACATCAGCTCAGAGCAAGTATTTGAGCTATTCTTTTCCTGACAAACTTAAAACATTCAGTAAATGTTTTACAACTTGACACGTTGTGATCGATTGCTTTTCCTGGCAAACTGTACAGTGTGTCCAGGAAGTTGGCTCCTACTTTTATAGCCCATTCATTTTCCCAAATAGCACTTTCCATTTTCCAGCCCTGCAGCATATTGTGAATAAGTTTTAAGACACTGGGAAACTTTTTTTCTGGGCATCGGGCCTCGTCCAGTGCTGATTATTATGAAAGTGTTGATAAGGATGGTAGTATTTTCTTTGGCTCCTCTTATGTTCCTCATACCAGGCTAATCAGATTGGCGCTTATTGTGGTTCCATTGCTTTTCTTGGCTTGATGAAACCTGAATAATCTGAGTGGCAGGCAATGCCCTCAGTTTTATTGGACACTCTGATCTTCATGTTGATCAGATTGGCACCAAATTGGGTTCGTTAGGCTTTACCTTCCTGCTGTAGTTGTTAATCAGATTGAGTCTGCTGGGAATTTCAGATCTCTTCTCTCGGGCTGAAGTAGATTGCATTGCTTTTCCTTTCTGTGATTCTTCCATCAGATTTGGCTTTGTAAGTAGAACAGGTTTCTGCCATTCGAGAATCAGTTTTTAATCAGCAGAGCCACAGAGTATGCTACACTTTGCTTGATATGTCTGAGCCTCTATAACAAAGTTATTTTTCTTAGAGATCTGTTACTGTACTCATGTTTAAAGATTATTATTCAATAATTATCATATTAATGATGATGATGAAATAATAATAATATACTAATAATAATATAATAATAATATTAATTTTTAGTATCACAACAACAAGCAGAATAATAACAATATTTTTTTCTTTTTATTATGATTATTATTTACAGTATTTATCATGTTAATGTTACTACCCACTTAGGACCACACTACCACTACCTATTAATAATAATAATAAGAGATAATCATAAGAAGAAGAAGAAGGAAGAAGAAAAGAAGAAGAAGACGAAGAAGAATAATAAGAAGAAAGGAAGAAGAATAGAGAAGAGAATAATTTTAACTTTTTACTATTAATTTTTTTATTATTTTTTTCATTAATTTATTTTTTTAAATGTTTATTAATGAAGATTATATGAGGTGATTATGAATTATAATAAATTGATGTAATATATAGTTATATCTTATTTACAACAGAAGCAATAATATATTAATTTTATATATATATTAATATTTATCGATTTATTTACAACAACACAATATAATACATACATTTTTTATAACTATATATTGAATAATAAAATATAATAAGAATAAAATATTTGATATGAACAACAACAATCGAACAATACTGAGTTATGATATAATAATGATCATAATATTATTCTTTTCGTTTTATTAGTTTTCATATTAATGATTGAACAATAATTATAATAATAATTTTATATATATAAAACTATTTGCCCTACTACTACTACTGCATAACTAATATTTTTTATTAGCTTCATAAAGATACACGAGAATGCTTTTTTGAATCAGCAGTTTCAGAATGTGCTATATTGATATGCCTCCCCTACAAATGAGACCTCTGTGATTGACTGCTTTGGTCTGTCTGATTTGCAGTGTTACTCATGTTTAAAGATGTGCACTCTTGTCTATTAAGAGATCCTTTAATCTAAATAGCTGGCCTTGGCTTTGCCTGTCTTTAAAGCCTGGGGCCTCATTGTGGCCTCCCTACAGTGCTAGCTAATGTAGCCAATAACACACTCACTGCAGGGGAAAGGACGCTTATACACACACATGCAGACACGCTCTCTCACACGCACACACACACACACACACACACACACACACACACATATGCACTGCAGGGGCCTGAGCTCAGAACAATACATCAAAGACAAAACCATCAGAGGCACAAGCACATGATGGATTTATCCAGGATAGGAGGAGGAGGGAGGAATGGAGACGGTCCAGTCTCCTGGTGTCGAAAAGAAGTCCTGAAGAGGACTTAGAAATAGGATTTAGAAATAATTTCTATGAAGCAGCGATTTATGGTATTATCACAGACCCACATTAGTTGAAGTCATGTGTCTGAGAACACTCATAGGAATGAATAGTGTGGTGAATGACACTAAACACAAAAATGATTCTCACTTTTAGCTAGTGTTAGCATTTAAAATGAAAAGTTTGCAATCAGAATAGCTGCCCTGAGCCAAAACAGAGTCTGGAGTACGTTTTTTTGTGTGTGTCCTCCAAACTGCTGAGCGTCCTTCAACCCCTTCTGTTTCTCATTTGCTGGCAAGAAATAATAGAGCCATTAAAATATCTATTATAAGTGCACATGTCAAGGAAGTAGCAGAAGGAAATAGAATGGAGGAACGCTGACGCCTGATATTAATATGACAAGTGTGATTTAATAACAGCTGCTTCTTGGGTTTTGAGAAACACTGGGGCACCTCTGCATGTATGGCACGGCGGGTGAGAAACAGTAAACTGAATTGGATTTAAATTGAAGGTATTTGTAAAAAGATTTCACAATGCACTACCTGACCAGACTAAAAATATATTTTTTTAATATGGACACATTCTTCATTTGTTTTTAGTATTATTGTTTGGCATGAAGTGCAAAGCAAAATCCTAATCTTACAACGTATAATATTACCATCAATATATTATTATTATAAATAATAATAATAGCTTTACACAGATCGATAGTAGATAGATATTTAGATAGATATTTCCAAAAATGCTTGATCACTAAATTAATAGGAATGACATGACTACTACCTTATTTTTAGTAGTAGTAATAGTAGTAGTAATACTAATAATAGCTTTACAAAGACACATAGTGGCATCATTTCTAAAAATGCTTGATCACCAATGAAAGGACTGCTCTCTTGAAATCCAAGCTATAACAACAAGTGTTTCTCTAACTAACAAGTGGTGAGCAGCATCTATTTTTGGTTTGACCTCATAACTGTGGCCTTTATATTGTGCAGTTCTGTCCTCATTAAAAGCAGAAGTGCATAAACTCAATTCATTTCTGACAGCTTTTTTGTTCTCACACCATTGCAGCCAAATAATCAGTCTCTGACTGCATTCTGAATTTACCAGCAAATGTCACTGCAGCAACAAAATCCTATTTGAATATGCATCTATCTAGGGCATAGCAAAATGAGATCAAAATCAACTGTGATTTTATGAAGGGTAACAAAAACTTTTCTCTGTCTTGTTTGCTAATAAGCTAAACTCTGAGCAGGGTGATGAATATACCATTAGCTGTAGTCACAGGAGTCTTGGTCTCATAAAACCCAACACGCCTTTGATCAGCGCAGCCCATATAACAACCTGTTAACATTTTAAAATGAAATAATAAAGAAAAATAATGTTTTAATTCTCTCCCCTTCTCTGTATCATTACATCCCAAGTGCTGAATGGGGTTTGAGTTGCTATAGCAACCTTACAGTGAGAGGTGCAGAGCATGTTAGGTTTGGAAATTGATGAGCCAGATGTGGAGGTAAAAGCCCTTCTTTAAAACATAAATACTTTTTGAAAGTGTGATTTGAAAGTTTCCATTTTCACTTTTACTTAAAGTGCCCCTATTATGGGTAATGAAAGGTTCATATTTTGGTTTTGGGAGTCCCCAACAACAGGTTGACATGCATGCAAGATCAAAAAACACTTTCATTGTCTAATAATATGCGTTTATTTTTACCTTACTTGCTCAACGACTCCCAAATGATTCGCTCAATTATGAATTTTTCCAAACCCCTCCTTTGCTGACGCTAATCTACGGTGATTGGTCCAGTTGGTCTCAGTTTAATTTCATCATGCCTGTAATCAATGCCTGATAAAGCAGCGTTTGTGAGCGCAGTGCTGCTTTGTGAACAGCATTAACGGGGAAACCGCTATTTTTACCGATCCAAAAGTGGCACCTAGTGGCAAAGAATGAATTTGCATTTTCATTCAGACCAATGTGAAAAGACCAACAAGTGGGCGGGCAATATGCTAATGTTTCATGTTGACGTCAACATGAAACGGCTTGGGATTCGTTTTAAAAATGACTCGTTTCAGTGATTCAGAGCCGACTCTTTCTTTTGAGAGACAATAACTTTATACACGGTGCACTTTGAGATTTAAAACTTTGCAGGATGTCTTCATTCACTTTGAGCTGTGTTACACATTGCATGAAAGTAAATTTTCAAAAATCCATAATAGGGGCACTTTAAAATGTATATACTTAATAATTAAACAATAATATGGTGATAGATTAAAATGTAAAATACCGTTCTGTTTTTTTTTCTGTTTGAATATATTTCAAAATGCAGTTTATTACTGTGATGACAAAGCTTAATTTTCAACGCCATTACTCCAGTCTTTAGTGTCACGTGATCCATCGGAAATCATTTTGATTCAATAACTATTATTAATAATGGTTCTTACTATTATCAGTGTTGTATAAAACGGTGTAAAAAGTCCATTGTTAGTTCATGATACCAAATTCTACAACTTATGTCAACGAATTTAACCTTATTGTAAAGTGTTCTTGTTATCTTTACTGAGTTGCTGCTCTCACAAAACAGTTGAATTCAAACACGCTTGCTTAAAATGTACCTTTTATGCTTTAGGCACAAAACAAATCTTTGTGTATGCAAATATGGTGAAGTAGTTAAGTCAATGTAGAAGTATATGGAAATGTTTGAGTGCTTTTGTTGTTGCGCTTCCATTGAAGTCTTGCCAACTGCAGTAACTGCAAACAGCTCACATTACAATACCATTTTGTTTCTTCTTTATTTTATTTTTTTAATGATGCTTGAAAATCTGAAAAAAGCAGTGCAATTTGTTTTGCTTTTGCATTCAGCTTATCTCTAATTTAGTCTGCTTTTCATTCTAGTCTTTTCCCATGTGGATACACTATCTGCTTTAAAGGTAAAGTGCATTATTAAAATGGCTGCTGGTTGATGTAATCTCTGTTGAGTAATGTAAGATGATGGAGTTTCTTTGTGATGTCACAAGAGAGTATACTAAGGCAATGGTGGCATTGCATTGTCAAACAATGGTATTGCAACAAGACAAAAGGTCAAACACTGACTTTTTATTTCTATTCATTCTTTCTTGCCTCAGTGTATTGGTTAAACACACATACTCACTCTCCTTGTTCTAATTCCTAACAGCTGTTTAAAAAGCTAAAAACCAAATCTGTGCCTACGTATGCACGAATTGTTATGCTCTTGTGTGTTGCTTTGAAAAAAAAAAGAAAAAAAAGAATAGTTAAAAATAGACTAAAATAGAATACAAATGAAAATGTCATCACCCTCAGGCAATCCAAGATGTAGATGAGTTTGTTTCTTCAGAGGAACAAATTTCAAGAAATTTTGCGTTACATAATCCTTTGCTCACCAATGGATCCTCAGAAGTGAATGGGTGCCATCAAGTTTAACTTAATCAGTCCTCTATTCATAATATTACTTTCTCCAATGAGCAAGTCACCTTGTCTGAATCAGGAGAGAAATATGCAGGGATCAAGCACCCTTTACAAGTGAAAACAGTCTAAAACAGTTCTAAACAAATATGTCGGTGGATTTTGATGTGAGACGACAACAGAGGATGGACAGGGGATCATTATTATTGTTATAGATTCTTTTTTTTTTGGCAAGATGCAATGGTTTCAATTTAAAATTCTTACAATTACTGATTCTTACAAACATGCAGCTTTCCATTTAACAAGACATTAATTGATTGACAGGAGTCATGTGAATTACTGTGGATTATTGTGATGTTTTCATCTGTTTGAACTCTCAATCTGACGACACACATTCACTGCAGAGGATCCATTGGTGAGCAAGTGATGTAATGCTAAATTTCTCCAAATCTCTTCCGATGAAGAAACAAATTCATCTGCATCTTGAATGTCGTGAGGGTGAGTACATTTACAGCAAATTTACATTTTTGGATGAACTATCCATTTAAATGCATCAGACAAATTCCGAGAATGGGCTCTAATGGAAAACGTGTGTCCCACTGGGACCTATCTGCCATCCAACTGAGAAAGCTGCTCGTATTTGACCACAGATCTCCACACCATCTGCCATGACCGAAAGAGGGGGTGAAGTTCCCCAATATCATGAGGAAAATATGCTGTTTAGTTCAAGGAGAAGCTTTCTTTCCCATTTTGCAGTTGAATGGCTTTAAATTGCCACAGTTTTTCCTATTCACCGAGTGAAAATAAATGGCTTGGCAAAAATGTCATAAGACAGCTGGGCCGCACTCTCCACATATTGTTTGGTGTTGTGCTTCAAAAACAGGAAAATCATAATTAAGCATCACTTGAAAAGAGAGCATCCAGATTCTTGCTCCCAGTCCTTAAAATGATAGCAACGCCTCAATGAAGAAACCCTGTATCTCTGTCTATATCCATGTACCTCATACCGCATATTATTTATAAAAGAGAGAGTGAGAGTTAGGTGCAACTAGACAAGAAGTAAGTAGTTCCCCTATGCAGACATGCCTCGGCTGCCTCTACTTGGCAACAAAAGAAGAAAGCAGAAAGCATGAGAAAAGAAAAAGTATGCAGCAAAAGAAGCGAGACGGTACAGACGGAAACGGAGAGGAAAGGCAATAGCATTCACACTGTAATGTGAAAAACAGGAGGGGGTGTTTGATATTATCAGTTCTGAGGAACCGTAGATCATCTCCAAAATCGAATTATCCCCTAAAGGAAAACACGACAGCGAGAATATAGAGGGGGCAGGATGTTGAACTGCAGGGCGGGAGAGAAAAGGAGGGAGACGGTAAATCAGACTCCATTTTCCACTTTTTCATTTTAGCAATCGCACACGCTCTCCCGGAACAGCTTCATCCCACATCTCACAACTCCATTACCACGGTAACGGAGAGCTTTTGTGTGCCGGTAACAGAAAACGGCTGAGACAGATAGGGAGGGGTCTGGAAGCTAAGGTATTCAGGGGTTTTAGTAAGGACAGCAGAAGGGGTGCGGGGGAGAGAAGAAGAGAATAAAAGAACAGAAGAAAGAACACAGAAAATGCTGGAAGAGAGAGAGAGAGAGAAAGAGAGAGGGGGGATTCTTTCCATGCAACTAGCTCTCTAGCATTATGATATGTTCAAATTAACAGAAAGACTACAGAAATTACAGAAAGTCTAAGATACAACATGGCAAATATTTTTTTTTATCTTAGTTTATGTTCTTTATTAATGCCTTAGCTTATGATAGACAAGTTTAACAGGTGTAAATTAATAAACAATTTTAGACGTAACACGCAAACCACCCAAACACTGTCACAACTATCAAATCATGCTTAGTACAAATAACAAAGACCTTCAAAAAATATTAAAGGCCAAACTCTGCAGGTCTGATGAGACCACCTTTTATTTCCTCAATAGAAAACAAATGTAAATTATAAAGAGCCTTGGGTACCTATATAGCCGTTAACCTGGACAAAGATAAATGCTTATACACTGTGAAAGAATCTAAAATGAGTTAAAGATTGTGTACTGGGCAACAATCTTGTAGTGGGCGCTTGGCTTTAGCCAAGCTGTATATCAAGACAGTGAGGATTTCAGCATCATGGACAGTGCAATCACCACTGAAGAGCAAGTCAGTATTTCAGCACGTTGGACAGCAAAGTCACTACAAAAGCCATCTGAGATTTCAGCACCATGGACAGCAAAGTCACTACAGAAATTATCAGAGATTTCAGCACCGTGGACAGAACAACCACCCCTGAAAGAAGTCAGAATTTCAGCACGGCGGACGGCGCAGTTAACTGAAGAAAGCTGATGCTTTCAGCACCATGGGACAGCATAGTCACTACAAACGCCATCTGAGACTTCAGAACCATGGACAGCACAGTCATCACAGAAACTATCAGAGATTTCAGCACCATGGACAGTGCAATCACCCCTGGAACAAGTCAAGATTTCAGCATCTTGGACATCTTGCTCCTGAAAAGAATATAAAAAGCCTGAAATTAGCTCTAGGAGGCACCATACACACCTACAATCTCTCTCACTTGAATTTTAAAGTCAGTAATACTATTTGAAAGATATTCTTACAAAGAAACTCACTTGTCACAACCCCCCTTTTCCAAAATTGAGCAATTTGTATCCGTAGGCCTACAGAGCCACTGATAGAGACTGAAGCCTGCCGTGTGAGGTATTTGCATTTTGAGGCTGCTCATTGTCACTACATCTGTAGTGCAGTGGGGGTTAACTGTGGTCCACTAAATAGCCAATTTGTATGCTTCAAGTTGCAATTCACATGTTCAAAAAACAGAAAAAAGAACAGAAAATAATAGTAACCTATGATTTTCTGCATTTTCTCTCTTGCGTTCTCTGTTTTCTTAGTGGGGTAAGATTGTTATCCTGTTGGGTGAAGATCACTTTTGCTACCTCTAACTTCCTCACTTTGCTATTCCACTTTAGTTTAAGTCCAATATCACCTATGTGTTACCATGCCACTGTTTATATTGTATGCTTTATTTATTTATTTTTTTACATACGTTTAAAAAACTCCCATGTTATTCCAAACCTTATAAAAGGATAACGAACAGTTCACCCAAATATTTAAATTTGCTCACCCTCAGGTCATTGTTTGTTTCCTCATCAGAACAGAGTTGGAGAAATTTAGAATTACATCACTTGCTCACCAATCGACAAAATTCACAAGTAATCCACATGTCTCTAGTTCATCAATAAATGTCTTGTGAAGTGGTGAGCAAGTGATGTAATGCTTGGATGGCGTGAGGGTAAGACTATTTTCAACAGATTTAAAATTTTTTAGTGGACTATTCTTTTAAGAAAGAGCAATAGAACTAGTGATGGCTTGGATGAATATAATTATATACTGTAAAAATAATAATAATGACTCCACTCTGTGCAGTTGTAGAGAAGGGTGCTCAGCGAGGACAGGTGCAAACATTTCAATAACATGACAATGGAAACAAACTCTTAAAGAAACAAAGCAGATTACAATGAATATGTTGTTATAATAAGTGAAAACAATAGATATGCTGTGAGAGGCAGGAAAACAAGAGCACGAAACCAACATGGCACATGGAAATAAAAATGAAAGCAATGTCAATTCAATACAGCTGATACATTACTATTATGAAGAGCTTCTAATGTTATTTTTCAGAGTGCATTTTATGCCTTTCCTGCATTCAAAAGCAGAAGAACTATTTGGATTATGTTACATATTTTGAGATAAAAAAGCTGTCCTGCCTAATCGTTGTTTTAGGCAACAGTGCAGCATTTAATCCACTGACTATTTTTCAAATAGCAACGTCCATAAAGTAACAGCTCCCATGGCAACCTGGTTTCTTGAGTCCACACCTTTTAAATTTCAAGGCTGTGTTAACAAGTTGTTTTGTCCTTCCTTGTTTACGTATGTTTACTTATAAAATATTTCAATGATTAGAAAATGTTTTACTTTGGTACTATTTATTAAACTGTAATTATGAACTGCAAAGGTTTTTTCTTTTTTTTACTAAAGGGTTCGCATCGCATCATACAATTTTTTTTTTTGTAATTTCATTGTTTAAATAAATTTACCAGTGCTGAGTGCTTTTTTATCTTTGAGCTTTGAGTCTGCTGTCCAATAGAGCTCCCTCTCTCCCTCCTTTAAGAACAACCCCTGCATTGTGTCACACATAGCCACACACAGATAAAATAAATAAATATTTGACTCCTCCTGGTATGACACTTTAAAAATTTTATATTTACTTAATTTACTCTATTGTTGCGTTTTCATTAAAATCGTTTAAACTACCATTTAAAAGTTTGGGGTCAGTAGGTTTATTTATTTATTTACTTATTTTAATTTTTTTTTTAAAGACATAATACTTTTATGGCACAAAATGCCTTACACTGAAAAAAATATATTAAAAAAAAGCAGGAAGATAACAGTTAAAACGTTTAACATGGTACAAATAAAAAAATGATATATACAAAACTGTTCTTTTACAAATCATAAAAACCAAGGTTCCACAAAATATTAACAGCAAACTGTTTGTTCACATAGATGATAAAGAAGGGGAAGAAGGAGAAAGAGGAAGAGGAGGAGAAATGTTTACTGAGCAGCAAATCAGTAGATTGAGAATCATGTACATGGAATACTGAAATACAATGAAATGCTGAAAATCAGCAAAAATTTTAAGGCCATCAAACAGTTGCATTTTAAATATGTAAAAGTACTTTAGAATATTACTGGTGTACTGTATCAAATAAATCATATTTGTTTATCAAATAAATGCAGCCTTGGTGAGCATAAAAAGCCTCTTTCAAAAAAAATTAATAAATAAATAAATTATACTGACTGACTAGATGACAAATTTATAACAGTAACAATAATTAGACAAGAGTATTTCTCCAAAAAATTTCAAATCACAGTAAGCTGTCACATGTGTGACAAATACAATTTGATATACAATTTGATATTAGAATGATATTTTTGCATGTTATTCTTTTTTTTTCATTTCATTAAAGGTTTTATGTTTCATGAATGTTTAAATGTTTCAGAAAAATTCTATGAATATTAAATAATCTATTTAATGCAAAGGTTCCATTGTGACAACATGCCCTGCTATAGGATCAACATGTTTTCAATTATCTTTTTTTTCCAGGTGAGAATTGAACAGCTCTTTTGTTGTCTCAACGGCGTTTCTATAACAGAAAACAACTTTCAAAAATAAGCTTACACTGATAAATATTCACTGGAATAAAAAAAAATTGACAACTTGCCTTGGATTTTTTTTTTGTTTTTGTTTTTTCTTTTTTGGTGTTCCTCTGTTAACTACTGACTTGATAGGAGACAGGAAATATGGGTTGTCCGCCTCCAGAGATTTTGTGTGGTGTGTGGTGTGGTGTGTGTGTGTGTGTGTGTGTGTGTGTGTGTGTGTGTGTGTGCGTGTTTTTGTGACAAAAGAGGACATACATTTGTATAATGACAAGGGTATGACATAGGTATTACAAGGAGAAGGTGACTTTTCAGGACATTACCCCATGTCCCCACTTTTCAAAAAGCTTATAAATCACACAGAATGAAGTGTATTGAAAATCGGAATAGCACAGAGTTTCCTGTAAGGTGTAGGTTTAGGTGTAGGGTTTGTGTAGGGCAATAGAATATACGGTCTTTACAGTATAAAAACCATTACGCCTTGGGATGTCCCCGTTTTTCACAAAAACAAACCTGTGTGTGTGTGTGTGTGTGAAAGAGAGAAAGAGAGAGAGAGATGAATGGGACGGTGCCAGGCTGCAGTCCCAGGGTGGCCTTGGATCAATCTGCTTATCTGCGGGCTGCCAGCAATCCAATGACTCATACCCCCATAAGTGACGCACTCTTATTTATATATCTGGCACAGACAGCCAGCAGAGCACAGAACATAAAGACACAGCGCACAGAGACACAGACTAACTGCACTGTGTAGATGCAGGGGACACAGAATCACTGTTGCCAAACACAGAGGCAATAAAGTATTGCCATAAAGCAAAGAAATGCAGAATGATTACAGAGCACTAAGAGGTATGGAAAAACTGCAATAGAACAGGGATTTTGCCTTAAAATGAACATTTCTGTAATGTGATATATTTCAGAGTGAAACACAATATTTAACTTAGAAAAAAAGAAGAAAGAAAAAACAAGAAGTGCAAGACTACTTTATCCATCAGGTGTTGATTAGTTTATGAAAAGTGAGCATTTCATAAAAGCAGGTAGACTGACCTGAATGCAAGTTTGCAGTTGATTGTGAATAACTACTCCTGTAAATCCGCCAACACTCACTTTTAAAGAGAAAAACACACTTTTTGGGGAAGGTGAAGGCTGAAGTTCAGGTTCACCCTGTTTTCAATAAAGACACAAAAACATATTATTAAATGTTTGTTGAATAACCAACTAATCTTACCAATTTAAACATCCCTCGACATTAAATACCCAAACTACAATGGTTGTCATTTCAAACTCATTGAACTGCAGGCGGAATTGTGGTCTCTTTTAAAAGAAGACAAAAGAAGTGTATTTTAAAATAACAGATTCATATTTTATTACATTTTAAAATGTAATTTGTATCTATCTATCTATCTATCTAATATATACAGTGGGTACGGAAATTATTCCACCCCCTTACTTTTTAACTCTGTGTGTATTTGCGCCGATTTGCTAAAAGCTTTAATGGTTAATTTTTTCCTCAGTAATGTACACATCGCACCCATATTTAACACAACACACAGAATTGTTGACCATTTTTGTTTGCAGATTTTATTAAAAAAGAAAACTGAAATATCACATGGTCCTAAGTTTTCAGACCCTTTTCTGTGACACTCATATATTTAACTCAGGTGCTGTCCATTTCTTCTGATCATTCTTGAGATGGTTCTACACCTTCATTTGAGTCCAGCTGTGTTTGATTATACTGATTGGATTTGATTAGGAAAGCCACACACCTGTCTATATAAGAACTTACAGCTCACAGTGCATGTCAGAGCAAATAAGAATCACGAGGTCAAAGGAACTGCCTGAAGAGCTTAGAGACAGAATTGTGGCAAGGCACAGTTCTGGCCAAGGTTACAAAAAAAATTTTCTGCTGCACTTAAGGTTCCTAAGAGCACAGTGGCCTCCATAATCCTTAAATGGAAGACTTTGGGATGACCAGAACCCTTCCTAGAAATGGCCGTCCAGCCAAACTGAGCAATCGGGAGAGAAGAGCCTTGGTGAGAGAAGTAAAGAATAACCCAAAGATCACTGTAGCTGAGCTCCAGAGATGCAGTCGGAGATGGGAGATAAATTTGTAGAGAATCAACCTATCACTCGAGCTAAAGTGCAGCCTCTAAGCGCTCGTGCATAGCAGGCTTATGGGCTTATATGCGATGGAGTGTCCAACGGATAGCCCAAGAGACCATCTCGTCATGCAAGAGCAACAGTGAACCCACATAGAGTTTGCGAAAAAAGCACTCTGAAGACGACTCTCAAGATTGTTGTAATGAGAGATTCTCTGGGTGCTGATGAGAGCGGAAAGATTAAGACAATGAGAAAAGAAAAAAAGAGAAAAAAAAAAAAAAAAAAAAAACCAAGATAGCACTTTTTGGCCTTAATTCTAAGCGTTGATGTGTGGACAAATGAAAACCATTGCACCATGCTCTCACCTGTCCTAATAAGTTCTCGCAAACAGTGAAGCCTGGTGTGGTGAGCATCAGTTCTGTGGGGGTGTTTTTCAGGCTGGCATGGACAGGACCGACTAAGGCCAAGTACAGGATATTCCTGGATCTAAAACCTTCTCCAGAGTGCGGGCAGGTACCTCAGGAGACTGTGGCCGAAGGTTTATCCTTTGGCCAACAATGACAAATACGTAGCCCTAAGCACACAGAACTAAAAGTAAAAAATAACGAAGGAGTTGCTTCACACAACTCTGTGACTGTTCTTGAATGGCCCAGTCAGAGCCCCGACTTAAACCCAATTGAGCATCTCTGAAGAGACCTAAAAATGGCTGTCCACCAACCAACGTTTACCATCCAACCTGACAAAACTGGAAAGGATCTGCAAGGAGGAATGGCAGAGGATCCGTGCCTCGCAAATCCAGGTGTGAAAAACTTGTTGCATCTTTCCCAAAAAGACTCATGGCTGTATTAGATCAAAAGGGTGCTTCTACTAAATACTGAGCAAAGGGTCTGAATACTTAGGACCATGTGATATTTCATTTTTCTTTTTTTATAAATCTGCAAAAACTGTTTTTCTGTCAATATGGGGTGCTGTGTTAATGAGGAAAAAAAATTAACTTAAAATGATTTTAGCAAATGGCTGCAATATAACAAAGAGTGAAAAATTTAAGGGGGTCTGAATACTTTCCGTACCCACTGTATATATATATAAATCATCCAGTCCATCTGCAATGACATGATGAAACTGAGACATACTAAATCCAGAAGAACTGTGCCAGCGTCTCCAAGACACTTGAAGTTACAAATTTGATGTCATACTTTTGGTGGTATGACTATGATATAATATACATATACACACACACACGGTACTATAGAATGCAGAAAAACATCATAGTTGAGTATAATGTCACACAACCCAATCTGCAGGGCATCTTCATTCATAATTTCACAGACAAACAATTTAATAGGGAAGAGACCAAATACAGTCAATCAAAGCACAGCTATGATCTGAACAACATCAGCATGAATTCACAGCTGAAGGAGCACTTGGAACTATCCAAGCAAGTACAGCTGTGTGTTGGCTTCAAGGCCAATCGAAGAAGACAGCCTAATATCGTCAGGGTCAAAGGTTGCAAACAGCGGGGTTTAAATAATGAATAAAGAGACAGAAATGTAAACGTCAGCCGTCCTGTGTCTCCACTGGCTATGCGTGTTTGTGTATGTGATATCTGCAATGTAGGCAAGTTTGAGATGTAGCATGCTCATACGGTGAATATAAAAATGTTATACTGAAGGCACACTGCACAGGGCTTTGCCAACAATCACTGTGGTCACTTAATGCAAATACTAAGCTATGGTACATTAACTCCAATGCCATTACACCATTTAAATTAACAAGCTCCAACATCCACTTTTCACGACTGATAAAATTCAATCAAGTGCAAACGGACTTGCTTATAAAATAAGAGGTTTCACCTATATCATCTGAGTTTTGTTCTTTTTTTTCTGGTAAGGCAACTTGCACTGACCTAGTAGGGCAGCAAAATGTTATTTAACAACAAATATTACTTAATACCAATTTATTTATGAAAATGTTAACGGAAATGTTTTTAACAACAATTTATTAAATGTTTAATACAAATGTTTAGGCCCTGTGAAACCTGTTTTATTTTTCCCAAATTGTATTTTTTCTGGATTCTGTTATAATGTTTTAATTAAATTTTAATGGCCAAATAGAATGTCTAACTATTATTAGATGTATCAATTTTTGCTAAATTTCGTGACATTCCATGTTATACTGTTAATTCCATTTTTATGACTGAATTTTGCGATTCCATCTTTGTTTTACACATCACAGAAATCGTAGGGCCTATTAACTTACAGTACTAAACAGTAACATATTTACCATGCATTTTTTAACTCACTACTACAGTAATAAGTTTTGGTGATATTATTCTAATATTCTATGAAGCACATTGGAGTATCATCTGAGTACCACGGTAAATGAAAATAATCTACTAGTGGCATTTTCACAATCAACTCGGTCGTTAAATGAAGTAAAGGAAGTCCTGAGTAAATAGGATAGGTTTGGGTTTAACATACCCCAATCAAACAAGCATTTTTTTTTTCACAAGTTTGCAGTCCTCCTCAATGTAGTCATGATTTACTGAAAAAACAAATAAATAAATAAAAAACAAATTTCAAAAAACAAATTCATGAACAAAAGAACTGTTCTTTTTAGTGAATCAAAAAACAAGGACAAATGACTATTTTGAGCCAACACTCAGCTTGTCACTTTAAAAGATGTTAAATGATGGACTGGAGTTGGATATTGATGTTTTTATCAACTGTTTGGACTCTCATTCTGACGGCACCCATTTACCGCAGAGGATACACTGGAAAGCAAGTAACTTAATGCTAAATTTATTCAAATCTGTTCTGATGAAGTAACAAACTACATCTACATTTTAGATGGCCTGCAAATGTTCATTATTTGGTGAACTTGCATTACTCCTTTAAAAGGGGGGGGGGTACATGCTGTTTCATACATTCAGAGTTGTTTACACTGTAAAAGAGTTGGATTCTCATGCTAAGCATGGACAAAGTTTCAAAAAACAATTTGGACGTACGACAGGAGTATTTCTGTGCCAAAAATCTTACTTCCAGGTTCGTACCACGTTTCAGAGAGTTTTTTTCGATTGTGGCTCTTCATGACGTAGACGAGTGTGGAACTCCTTATATGGGCATTTCTCCAGGAAGAGTGCGCCCGTGCACGCATCGACCAGTGCAAGAGCGAGATCGTGCCCATCAACGCACTTTATCCGGTGGCAGCGCTGCACCGCACAGGACTTGCTCGGGAAGAATGTCTCCAATCCAAAGTAGTGTGTTTTTGGTTGTAAGGGAAAGATGACTTTGTTCAGCTTCCTAAAGAACCCAGCGTTATATAAACCGTGGATACAGTTTGTTTTTCGGGGGCAGCAACGGAGTTTCACAAGTGTGTTTGACGAACGTTTTATAAACAAGGCCCAGTTCATAGCTGGATTTGTACATCGTTTGATACTAAAATATGGATGATGATTCCCGGTCATGATTCAGAACTGCAGACGGTAAGTGAAACTGCATGAAATGTCTGTGTTTTGTTGGCAATCCGAGCTCAAGTCAAGTGCTCGTCACTCTTTAGCTCCACCCACGGCGCGCCTCCAGGAGCTCGGCTTTTTCCGGAGATAATCGTAAAACTGTATCTTTCTTTTATAAATATGATAAAACTAAAGACGTTTTGAAATATGAAGGATGCAGTACTACTCCATAGGTACTCAAGATTAACATGAGATTGGGTGAAACTGTGTGCTTTATGTCCCCACATTTACTAATACATTATTAAAAGTTGTAGATAATAGCAAACTGATAGTTTGACCCTGTTGTTACATTTTATAATTAATATTTTAAAAATGTCAATTAGAGATTGTGTATATTGCAGCAATAGCAATACATGTCTTTCATTTATGAAAAATATATATAATTACCCAATTACCCATAATATACCCAAAATAATAAGAAACCCTTCAAAATTGGAATTGAATCAAGAGCTTGTAAACCCAATTCAAATCTGGAAATGAGTATCGATACCAAGCCCTATCTCTCATTGCACAAGTTGTTCAAAACACAGCAAAAGTCTCAACACAATTGCCAAATATGTCCGTCTGCATGTGTAAGGCTGTAACAAAGGCTGTTTAAAAGGATACATTTAAAACACAACTTATTCATTGTACACTGCACAGCATGCTGTCAGCACACTAATTAATGTGTCAATGCTACAAATATCAAAACTAAAAAATAAATAAACAAGTGGGAAATATACAACATAACAGATTATTGACTATCTGCTAATAAAACAAGAGCAAGAAGGACGTGGGAAGAGCGAGAAAGAAAAAGAATGAGCGAGAGTAAGTTTGATATTACCGAATATTTATTGCCACCACGGTCACGTCTCACTCCAAAATATTTATTCATACTGCACAAAATAGAGAAACTCACACAAACACACAAAACATAGTTAATGTCAAGTGAATGACTTAAACTTTCTCTTTGCTCTGTCATTTTGTGTATCGCTCTCTCTCTCTCTCTATATTTTTCTCCTACAGGTGTCCTCCTGTCTTTCAACACATTGATCTGTCTGCCAGTAACACGGGCGAAACTTCAAATAGCTTCAGCTCTGTCAGGTGGGCCCTCTCTCTCTTCCCTCCTCTCCAGCTGACACTTTCCAGTTGTGTGTGATTTCTGACAGCTGAACACATCCAAAACCCTCTATCAGACAAGTAAAGTGAAGGTTATGCAATGCAAAGCTTCAAGGCAGGTTAAACTCCTCCAAAACGTTTGGTTTGCAGGCTGTGCACTACAGGCAAATCTGCTGACCCTCTGCCTTTCTTCAAATGGAAGGTTTTTCTTTTCTTTATTGAGACCTGTCTACCTTCAGATTCACAAAAATGTCTATATCATACTGTCACGTTCAGGGGCGTCACAAGGGCTCCATCGATTTCTAAGTTTAAAGGAGCCCAGAAAACCTAGCAATGCCACGCTATAAACGACACATTAAGCTACACAGTTCGAAAAATAAAAAATTAAATAAAACATCTGTTTCAACCTAGTGAGTTGTCTACCTAGATTGCATTATAATGCATCATAAGCATGCTCCCTAAGTTATTATGCTTCCTTCAAAGATGCCTCATTTGAGCCAAATTTAATGGCAATGAATGTAGTGTCCTTTGTGGAGAAAAACAATCCCACAATACAGTGTGACACGATCAAATAAAAACAAATCTTCAATTTGGCAGATAAGGCAAAATAAATGTGAATAATACATTAATTTGCAAACAATAAAAAACATATAAATGATATTAAATATAATTACACTTAAATATATCAGTTATATAATTTAAAAATGACTAATTATGTGTGTGCTATTTATTTTTTATAGTATGTTTAGTGTATTGTGTCGTTAGATCAGCTACAGCTTAAACATGTCAAATTCAGCTGTCAAGTCTCCCATGTGCTTTACTTAATTAAAATGATGGAATCAATTATCAACTTATGAATTCAAAAATAAAAAAGCAAATAAACAAGGACAAATAAAGTAAAGTAGTTGTCAAATGCTAAAAGCATTAATTAAATACTGTATGTCTATTTATTTGTTATTTTGAAATTATTTATTATTTTACTGTTAAATATTAATTAAATAAACTGTTGTAAATATGTCTATTTAATTTAGAAAAAATGAATTATTAAGAAAATTAATACAAATCTATAAATTGATTCCATCATTTTATTTTAAATACACGTTCATGAATTTAAAATGCTTACATTCACCAACTGTATCCTATAATCTCAATGTTATTTGCCATCATGTCGCTGCTTATTTGGAAAATGTTAAGCTCTGCTCTTCCTGCCAGAACTTTCATTAAAACGAATGATGTTCAGTCACTTTGTCACTGTAAATGGCCCTTTAGAAGCAGGGCCAGATCTATGGAACATGGGCCTCTGGACAGTATAAAAACACACAAAAATCTTAAATAAAATAATGAAAGTAAAAAATTAAAAAATGTAAAAAAATCTGAGTCATTAAGCACTCATTACACGGTAGAATAATCTGACCCATGTGTCTGTGTGGGAGAAAACATCCCACATGCAGATGGCGAAATGGCATGTTATGGCATTAAGGTTACTCCCACTGAGAACAAGTGAAAAATGTCAGAACATTCTTTATTCATTTAGAAACATTAAATTACTTGTTGATTTACCCAATTTAATTGCACAAGTTACATTTGTGAACAAAACATAGTTGAACATGTTGAATGGTTTCAAATGAACTGCTGATGTATTTTGCAAATAACTATAAATAAAGCACAAACTGTCTCGAGTTCATGTGAATATTTTTACATGACCTGAGAAATTGGTCACATAATCCAGCGCTATTTATTTCCTGATGGCCCTTTTAAAAAATGATATCAGTTTCAAAGCTATCACATTTGGTTCATATAATAAATATCTGAGGCACAAAAGCAGTTAGGGGATCTCACCTTGAGCAGCATAAACACTAATCTACATATTTTCAAATGCCAAGATTGCCCATACGTGACAGCACAGCAGCATACTTACCGGCCATAAGTATGCAGTACAAGTAACAGCTAATCAACTGTGCGCATTATAAGAATCTATCAGGAATGAATTTAACAAGATAGCCCCTCGCTTTCTCCCGCCCGCTCTGACAGGACTCAATTCCATTTCATATGCTTTCATTTATATGTCATTTTGTTGCACGTTTCAGAACCCCTCATCTGCTTTTCAGAGCGTGAATGAAATACAGCGACCACTCGAAACTTTGAAACAAGAGCCGCAAGGCGATTCAAGCAATTTGGGTGCTGAAGTGTATTTATAGAGAGGCAGAAAGAGAGAAAGGGAGAGGATAAAATTATGAAACTAAAAAAAAGAGAATGGAAAAAAGAGGTTTACAGTAGCAAGAACATAGAGCTCAGCGATAGAGATAAATGTTAGAAAAAATAAATATAAATAGAGCGAGAAGGACAGAATGAGAGAATAATAAGTGAAAGGAGAGAAGAGGTGGAGCGATTAAATGAGACAGATAAAATTAAGTGGGTGGATGGAGAGAGACAGTGATGGGGAGAGAGAGAGAATGGGTGAATCAGTATGCATGGGCATTCTTCACATGAAGCTCAGCGACTGACAGGGGACCAGCACAAAGTCTGATTGCTAAAGAGCCCTGCTGACGCGTCTCACACACAGACACAAACACGCATGCAAAAACACACACATTCACGCATACCTTTCCCCAAGCATCTCCTAGAGTGATCTGTAACAAACTCTTTGCTTCCAAGTCAGGAAACAAACACACACACACATCCACAGAGCAGGTACATCAGTGTTGTGTCACCCTGAAACATGTGGAGAAAGAGAAAATGTATTCACACCCTCACTGCGATGACGTCTCTGATACAGCAGACAATAATAGGGCTCAGAGGGCAAAGCAGACTTAGGAAAACCAAAGACAGACAGTTTTCAATGAAGACACCCAACAAGGACACACGTTGTGAACTATTGCACACCCATTTGTCATGGTATGTGGGTGTGATTGGCTAGTCACCTGGATTGCGCTAGTCGGGCAAAGTTCTCAATTTAAGAATTGAATCATTCCGTGACAACTCAACCAGATGTCCCTGGCAAAAAATTCTGATAATAAATTCAGAATTTTTTCTTTATTTTTTACACAAAGCTTGGCGAGTCTGTTAAAAAATCTGGTGACTTTGGTCAAAACTTTTTTACCCTTCTGTAATTCTTCAAATTTCAGAAGAAAAAAATATACAATTTTAACACCCTTCTACAAAATAGTGAATTACTCAGTAAATATTCATCCATGACATTTAATATTTTGGCTTTTATCAATATTTGACACAGAATTACCCAACTGGCTTTTAATCATGTTGTGAATTGATAAAATTCAGTTGAAACCAGGACTTAAAAAACAACTTAACTAAAAAAAAAAAAAAAAAAAAACGCAGTCACACAATGCAGAGATTTTATTATTAGTTAATATGTAGACGTTATCTGATTTTTTAAAAGAAATAAACACTTTTATTCAGCAAAAATTTATCAAAAGTAACAGTAAAGACAAAAGGACTTACAGGCATAAATTGTATCAGTACACAAAAATATAAAAATTTATTAACATTTTTCTGACAATAATCTTGTTTATTGTCAATGTTTTCAAACAATTACACTAATAAGAGTTTGGTTAATTGTAAACCAAATCAGCAATCAGGATTATTTTGTAGGAGTAGGATCATGTGACACAAAAGACTGGAATAAATTGCTGAAAAAAAATCTTTTAGAGGAGTAAATAGCATACTCAAATAAATATATTCAAATAAGATTTTTTTTTAAAAATAGGAACAGTTAATAGGAACAGTTTTTTTTTTTAAAGGAAACAATATTTCTATTAATAGTAATAATATTTCATAATATTACTTTTTTACTGTATTTTGATAAAAAAAATGCAGCTGGGTGAGCACAAGACAATTATTTCGAAAAAAATAAATTTCTCCTATACATTATATATATTATATATACAGTATATAGTAGATAGATAGATAGAAAGATAGACTAGATAGATAGAGAGATAGCATAGATAGATAGATAGATAGTAGATATAGATAGATAGATATATATATACTGTATATATGACTGAAAAAAAACTAACTATACTGAAGCAGCTGTATCCTCAATTCAAATTCTACTTCCTTTCTATTACATCATTTCAGGAATTGAAATGTTGGAACGTAGAAAGTATTTGCATTTCAGTTCTGATTGGTGCACAACCCTCCTAATTACAGTGGAGAGAGGGAGAACTGTCATGTATCAGTCACTGGAAATGAATAGGAACTTACTGTATCTCTTCAAAATCCCGTGGCACAGAGTGAATCTGACACATGTAGATGGCATCTCCACCAGTGCTCTCACAGTTTCATGTGACTATAACCAGCCCCTGTCGCAAGGAAAGAGATGTTAATCTCTAGTGCAGAAGAGCTATTCAAGCTCAGTGCCTGCTACTGTCACCCTATGACTGAAGCCAGGCCCGTTTGCCATCGTAATGAGAGGACAAATCGGAAATATGGCTCACTGCTCTCCATTGAACAATAAAAACTCACACACAGCTCATCTCATTAAACAAGGGAGTTATTGCTCAGGATACCATCACTAGATTAATTAACACAAGGTATGGAGGAAAAGGGCAGGTGGATGAGCGAGAGAGAAACCCAAGTGAATGTGGCAACTGTACCTCATTTTACTTGAAATAATGTGTTTAATTTAATTTCTTCATCGCAAGGACAGTAACAGCAAAAGAAAATTGAGAGTTCAGTCGGCCTTAGCTTTAAAGATCACGTCAGTCTGGAACGGACCATCGGACCAAAGCTACATGGCTGCAACAATACGTCACTCCTGAAACCCAGCAGTAATGTCCTCATTAAATGCATGAGCAAACTTTTTGTCAAGTCATTGCCGGAAGTGGACTGAACTCATGAATAACTCCTTGTTCATGATCAGGCCAATGAATGATGTTATATCTGAAGAAAGCTAATTTATATATTAAAGGAATAGTTCACCCAAAATGAAATCCACTGGATCTTCTGCAGTGAATGGGTGCCATCAGAAGGAGAGTTCAAACAGCTGTAATGTTTATTATTATTTATTAGCTCTAAAAAGGGGAATATTTTTGACGAATTATAACTGGTTATGATTCATAATAAATATTTAGATTATATCTTCGAATTAACTGTAACAGAATCAATATTACAATTACTTGATCTGCCCGTCCACCGAGCAGACAAAATAATCATTTATCAATTCAAGCAACTATTATTTTCCTGGCCCACGGAACAATAAACTGTCCTGCTTTGTACAGTGCTAGCAGTAATTCTCAGCAAAATGTAGCGAGGGTTCAAACATTCATTGACTTGGAACTGTGAGCAGTAAACAGAGACAATCCGTTGTGATTATAAGGGATTTAATAAATGAAACTATGTCTAACATATAACTAAGCAAAACACATATACTGTATATACAGAATGAAACAAAGTAAGGAAAAGAGAGAGAATAGGAAAGAATGGCAGTATTTCACATCACTTAACCACAACCTTTGAAAATCATCAAAGAATCCAATAATCACCTTAAAAGGGACTGAAACTTAAACACGCATCTAAATAATTTTAAGCGGTTACTTTCATTGGTTTCGATTGCTGAAGAAGAGTCCAGATGCGATAGATAACGGAGGTCTTTTGATGAGTCCGTGAGGAGTCAGCTGGAAGTTTTTACTTCTGGTTCTTCTGAAGGAGAAGTCCACAGCGACTAACGTTACTTGAAAGTAAAAACTGCCGGAAAATAAAACTCAAAAGGAAGGTCTTGAGAGTCTTGAAAGGTGTTGTCTCAAACGAAGAAGAGGTTTTCTGAGCAAAGTTTATTCCGGGCTAATCGCTTTTGAGAATTCCTATTCTGTGTGGACTGGCCAATGAGAGGCATGGATTTTGAGCGGGAGAAACTTTCTTTGTCTCTTGTTTATGGCTCATTTGCATGTTTTATGGCCGTTCTGGAATTTCTGTAGTTTTAACCCAATATATAGTATGAATCGTATGATGCGTTTCACAATCATATACTGTACGTCATTGTCCGAGGAATGAAGAACGGGTGACATTGATACCAAGAAACAATCATTTGGAATAGATTAAACCAAAGATACATACATACACCTGAATATCAGTGTTTTATGGCTTTAACTAATACAAATAACGAGTGGTAATTCGGCTAATCTAATCGGGGAACGTACACACAACACATGCATATACCAGATACAATTATAACTGATTAATTATAGTCTAAATAAAGAAATGTTTTCTGTGTGTGTGTGTCGGGGTGTTAGTTTGGGAGTGTAATGGGGGGTGTGTGTAGTTGAGCCATTTACAGCTCTTTGTGGAAGTGTTTGCAATAAGATTGGGGATGCTCGGGGGGGTGGTTCTAATCTTCTTGAGGCGAAGAAACAATCTGGCAATTAAACCCACATCGAACGTTAAAGTTTCTGACCAGAACTGTAATTTATATGCAAATGTCAAAAGGCTAAAAGGGGTCTTTTAAGCCATAAACAGTCCAAAGCTGCATTTGACGCTACGCAGTACGGACACGCTATCACAAAATATAACCAATAACCAACAGTAATTCAAAAAACCCCAGTCAATCAATTAATGTCTTGTGAAGTGAAAAGCTGTGTGTTTATAAAAAACACATTTATCATTAAAATGTTTTAAATTTAAACTCAGCATCTGGGCAAAATACGAGTCCGTAATTCATAATACTGCTTCATACAGCAAAAAGTCTATCTCCTGTTGTCCATTCACACCAAAATCCACTAATATATTTGTTTAGAACTGTTTATCCTTGTAAACGGTGCTTGATCTGTGCATATTTCTCTCCTGATTCAGGCAAAATTATTTTTTCGCTGGAGAAAGCAGTATTATGGATAGAAGACCAGAAGCAATTTTTTTTGGAGTTAATGCATCTTAATGATGGATTTGTTTTTTACAAACACACAACTTTTTGCTTCCAAGACAGTAATTGTTGGAGGGGAATGGAAGTGGTGTGGATTTACTGTGGGTTGGATTCAGCGGGTTGGACTCTCATTCTGACGGCACCCATTCACTGCAGAGGATCCACTGGTGAGCAAGTAATCTAATGCTAAATTTCTCCAAATCTATTCCAGTAAAGAAACAAACTCATCTAAATATACTTGATGGTCTAAGACAGGGGTGTCAAAATCAATTCCTGGAGGGCCGGAGCCCTGCAGAGTTTAGATTGAACCCTAATTAAACACACCTGATCCAACTAATCAAGTCCTTAGATTTGAAAACTACATGGTATGTGTGTTGGATCAGGATTGGAACAAAACTCTGCAGGGCTCTGGCCCTCCAGGAATTGAGTTTGACACCCCTGGTCTAAGAAGAACATTTTCAGCAGATTTTAATTTTTTGGATGAGCTATTCCTTTAAATCCCTCACAAAAACAGTTGTGTGCATGTTGAGGCAGTTAAGATCGTTGACAAATTATCAAACAATCCAATTGTGACACTTTCTCCACCCGCGTGGTTGAGGTGGTTAATTGGCCATTAGGCGGGAAGCGTGCGCACCTGTAAAAGAATCCGTTAGCAAAGAGCTCGAGGCACGGTTTATGAGTTACAGTATCTTTACCGAAACACAAGCTTTAATGATGTCTGTTATGACCGTATCAGAGGACCAATTTAGTATTTAGACCTCAATTATAAAAAGTCAAGCTGATGGACATTTATAATTGAGGCAGTGTGAAATTCTATAGTGAATATGTATACAGTTGTAAGGTGAAATATAGGTTAAAAACTGTGCCTATGTACCAGCTCAGAGCTTTAAAAAAATCACCCACCTTTACTGTGATTTTACATAAGTCTATCTGTTTGAAATGAGAGGAGTCTCTGTGGCAGGTAACGCTAAGACCGCATCGACCTCTTAAAAGTTGAAAAGCACATATATTATGCTTTGACAGTGACCCTGAAACATGATGAGGTCGAACACCTCTCTCCTCAAATATGTGTACTTCCCTACATGCAAAAAGCAATACATCCAATTAATAGAATGTCCAAATATGCAGTATTCATGAAACAATAACAGAACAATAATACCCAGAATGCCTACTGCATCTACTAAGATTATGCCACGTGGCCACAGGAACAGAGGCAGACAAGTGCTTATAGGTTGTTCCTTTCCTGCAACACAGGGGTCACATTATACATACTGGTCACAATGCCAACATGGCAGACAGCCTTCCCATTCTGAATATGCCTTTAAGTTTGTCATACCATTAATTAATTCAGTGCTAAAAATAAACAAGTCACTCCCCTACTGCATATATATTCTAATACATAAACAAATACTTTTTTTTTTTAAACTGTACAGATGTGTCCTTACCTGCCACATCGTATTATTATTGGTTTAACATGCCAGTCAAACAGCCTGCAAATAATAAACTAAATATGGAGCAACATTTTCATTAGTGTTAAAGAGTGTCCACTTCTGACACCAAATTAAACTTTTAAAAATAATAGCGTACTTATTTTTTTATTAAATTGAATGTGTGTGATTGTTATGCAGTTATCTGTGGAAGATTCATGGTTTTTTTTTCAGTTACGATTTCACACATTACAGTATATCTTGGGTTACCGTTCTTATTTGCATATTTACAAGATTAAATCACTAAAACAAGTACATCATGCCACAAGCACACAGCTTGTTGCATTAACTGCTTGTCCATTCCTGGAAACTTCTCTATGTAAATCTGTTCTGGTGATCTCCTAAATACAGAATAAAACAAAGATTTAAAAAAATAGAAGTAAAATGCAGAGCAGTGTTTGACAGCAGTGTTAAATTTATTTATTTATTTATTGCCTAATTTTATAAATAATTATTTTGCTGAAGATACAGTGTTACCAGATAGCACCTTTCTGACGTGATGTGACATGACATGTAGCCAAGTATGGTATCCCATACTCAGAATTTGTGCTCTGCATTTTACCCATCCATGTGCACCGACACACCATGAAAACACACACCCTGAACAGTGGGCAGCCATTTTTGCTGCAGCACAGTTGGGCGTCCAATGCCTTGCTCGGGGGTCTCACCTCAGTCATGGTATTGTGGGTGGAAGAGAGTGCTGTCCATTCACTGTCCATTCACTCCCCCCACCTACAATCCCTGCTGGTACTGAGACTCAAACCTGCAACCTTTGGGTTACAAGTGCTCTCAACTCTCTAACCGTTAGGCCACGACTGCACGACTGAAGTGCATGGCTACTGACAGGGAAAATAGAGAAACAAAACTTCAATAATATCCATCTGCTGAGTTTTAATTAGGTAAGAGGAAACAATTTAATACATTTTAAGAAAAATATAATAGCTTAACTTTAAAATTAATCTCGAAGGAAACAGCTAGGATGTCAATCGCAATACAATATGGGGGTTAAATTAAACAATAAGAAAGTCTAATTTATGCTTCACTAATTGTGTCAATATCTCAATGGAAATGAGAATGTATTGCAAGATTACTCTTAGTCTTCTGAGAATGCCAAGGACTGCGATTAGGTGTCTTAAATTTTAAAACGAGACTCTAACAATTCACTGATTTGATGACACCTACACTCAACATGATATTAAACATGACCACACTGACATGGCAAATAATGTATTGACTGCTCAGAGCATAGTTTGTTGATTATCCAATTTTGACCAAAAAAGACAATGATCATCTGTGCCATTAAACTTTATTGTCACTTCATTACAAATTGCTTGTCAAGGTCTGTTTTTGCCCTTAAATAACCATTAAAATCCACTCTCCTTAAAGTGCGGTCAATTGTAAACTCAACACTCCATTAGCAGTTTTGAATTACTTTTTAAATACTATGTGCCATTGATTTGTGTCTTAACACACCAAATGAAGACGATTAACATTGTAAATGTGCTTATAATTACATATTTCTCAACACATGCTTTAAATGATCATTTATGTCCAGCACTTCAAGCCATAATGACTGTCATCGTGTTTAAGCGAGACCTTTGGAGCATAATAGTCTGATGCAGCAGGACAGTAAACAAAACAGCGTTCCTTGCAATTACCCATGAGTGTGTTGAAAGCAAATTATTAACTTCATAAGAGTTTGCTCACATCATACTGGACATCATTCTGTTACTGTTTCCTAAAGGTGAAGTGTGTAATTTCTGTGGCAGTAGCAATGCCAAATAATTGCAAAAAATAACTAGATGAACTCTTAAATGCATACCCGGGACGTCATTCACTACCTTGCTTCATTTTTATTTTTAAGTTAGACACCGACTTTCTTAGTATTCCTCAATGCATTAATTATGAATAATATAACAAGAAAAAAACTAATACAATTATAAAAGAATGTCTGTTGTCTAATCTTTTTTTTTTAATTTATTTCCTGCATAACAATAATTAAATATCTGATGACTCAATACATGGAATTCACCTTTATTCCTCAAGGTGGCACACTGTTTGATAGACAATGATGATGTGACGTTTCACTTATAATTACTGCAGGCATAAAACAAAAGAATATCATCAGCAAAAATTGAACTGGCTACAATGGCTTTACTGCAGAGCAATTACTGTAGGCAATGAGATAAAAGTGTCACTGTCATTTGATGGTGGATGTGTTGAGTAAGCTGCCAGCGATCAAAATGTTGTTTTTGAAGACGTTGAAAACGATAGTTTTGAGAATATGGTTGAGATCCTGAATATGAGCAGATGCTGAATGTACTGGGTAAGTACGCTCTGACGATGTCAGTGATGGTAAAATCATCTGCTCAAACTGAACCCTTTTAAGTTTCAAAAGGTAACTAAATATGCTTTATTTTATTCTTTTGTAATTGTTATTAAAATATCAGGAGAGTTTTATGCTATTGCAGCAGTTGGATCCATCCGTTTTGGATATAGGTCCAGGTCGCTAGACCCAAATATGTAAATGATTGGCGAAACACCCATGCATTTAAGGGCTAAAGGTACGTCGTCGTCCCCCCCCCAAAAGGAAAAAAAAGTTATCTATTTCATTTACTAATTATGTTTTTATTATTGTCACAATGTTGTGCAAAAAATAAAATATAATATATTATAATTAATAATTTATTAGTAATAGTAGTAGTAGAAGTGGTAGTAGTATATTAATAATATTATTATTCCCCATACCCAGTTTGGGGAATGGATGGATCGAAGGATATGTTTTCAGTTTACTGCAAAGTCTGCATAATATGCATATTAACCATAGGCAATATTGTTGTTGTTTTTTTTCACCAGGAATTTTACTGTTGAACACAATCATTTACTAAATAAGTTGAAATAATGCATGCTGTTGTCTTCAACAAAAGCATACGCCATCAATTAACAAACACTCGACTCACAGTAGGTCTGTCTTTAAAGGTTTATCATTCAAATTCAATTCCGTATGGAGAAATAATTGGGTAGTAGGAATATTTGATTTAGGAGGCACCACTAATGACCCAAACTTTCATCTGCCATAAGTAAAAAAAAAAAATTTTTTAAAGTCCCACCATAAACTCATGCCTTTGGCTGAACCGTGTTGCTGTGTGGAGCTAGTCAGGATATGTTCCTTTAATAAATAAAGATATTGCTCTGCAGTATATACACTTTTCAGGGGGAGCCCTCCAAACGGCTTTCCTATAGATGTCTCTATATATTAAGCTGGGATATAAGTTTTTTAACATTGAAAACATTCACCTTGAAAGTCAAGAAAGATATCCTGAACATCTAAGTGATATTCAGAAAGCCTTAAGAAGTTTAACCTTCTAAATGGTGACCTAGTGAGATGAAATTTAACATTTTTTGAATGTGAAATCCCGCTATTCCATACTGTCTGATGGCTGTTTGATATCAGCGTTATCTGAGGTTGATGAAAAGGGACTTCCAGAAAAGTCGGTTCATCTGATATCTCCTCTTCTCCTACACAAGGTTGAGATGTCTGCACAGTATGATGAAACCTCAGAATTTCACAGAAACTCTGACTTCACAACTTTCAAAGAAGAGATGAGCAAACTCCTCCGCATATCTGCATTTCAACCGCACACTGTGTTGTTTCTCCATCTCTCTCTCTCTCTCTCTCTCTCTCTCTCTCTCTCTCTCTCTCCCACCTTCTCTCTCTCTCAGTCACAAAGAGAAATGTCACTTTGTGTCTGGTTTCCTTTGTCTGTTCTCCCCGGAATGATGATTTAAGCACTGATGCTGACTCTCTGAAATATTTTCCTCCACCTGTTTATATTCTATTGACACCCAAATGAAATTTAATAGTCAAAATATGGCACACAGTTACTGTGTTTGTTTTGGTGCTGTTTCTCATTTGCGATGGAAAAGCGACAGATTAATATGTTCGATTTGAAAGGAAAGTGATGGATAGGAACAGAAAAGGGGATGATAAACAAGTTGGAGAATTCATCCTGGGTTTATCCGGCTCTGACCGGGATTCATCTGCCCTCTAAACATTTAGTCAATCACTCAATTACTCTACCGTTCGGGGTCCACACGCACACAGATATCAAAGATTATTTTTTGGAGACCAAAACTAGATGCCTCATTTTATTCTACTGTAAAGTTTGTCCGTAGGACTTATCAATGTCAGAGGTTCCACACACACACACCCCATGAGGGAAAATCTCTGTGGTGAAAGACTGCCAAATCAGTAGCTCGGTGCTTGGAAGCTGCAGCAAACCGCCAGGCCTGGATTCTTTCATATTTATCTTATGTCAACCTGAACAGTATGTGTTTTGTGTGGTGCATCATTCAGTGTTGTTTGTGTGTGTGTTGTGTGTGTGTGTGTGTGTGTATGATGTGTTAATATCTCCCTCACCTACCAAGGTGAGGGCGTAATGACCGACTGCAGTTGCCAACCCTAAAGAAGTTCCTGGATGTGTACGGGAATACCCCGGGATGTAGTTTTACGTGTCTCCTTTTCACACAGAGCTGCTGTACTTCTATTGAAGAAATTAATTACCAGGCAAGTGTTATCAAGCATATCACACACACATACATATGAGTATGGCATCATGCATACCGATTCATTGGTGGTGCTACATGCAAATTCAGTTTCAAGCAGTGTACACTTGTCAATTCAGGGCACGATATGGAAACGCGCACTTATATCTACAATTCTACACATCATAAACAGTATAAACGTTCACTTCATGACCGTATAATTTGTTTTTAACAAGAGTAAAGTAGAAGTACGTATCAGTGTCACAGACAAAAGTAAGTGGTGGAATGTAAAAAAGGCATAGTTGCTACTCACAGTATATATATATACTATATCTATTATATATAATATCTCTATATATCTATATATATATCTACATTACTCACACCATGTCTCCCCAACCTGTATGACTTACTTTATTCTGTGGAAAATGAGAAGACATTTTAATAATGTACTGGTTTCAAAAAGGAGCTAAAAAAGGAATGAAATTATCATAAAGTGGTCTATATGAGTTGTATTAGTTATCTGTTAGTGAACTATATAAGTATTTCAAATCCATGTAAGTATTTTGTGTGAAAAAAAAATACACTGCAACTGGATCGAATTAGTGAATCAGTGAACTCGAGAACTAGATCTAGACTAATTGGTGAACAAATCATTCAGACCAGTTTTTTGAACTGAATCAACTGATTTATTGAAAAGATCTTCATCTTAAGTTCTCATTCACTTTCATTTTGCTAAAAAAGAATGGGCAGAATATAATTTAAAAGACTTCAACTTTTGCACGCCAAGTTACATGGGTCTAAGTAACAATGTAAATAATATTGGCTATTTTGGATGAACTACCCCTTTAAGTCTCTGTTGCATTTTAAAACTCACAAGCTAAAGTGAGGTGTTTACATTTTTTTCCAGAACACCACATTGCTGTTACTGTTATTACAAATATCTGCTCCAAGAAAGAACACAGTGCTATCATTAATTATTGTACCCAAAGTAAAGTAAAAAAAAATTCTTTGCTTTTGTGCAATCTCACTCAGAAGGTAATTACAGAGCACAACTTATTTGCATAAGAAATGGATTTGTTAAGGCTGATTTGGCTAAGAAGAGACAGGGAAGGATACAGGCTAGTGATCTCACTAATAGTATCAAATTAAATGTGGCCTTTATTCACTTTTGAATGGAATAATTATTCAAAACTACTATCTATTAAAGTTTGATTTATAACTCTTCTTGCGTACTTCCACAAATAATTACTGTCTAAATCTGAATATTTTAAATCTATTGTGTTCTGCGAGTGGCATAGAGTCTGCATGTGATTGTGATAGATAAACCATCTAGTTGTGTCAGTGTTGCCTGGGCAACAGCCTGGTGACATAAGCAGGTGATCAGCAACATAAATGACAAAATCTGTCCCCCAGTGCATGTAATCAAATGCGCAAAATGTATAGTTGATGGCCCAATCCATCTTTTTTTTTTTCAGTGTCATTTGGATCCAGTTATTTTCGTCCAGTCCATTATGCTGTTTGATATGGTGAACTGGAACTTGTTATCATATTATTTTATTATCGTAGTCATAAACATGCTGATTTGTAGCGCAAATTTTTTTACCTTTTACTGCAATGTTATTCTTCTACCTACAGAGGCTAGTGAACCGAACGTCCTGCACATTCGCATTGCTTATTCTGGAAAATAAGATGGATAAGATCATCATTTTTTCACCATACAACTAATGTGACTCTGTTCTTTTCAACAAGTACACCCAATAAGCTAAGCAAATATCATAACATAGAGACTTTGAGCTTTTTTAACCTTTAGGCCGGTAAGCAGCTACCAAGCAACAGCCCAAAAACAAGCTGGCAACCATCCACAACACATTAGCATCACATTTTCTTTTTGAATATTCTATTTCACTCTGAAATACACCAGAATGTGGAAGTAAAATATTTGTAAATGCTGTTTTATTTCCAAAACATTTTGGAGATTTTGAATGTCCCTAGATAGGGGACAGAAAAATATGACAAATAATCAAACAGTCCTAATTTATTAAGTAATTGCAATTATATGAGCTAATTTTACACATCTTCAAAATATATATTAAAAAGCAGGGTTGGTTGTGAAAAATAGTCCTCCTACAATATGATGACAGGTCTTCAACCACCCACCCGTCCTTGCTCTCTCTGAGATTTGTGATATTACAGTTGGTCCGTCTGAACAGATAAGAATTAATGACTGTGCCTTCACAGAAACACTGATTGCCGTGTAAAATTTTGTGACGTGTGTGTGTGTGTGTGTGTGTTTGTGTGTGTGTGGTGGGTGTGTGTGTGTGTGTGTGTGGTGTGGTGGTGTGTGTGTGTGTGTGAGAGAGCGAGAGAGAAGGTGTGGAGAATCAGGCTAAACCTGGGCCTAGAGACTTCCTACGATTCAATTAACATTTTTATTAAGGGCTGTACACACTTGGGGGCAAGCACATCACCAGAACTGTGAGTGTGTGTTTGGGTACGTCATTAATAGAGTCTGTGTATTCTTTTTGGAAGAGTACCTATACATTATAATTCTTGACTCTTATGGGAGACCGCTAAACACTGAATGTTTATCAGGACTGTGATATGAGGAATCTGCGTTTACTTACTAGTGTGCTCGTGTGTAGAACGCCTCACTGAGACTGGCGTAAGAGCAATGCTTGTAATGAAAATGTCACATTTTGCGTGACATTATCACCTGTGAGTTTGCTAATGAAATAACTGATGATCCCCACAAAATGTATGTCCAGTTTGTGTTTCGCTGAGATATGACAATAGTCAGACAGTGATAGATAGATACAATACAAAGGCCCTGCCATTAGATTTAATAAGATAATAAATAAATAATAAGAGAGAATAATATGATTATTTACAATAAGGTTGTTAATATGAACTAACAATGAGCAATGCAGCAAATTTTTACAGCATTTATTAACCTTTGCTAATATAATTTAAAAAAAAATTATGTTATGCTGTAGAAGTATTGCTAATTGTTAGTTCAAATTAACTAATGTATTTGACTAAATTAACAAATGAAAACTTATTTTAAAGTGTTGCCAATAATTGTAATGTTTTTGAAAACGTGTCAAGCTCACCAAGACAAGAAAAACACACACAACATTGTGAAATGTTATTAAAATATAAAATAATTGGTTTCTATTTTAATTTATTTTAAAATGAAATTTATTCCTGTTATGCAAAGCTGCTTATGCTGTGATGATAGATGTATAGATAGATAGATGTATAGATAGATAGATGTATATGTATAGATAGATAGATAGATAGATAGATAGATAGATAGATAGATAGATAGATGGACGGACGGACGGACGGACGGACGGACGGACGGACGGACGGACGGCTTTAAAGCAATACTCTTAATGAAAAGATTTAATGTGACATTATCTCCCACAAGTTTGCTAATGAAATAATTGATGATCCTCCCAAAATTTCTCTGCATTTCCAGTTTGTGTTGCACTGAGATACAACATCGTTTTTGATGTACACACGTGGGTAAAGCAATGTTTGTTAGTTTGTTAAATGTATTCATTTTGATGTGATGCTCATTAATTATCATTTGTCTCTCACTCTCAAACAAAGCACATTCTCTTCATAAAGACCTTTATGGGCCCGTCCCTCTGGCAGCTTTGATTGGTGGTGGCTGCGGACAGGCAGATGGATGGTCTGCTGTGAGATGGGTGGAAGGACCTCAGGCTGAAAAACAGGGAGAAAGACAAATGATGGAGGAGAGGAACTGCATCTCTCCATCAGCGTCTTCATCAAGAGTCACTCACTGAGAGCATGAGAGTGACCTCCGACCCTCAGCCATCATGTTGAGGGCCTGAAAGGGGTGGCTGATTGGTGGGTGGACAGGAAGGGCTCTCACTCATCTGCACCAGCTGTCAATCAAACTGATGGCAATGATAAACGACTGCAGAAACAAAGCGTGAGAGAGCTTTGCTCCTTTTTTCCCCTATGTTCTCCAGCTGTGCATAAAAGCACCTTGTTATACATCATTACAAGGGATTTTGATCTATTTTAAAGCAAATTAAGGCAATACAAGCTTGTAAAAGTGGTGACATACTGGTAATATGATTCATGCTGATGGTGTGTTGACAGAAAAAGCCAGTCTCTTGACTCAATGGCCATGTTGGTAAAATCCCTGGGCAGATGTTTTCTAGTCACACAAGTACAGCTTCCATCTAATCGAAAGAAGAAAGACAGAAATCTACCAAACAGTTTATCTGACAGTAATGGTATCATCAGTATTGCTTTTTTAGCTCATATCAGGCTGAAATAAATGTATTTTTCTGTTCCTGCAATTCCTGCAATGCGAAACATTCCTGCAAATGTGCATAGATATTTTATAGGCCATATTGGCCTCTGAAGTTGAATACATTTACATTACATTTACATTTAGTCATTTAGTAGATGCTTTTATCCAAAGCGCCTTGCAAATGAGGAACATCACAAGCAATTTATCATACAAGCGGCAACAATACTTCATACCGAATGGGCTGAGGTTCAAGAGGAAGCTAGAGCAGAAGTAAAACTGCAGAAAAATAAAAGAGAGAAGATGTGGATGCGGTTTTGGAATTGTGGTTGTTGGTTTGAGTTAAGCGATTGCAGAAGACATGGGGTTGTGACATGGGCTCTTTTTGGCTTATTTTTGCTGATGTTACCATGTGTTGTGGTTTTAAAATATATTCTGTGAATTTATTCCTGTGATGGCAAAGCTGAATTTTCAGCAGCCATTACTCCAATTTTTAGTGTCACATGATCCTTCAGAAATCATTCTAATAATCTGATTTGGTGCTGAAGAAATATGTATTACTATGCTTGATGTTATAAACTGCTGCTTAAAACTTTTGTGGAGACTATGATACTTTTTTCAGGTTTCTTTGAATAGAAAGTTCAAAAGAACAACACTTGTTATAGCAATCTTTTGTATTATTATACATTTCTTTATTGGTACTTTTGATCAATTTAATGTGTCCTTGCATTAAAATTATTATTTAAATTTCTTTTTCAGAAAGAGAGGAAGAGAGAGATCGAGATTAGAAGAGAGAGAGAGAGAGAAAATCTGTGAATGTCAGCATGGATTTAATGAATAGTATGGGATGGGTGAACCTTGATTGCGAATTGCAGAAAATCTTCTCTTTTTTTTCATAAAGTTGCTGTACAAAGTTTCACTTCAAATGCAGCCTCATCATTCAGCATCACTATAGCATCATCCTTTGTTTCTCTTGAAATTTAATTCAGTGAATTCAATTGACGTCACATCAGTCATAAAGATGCCTTAGCATGGATGTATCATCCTTCAAGATTGCCAGTATATTGCATCATAAAATTTCCAAAAAGCTATTGAAGACATTTAGAGCCTTATTTGGTCTTGATGGATCCAAACATGCAACTTGGTATAACTTTTGTCGCATAATCGGACAAAAAATTTTTTTTAATGAGAATTAAGGGTCCTATTAGGTTCTTTTACAAAGTCTTGATTTTTTTTGATGGTGTTCTAGAACAGGCTCTCATACTAGGTTGGTCGAAAAACACATTATTTTTCACATATTTTACATATTACAACAGCTCTCCCCCCAGTCTGACATGAACGGCTCGAATAGTTCCTGTATCAAATGAAGGCCCGCCTTCTGAAATATTAAATGTGCTGTGATTTAGTTAGCTGGGCCAGTGTGTGTTGTGATTGGCACCACTCGGTGCCTGGTCGGGAAATGTCATGCCCCTTACCATAGCCACTGGAGCGTGAATTTAAACTCGGATGATTGTAACCACTCTAAGTTCATCTGCCTTGGGAAAGCTAGCGTGTCTCCAACATAGTGATAACACCCGTTGCCTTCTCTAGTGCAGCTCAACAAGGTCTCATCCCATTCGTCGATATTTGTGACATCACAAATCCCGGAAAATATGCGTTGTGGTCCCCCCCCCAAATGAGTCGTTTGTTGTAGTTTTTGAAAAGTGATTTGTTTAATAAAATATCTCCTTTTGAATTGGATTTTGAGCTTTGTAAATTTGCAGATCTTTTTTATGCTTAAACCGCAACATTACGGACTAACTAAAGTTGAAAAAATGAAAAAACATAATAGGACCCCTTTACACGTTGATGTTTATCAGTTAGAATGCATTACACAAAAAAAATTACAAGCTGGGTAATTTTCATGTAGCATTTGGGGGTCATAAGTCCTTTTTTTTTGAGTCCTCGTTTAGTCGTGCTGTACACATTAAGAAACCGCTTCCAAAATGACATCTTGAACAATGATCAAACGTAAATGCGTGTGAGAGCAGCCGGATGACCAGGCCGCTCTTTTCATACATTTCGTACACTTCAACATCTCTGCTCCTTCAGCATTTACAGTCTCTTTCTGTCATTCATCATCTGTTTCTTTCATCCCTTTCATGCTCTTACTCTCCCCCACTCCAAGTTCGTTTTCACACCTGTCATACTTTTATCTGTTTTCTCTCTTTTTATTTCTTTCATTTAGAAGGGAATGAGGGAAAAGAAAGTGCTCCCCTTCTAACACACAGCGAAAAGTGTCACTTTATTTGTCTTAATCTGGTTAAAGGTTAAGCCGTTTCATTTTCTTCCACTAGGGATTGTGGCACTTTGTTCGAAAAAAAAAAAAAAAAAAAAAAAGATGGCCAAATTACCATTAACCATGGCTAATTACCATTTGCTGAATTTTGCAAAAACCTGGTTCCTGCTGCAACAATCCTATAAACCAATCACACCATTGGCCTTAAATTCAAAGGACAATGATTGAATGAATGGAATCGAGCACATGTAAATCTTAGGGAAAGTACACTGTGTTTCATACTGTATAGACTGTAATCACACAGTCGATGTGGGTCCATTGTCACTCATTATTCTCTGTTACTGAGAAATGTTAATGATGAACAGTTTAAAACAGTCAGTCCACTTTGCTGCACAATCAATCAGCGATTTGTTTACATTTCCATGTTGTTGAAGATACTTTAGGTCTTGAAAAGAGCATTAAAAAAGGAAAAAAGGAAAGAAAAGCTCATAAATTAAACAGAGATGTTACTCTCCCTGTTTGTTGCATTTATGTGTCTTTTAAACAGATGAAGTAAGCTGAGCTTTGCTGGAGACCATTAGGAGCTGTTAGTGTGTGTATGTGTTTGAATGCACACAAGTGCAGTACTGGTGTTGTGAGCGCCAAAGTTTTAGCTCAAGAGAAAAGCTGCAACCCGGTCCAGATCAGAACACTGGACTCATTAAACTTTACACTTGACTATATCAAGGCAAACATTGCACAGCTAGTGGTGCATTTATCACGACATGGGGAGCAGTTGTTACCACAAATAAAGACACAAGACCAGAGTTATTTCAGATGTTTGGGGAGAATGATGCTCTGTGGGTGACTGACTATGATGAAGTCTTGGTTTAAAACTCTCTGACTGTACAGTGCCTTGACTGTACAGTGAAGTAACCTAAGCAAGCATTCTGTTGGTTAGAATAGCACTAACAAGGGAAAAATAAGTTGTGAAATACAATTCCGTATGTGATGTTCAATTTATACTCTATGGTTGTGATTTGTGTGAATAAGCATAGCAATAATAAAAATATTGTAAAACAATTTTTATATATAAGCATGGATAGTGATATCCTCCCTCTTTTTTCTATCTATTGCTCTGTCCTTTTCTCTGCCTTTATCAATCACTCTTTCAAAGTCAAAGCAGAAATAATCACTGTGCATCTCTGAGCACCACAGAGTAGTGGTATAGTAGAGGTATTTTGTTCTGAATGAATCAGCTGAATGAGTCAGTAGGTAGGTTGGCATGTACTAATTTACACCAATTTGAATGAATCCAATCCAATTTTTGAATACGATAGAGAAAGTGGCTGGATTCAAGGGTTTACATGGTTACATGTTTAATTGTTTCATTTGGATCCAGCCCACTTGGACTTATCGATGTGTTTACATGAATGCTTTAGAAGCTCATTTCCGCATAAGAAAAAAAAGTCATGACATTATTACACAAAAAGTTGAAATCACATAAAAAGTCATACTGAGTGATAATTATGAGATAAAAATGTATAATCTACATAAAAATCCAAAATTATGAGAAACTGTCATAATTGAGATAAAAAGTCACAATTATGAGATAAAAATTATGACTTGAACAGTCATAAATATAACATAAAGACAAAAAAGTGACAAAAGTGTATTTTATCTCAGAATTTTGACTTTTTATCTCATAATTATTAACTTGGTATCTCATAGTTTTGACTTTTTATCACATAATCACATTATGATTTAACAAAGCATGTTTTCTTGTTGCAGAAATGGATTCCATACTTATTAAGATGCATGTAAAAATAGCTAATGACTCACTCATAAAGCATCACTTGTTGCTTACTGGTGTATCAAAGTAGATTGCAGAAACAGTTACTGAAAACTCCCCATATGATACATACACTGATATCCTGTCTGGAGCACACAAACAAAGTCATACAAATAATGAAAAGTCCTGGTGGGCTAAATTTCATCTCTCTTGGATTCTTCCTTTTTTACTTAAAGGACACGTTCTGCACCCAGATCTCCTCAGTTATTTGTAAGCAAAAAAAAAAAACACTGAATGACTGAAAACTTTAGTTAATACTATGGATCTGTTTTCTCTAATCTGTTTTTGAGCCTTTCTACTGCATTGACAGCCAAGTTTTCAAAATCTCTTTTCAGCAGTGAATTATCACTTTAACAGTGTCACTTTCCTGAGAAAATAGTTTTTGTGCTAGACCTAAAGACTCGTTTTGTTCACAAGTCTACAATTTAGAGTTTCAAGTCAGTTCTTATCACCTTCTTTTTAGACCATTTGTCAACAAATCAGCAGGTGTCATGATTCAGATGTAACGGAACATGGTAATATCAGAATCAGTGAGTGTTTTACTCCATATTTAGTCTGTCATTTTGATCTGTTCGGTTACGAACCTGACTGACCTCAGCAACAAGGTAATCAGCCGTTCCAAGCAACGACAGACACTGAATCACATTACTTTTTGCCTACATTTCACTATCCTTTCTCGTCACACTTTAGAATTTGCCTGCCATGTTCTATTCATATAAAAGCTCGCCTCAGGCTTGTCTTGTGTCACCTAGTACATTTTGTTCACTGAGTGGCCCCCTCCCAGGTCCACCCACGAGGAGTCTCTGTGAGTGTTTGTGAGTATGAGTGTGTACCTTCCTCTCTCTCTCTGAGGAGAACAAGTGTGTCTCTTTTTAAATAAGCACATCACTGTGTAACTCTGTACCGCATGACTGTGTTTCCATTAGCCAGCAACAGGTCTGCTGTATCTAACCACCTGCAGATTAAGAGCGTGTCATTCGGCTTGCTTTCCACCTTTACAGAGAGGCTCTTTTTCAAACTCATAATGTTGGTATAGAATTGCATAGAAGTCGCCTTTGTTTGAATACATGTGTGTGTAATTAAGTGGCCCCTCAAAGAAAACAGTGAGTTTAAACAGTGAGTCACACTTACACATACAAACTGTACACACTCATTCATGAACTTTGCAACCCAGTTCATAGATAGAAAATAAGAATGTGCAAAAGGGAAAGCAAATAAGAGAAATGAGAGCATTGTATGTGATTAAATGAAAATTTCATAATATCAAATCCCAGTTAAAATCTGTAGCAACATCATTAATGGTGTCATGTTCACTGAAGAAGAAGAGGAAGAAGAAAAACATTTCCTTAATCTTTTTTAGCCCCTTAGCATTCTCGTAAAATTTGCCAAAAACCCCTAAAGCACGCACTGTACCGCAGGCAGTAAAGTGGAACGCTTACAGGTTAATATTTGGTCTAGTTTTTTAGTAAAATATCTAAGCATCCTTACAAATTTACCTGTGATAACACATTAAATTCATCAAAAGTAAAATTCATCAAAGAATCCTGGGGGGAAAAAGCATCACGGTTCCACAAAAATATTAAGCAGCACAACTGTTTCAACATAATAAGAAATGTTACTTGAGTATCAAAACAGCATATCAGAATGATTTTTGAAGGATCATGTGACACTGAAGACTGGAGTAATGAGGCTGAAAATTATTAAAATAAATTATATTTGTTTTAAATATTAAATAGAAACATTTGATTTATTATATATTCACAATATACATTTTCAGTCTTTTTGATCAAAATAATGCAGCTTTGGAGCAATAGACAACATTAAAAAATTGTACAAACCCCCCCCCCAAAAAATATACATATAGGTATAAACTTAGCTAAAACAACAAACATAACAAACAAAGACAATTGACAGGGGTAAATAAATATAATAATTATCAAGATAGTTATCTAAAAACAATCCTTATTTTTATCGTATTATATCTCCTTTTATAATCTAGATCTTTAGATATTTTTAATACAGTCATTTTACTGCTTAAAATTACACTATTCATATTGTTCTTTCTTTCTTTTTTTTATTAAAAGTCAAATTTACAAGCAATTTTACAATAATTTTATCTTCAGCTATCTTCCACTTTGTTGATAGTAGGTTTTTGTAATTGTTGGTGTTTCACAGAAGTAAAAAAATAAATAAAAAAGGGCAATGTGCACATTCTGCTTATCATCTCTGTTTTTGTACTTGTCGTAGAAATATCCATCCTTATGCAAACAGATGCATGGCCTTAGCCTCTTAAATTCTATAAGACACTTGTTTCAATTTCATCTGGAGACTATTACCTTCGAGTATGGGCATATCAATATTTCAGGTTACAACATAAGTACGTATATTCTTTTGAGAGCATAATATTTTAATTTAACTAATAAATTAAAAAGAAATTAATAACAAGAATTTCCATATCCCTTAAAACATTTATATTACTACACTTCTACCACATTTTCCAGAAGAAAGCAAAGCATACATTAAACTCTTCAGAAAACGAATTAGAATGTTTTGTTTCCGAAAAACACTGGGACAAACGCTTTTAACTTATCACTAATCACTTCAGATTCTTTCTGTTGTCCTTGCTCTATGATTTTGCTTGTAATTCATTTAGTTGTAACATCTTACAAAGCACAATATGCGATATGAAAACATCTCTTAGATTTATGTTCCATAGATGTGGGGAGTCAATGCACAAAGAGTGATTTCACATGTGATTTGCAAGTGAAAGGGTTTTGATGGCAGTACATTAGAGAAAGTTAACGCTGATGAGAAAAGCCTTTCAATTCACTCTCCACATGCTTGTCTTTAATCAAGTTCTCCTCTTAACAGCTCTCGATGTACCGCTATTCACTTCATGAATCTGCTGGACTTATGAATTCCTTTTAAAAAAAACCTTGCTACGTGTACTGCATTAAGCTAAATGAGACTTATTATAGCACTTGCATATCATTGCTCTCTTGTTGATTTTGATTGCTTCGATTGTCCTCATTTGTAAGTCGCTTTGGATAAAAGTGTCTGCTAAATGTCTAAATGTAAATGTACTGTAAATGTAAAGCTGTTATACACACTTCAGAGAAGGTTACAAGTGAGGGTCCAACACAATATGTGTATATGTGTGTGAGAAAGAAAAAGAGAGAGATTGTATAAAGGTAGTAATTCTGCTCGCTGTGTGTGTGTGTGTGTTGTGGTGTGTGTGTGGGTGTGTGTGTGTGTGTGTGTGTGTGTGTGGTGGGGTGTGTGTGTGTGTGGATGTGGGTGTGTGTGTGTGAGAAGAGATAATAGGTTATGGGAAATCCCAAGTTATTTCTGTAAATCAAACCACTCTCTACTGCTCTTGAGAGTAATAGTTTCAAACTGGCCCCAAAATCCATATCTAGATTACACGAATAGGCTGTACATAGCAGAACACTTCCAACACACTGCCGTTTATATTTTTGTGGAAAGCATGTCATATTTTTTTTATTTTCTTGGTATGAACAGAAAGTTCAAAAGAACAGCATTCACTTAAACAGAAATCATTTGTAACATTATAAATGTATTTACTGTCACTGTTGATCAATTTAATGCATCATTACTAAATAAACTTATTAACTTCCTAAGAAACAAACAAACACACTGATCCTGAAGTTTTGAATGGTAGTGTAGTGGCATCTTCTCTGAATGTGTGCTAGTGTGTTTTTATTGTTTTTGTTGTGACAACTAGCCCCTGTAATCCCTATATTATGGTACTATATGATTACCATATTCATAGAATACAGTATTTACTTGATACTCCAAGGTACTTCAAAGAATAATATGTGGTTGTACCATCATACATGTGTCCCAAAAACATTTTACCACGGTACTATGCCCCAAAAAAACATGAAACTTTTTTTAAGAACAAAAGGTAGATTGTCTTATAATGATCATAGAACGGCTGCTCTCTGTATTCATACCGATGTATTAAAACGGTGGAATATATGAAAAGAGGGTTTTATAATATCTGACAAACTCAGATGTGTGGTGACAAGCAATTTATCCGAGAGGGAGGAAAACAAATGATGAGAATTTAAATTTGAGTGAGGGAGAAAGAATGAAGAGGAAGACAAAGTCATCAACTCATTACTGTCTGTCTCTCTTTGAAAATCTGATAATTGCCTCATAATGGCTCTCATAATGCAATATCAAAGCCCCTTCTAAACAAAACAAGCACATAAACGTGTACATGCAAACTAATTCACTAATTGACGTGTACTTCAAGGCGGGTTCAATAGAAGTTAACATTCACAACATCTACAGCATGAAACTACTACCTTAAGAAGCAATAAGCCATGACAATATGTGGGGAGTCAATGCACAAAGAGTGATTTCACATGTGATTTGCAAGTGAAAGGATTTTGATGGCAGTACATTAGAGAAAGTTAATGCTGATGAGAAAAGCCTTTCAATTCACTCTCCACATGCTTGTCTTTAATCAAGTTCTCCTCTTAACAGCTCTCTGCATGTACCTCTCACATGTACCGCAATCACTCTCAATGATTTTACCATGGTAAGGGTGTTCCTTACATTCTTTACCATGATAAAATCACTCTCATGACTAATTGTTTTTATTAGACATGCACCAATATTGAAACAGTGGCGGATACCATTAAACCGATAATTATTTTCATATTATGGACGGTAACCGATAATTGGTCGTTGTAGAATTATGTACTATTTTATCTAAATTAACAAAATCAGCCATTTTAAATGCATTTTAAATTGACGCGTGACAACATAAAAATGTACAATATGAAACATGGATATTCATTTTGAGATTTGCTCAAATTTAATTATTAGCATTTTAAAGATTAATTTCAGGTACGGTCACATTGACTTTTTTTCGGCCAGTTTTTGCGGACAAAATCCAGGAATTTCAATAGTAATTCACACGATTGGGAATTACACACAAGGACGAAAGAATTCACCATGCAGATTTCGCATCAGGTTCTGTTGGTCACACAAATTTGCTGCACTGACCAACAGAAAGTTGCTTCATTGTGCTTCATACATCGCTACACAATATTGCCTATTGACAGTAGATATTGGATCTTTTTGCCTGTGAACTTTCGCCAAAATTTCACTAACCGACCACACCTTTAGATGATGGTAAAGGTAATCTAAAAATAAGAATAGAGGTAATGAGCATGTATGACTATACAGTACAGTATATGAATATTAACTTACTGTATACAGGTGACACTGAAAATGATATAATACGCGTACATCTTGGATTTTATATTTTTTAAAAACTTAAAATATGATAAACATTCTATAATATTAATTAACATTATTAATATTAAATAAAACTATTAAGATAAAATAATAGGTTAAAATATGATTTTTTAAAAATCAAACTGATAAGTTGAGTACTGTTGTATGAGTTTCTTTGTTCTGTTGAACTCAAAAGATATTTTGAAGAATGCTGGTAACCAAACAGTACGGAAAAAATACTATGGAGGTCAATAGCTACCATCAACTGTTTGGTTACCAACAGTCCAACATTACCAACATCAGAATATCTTCTTTTGACTTCAACAGAAGAAAGAAACTCATACAGGTTTGGAACAAGTGGAGAGTGAGTAAATGATGACAGAATTTTGGGGTGAACTGTTCCTTTAAGTTCTCTGCTCAACTTTGTTGCATTGCCAACAAATCCCGCCAACTGTCCTTGAAAATTAATGACTTCCGGTGGCAAACTGTCAGTGTGAACACCCCTTATTGGAAGAGTTCTGCTTTTGTCAATGTGTTGCTCAGTTGCAGCGCATACATACAGAATAAATCCAAATCCACTGGTGTGAGCCCAGCTGAGAGTTATTGGCTCATTTATCTTGTCGATCTGAGCAGATGGAATCATTACACACGTAAACACTCCGTTTGCCTTCCCACCTATACAACACCTGTCAATCAATCAAGCCACTCTGATACAGACTCCCTGACTGAAAGCATCTCATAGCTGTCCATGACAGTCAGCGGTGTGATCCACACATGAGTACAGACCTCTGTCAGTGCTCAAGGATGTAGCCCAAGGTTATTCGCTCCTGTGTGGGACGAGAGCGTCAAAGCGCCGAGGTTCTACCTGTTTAAACATGATCTGACTGAACTCAGCCCCACGTCCCTCACGAAAGAAATCACTGTGATATTCTTACAGTAGCGATAGCGATTAATGCTAAATGTCAATGTAAATGCCATCTGCCTTTAATATCGTAATTCAGGATATGGACACTACCACCCCAGGATTTTATAAGAGAAATTGCTGAAAGCTTACTTGACATTTAATGCAGTTGTGCTCTGCATTTAAAGCTCACATGCAAAATATATGCCAAACGGACTACTGTAGCCTGTTTAGGGTTAATTCAGTGTTTAAACAAGGCAGACTGTAGTGGATTGGAGGCACTTCGACACCAACTGATTGTTTTCAGATGGCAATATTGTTCTGTATATTCAGTGGACCTTAAATAACATTAGATATCAGTGACTGACAGCTCTCTGTCTGGATGAGAACACCTGCGAAATGCATCTTTGTTCACGCCTGTATTTTGTTTAAGAGATGTTCACTCACTCTTAAACAAACACTCTCGCACAAATGTAATCCTCTGTAAAATCGCTCGCTGTGAGAACAAGTGAAAAGGTAAATGTAAATGCACCTGTATCTGTCGTGTAGAGCTCCACTCTGTCAAACATGCATGCAAACACATGCTAAGTAAGTGCTGTTGTTATATGGTTACATTCGAAATGTCCGAATGTCAACAGCTGTGTGCGTGTAGAGTGCGAGTCCGAACTCACTGAAGTGTTTCATCTGTGGCCTCCACACCTGGATCTCCCATTAGTCTCTCTATTCCTCCCACACACACACACACACACACACACACACAATCTCTGAATTTGAAACTAAATTTCATCCTCCAGTGTCTCTCTCAGAAGTTAAAGTCAACATGAGTTGCCATCCACAACCCATTTTACTAACTTGATATATTTCCAACTGGGTGTGTGTGTGGGGGTGTGTGTGTGTGTGTGTGTGTGAGAGAGAGAGAGAGAGAGAGAGAGAGAGAGAGAGAAAGTAGGATGGTACTTAATTTCATCCATCAAGAACTTTTGTAATTGGTATGCACTGACTGCAGTGTTTTAATTCATTTGTATGATGGATAATAAATATAATAATTAATTATATTTATTAAGTATATTTAATTTTATGAATGTAGTATATAAATTATATAAAAACAGGATTTTTTTACTTCAATTTTTTACTTTATACATATTGATGAAAAAATGATAGACATACTTTGTAATTGGTGGCACTAACTGATTACAATATTTATATTTTATTTGTTAGAACAGTTTTGAATTATAGAAAGTATAAAACTGCAATCCTATTTATGCATATTATGTTGTTATGAATTAATTATTAATATATAATTAATTACATTAATATATGATATAATAAAATAATGACTATATAAAATTAAAAAAAAAAACATATAATCATTAATTTAATTTATTATTAATTAGTTAATATGATATAATTGAATTTAATTTAATAATTATTTTTGTACATATAATTCAACTCATATCATCAACAATGAGCCTAATTTACATATAAATGGGGCATGTTTGTGCAGAAATGAATGACAATGACTTCATTCACATACTAACGGTGCAATGCTATTTCAGCGAATTTAGCGCCTGGACACAAGGATAAGGTTATTGGATAAGATGCAGGTTTTTGCACTGTAATGCAGTTGTTTGATGAATGCATCTAGCTCTCCACCTCTCTCTCTCTCTCTCTCTCTCTCTCTCTCTCTCTCTGAAGTGAAACAAAAGCAAAAAGTCAAAGAGGTAGCAAAGAGAGAGAGAGAGAGGTGTAAGTTAAGACTGAGAAAGAAAAAGAAGGGAAGAAAGTGTAGGTATAGAGAGAGAGCGAAAGAGAGAGATGGCTAGTTAAGGGGGGAATGTGATGTCAGATGGTGGAGTCGGGCCACTCAGACATGACAGTCATGACAAGATGAAGCCCCTCTCTCCTCCTGTAACATCACCCCATCATCTCCACCCCTCCCCCAGCTTCTCCTCCTTCCCTCTCTTCTTTCTCTGACAGCACCTATCAGGGCATCTTCTGTGAATCAACACTGCCCCCTACAGTTTGCTTTCAACCCACCACTTGCAATGCCAAACTTCTGCTGGTTTCAAACAGAAGGTTGAATCTGAACACACAGAAACATAAACACGTCATTCAGCCTATGTAGCACTAAGAAAGAGAATATTCACAGTAAAATCACCAAAGATGTCCACACTGCAAATGCTCAAGTCATAGACTGCTGCACCACCTAGACCTACCTAGACAGCATATTAAGGCATCTTAGGCATGCTACTGATGAAAGATGTTTCCAGAAAGGATGCCACTGCCTTCTAAGATACCTTCTATTGGCCAAATTCTAGAAACCATTATTTCTCAGTGTAGTTAACGGCAATTCTGTGAGGTACTATACTGAATAAAAGTGAACTGGGGGAGAGATTAAAATTGATCCTGCAGGTTCACTCTCACGCACTCACAGAGACGCTAGGTTTCTCACACACTTGGAGCGGTTTCCATTGTGATCCAGTTCTATTCACAAGCTATTGATTCAATGCTGATGTACTGAATGAGGTAGTGGTTGAAGGAAGTACCAAAATGCACTGCAACATTCAATCAAAAATCTAAATGAAAATGCAATGAAAAAAAATGAAAGATGATGGAAATCTTTTTAATGTTGACCTTATCATTTGTAATCAGAATGAAAAGAAATGATCTGTCTTCCAGTGAAATGGCAGACTTCTCTCTAGTGATGTATACCGGACTTCTCCAATCATTTTGTCTGCTTGAACTCCGCTCTTTTTTTTTGTTTTTCTTTTACTATCAGTTGCAAGCTCACATTCAGATCGTCCTCCATTCAGTCAACAAATGATGAATAGAACAAAGTATCACCCTAGTTGCCATGATCTTTACTTAATATCCTAATGATTTTTGGCATAAAAGAAAAATCGATCAATACACCCATACAGTGTATTTTTGGCTATTGCTACAAATTTACCTGTGCTACTTATGATTGATTTTTTGTCCCGGGTTACATATAAGATTGTACTGTTAGCTTAGTAACATGCTAGCATCAAGCTCTGTTTGAATAAATTTTGAGTTTTTTTTTTTTTGTGCATTTTATTTATGATGATATTTATGAGGTGCATAAGGCACAGTTCGGTTTTCTGTTTCAATTATGATCCTGCCTTTTAAGGGAGCTGCCAAAGTAGGCAGTAAACAAAGGCAGCTTTTGGTTTGATTATAACAGAAGCCATTGAGATTTGTTATTTGGCTTGCTCACGTTGTATATGGGGTATAACAGTGCGAGGCTTGTGTGTCAGGGTTTGGAGCTTGAGGAACAGTCTTTCCTTTCTGTCTGGGATACGTTTATTCTTCCGTAGCTGATACGGAAACAACATGACATCTGCAGGACTGCGTGCTCCGTTTCGAGCATGGTGAAGCAGGCTGATTCAGGTTTTAATCATTCGGGTGTTGTATATTACACTCAAATGGGTTTTCAGAAATGTCTCTTGGTCTGTAGCTGTATTCGTGGAAAAAAAATATAGGGGAACCATCTGTTACTTTCCCCACCTCATTTTGCAGGAACACTCAGAGGGATAAGGAAGGTTGCTTTGGGTTCAGCTAAGTAAACAGGAAGAGTTCAAGCTTTTCTAAAAGCAGATTTCTCTCATTAAACTGTCATCATCCATCGGTCCGACTGCATGCCTATTCAGAAAGCAGGTTTCTCGCATTTTCTGTCTCACCATTTCTCTAACTAGTTTGCTCTCTTTTTCCATTAACTGAGGGGGGAGGGTTTAAAAATGTAATGTAAAGAAGATTTAGGGTCTGTCAACTATGTTTGTAGCTCTCTCCCTCTATTCCTTCAGAAATCTCTGAGGAGTCATCCCTTTTTTCTTGGTGACAGACTAGACCATTCTATTATATTCTATTCTATTCAGTCATGTTCCAGAGAGCTGCTTTGATTTTCTTACATTGCTACCTCATAAATGCTGTAACATATTTTGAAACATCTACAATCATCCACACTATACAAACAACACTTTTCACATGACGCTCACATGGCTTGACAAACAATTGATTTCAGTTGAGTTTGCCATTAGCATGTCGCTAAGCTAACAACAATATACTCTAATAAGCATAAAAATACACAGCATGCACACATTTTCAACCCAGGCTCATTGGAAAAATGTGCCTGTGGCGACATTCCTGCAATATGACATAATGTTGCTTTTTGCGCATTTGCGGCACTTTCAAAATGAAATGTCCAGTGAGTAGCAATAATGCGCATTCAATTTTATCTGAAACAGATCAAGGTGAAACTGGCAACACTTTATGTTGGTTGTTATTCATACTGCAGCAGTTCAGAAATTAAATGTCCAGTCAGTGGACAATTATGAATTGAAAAAGTGACGTAGAACCTACTTTAAACAATACCCTAACCAATATTGCTAACAAAAGCAAATGTGACATAAAGATGCATTTTCTGACGCAACTACCTCATTTTACCTTGCTTCTTTGAGCATTTTTATTGTGATTAGTGTTTCACAACTCGTACCTGAGTGCGCTGCATTGCAAGTGCAATTCCATACCAGGTGGGCTACCGAGCAAGTATTACTTCACTAGAAAAACTATACATATGGAGCTAGTTATGTGATGCAAACTTCAAAATGTACGAGTTTACAAATCATGTAGTATGCTAAAGGTGTTTTGATGACATGTAGTATATTGTGCAAGGAAGCACACAAAAATAAGTCATATTAATCAGTAATCTGCCCTGTAATCATAATTTGTGTTTTACTGTCTCTATTATTCATTTAATACTTTATTGCAAATGTTTTGCCTTACCACATTGCAGTGAATTCTCTCTCCAAAAGCACTCCAGTTTGAGTGTAATACCATATTGAGTCATGGCTCTGGCAAATGCAATTAATGAACTCTGGATTAATTACCACACATTTCATCACAGTCTGTCTGACTGTTTAAATATGGATAAACATGGGCCAATTATTTTACTGGCCTATTTGAAAAATAAAGTATGTTTGATAAATGGTTTTAACCTCTTAAAGAGGCCACTGCACATGTACAGGAAAGGAAAAGCGGGCCTGGACGTCAATTTCACTTTAAGGGAGCATCATGGCCATTGGGGTAAGACGCAGGAAGAGAGCTGATCATACAGGAACAGACTGGCTTGAGTTGATGCTTGATTGAGCTCTGTTTTAAGATGTAATCCATTTCAATTGTGATAAGCAGGAAGGAGAAAAAAAACAGACAGGGACGACAAGAGACGTACATTAAAAAGGGGGTGAAACCTTAGTGAAACCTTAGCAGATAAGAGGAAGGAAGGGATGAAAGTTAAAAGAGTGCCGAAAAAAGAAAGACCATAATGAGGGCCAAGGTGCAGAAAGACTTTTGAATGTTCAGGGGTGGAATATGCATCTCATTTCAAAGAGGGAGAGAAGTCTCTAGGGGGCTTGGGTCTTGACACTCTCCCATCATCAATGGTACTTTGGGTGGATTTAATTAATATAAGAACAAAGTCAAATGATTCCTCTCTCTCTCTCTCTCTCTCTCTCTCTCTCTCCTTCACACACATTCACATTTCTCTCTCCTCTCACTCTCTCTAGCTCCTGAGAGAGAGGGCTTTTATTTTTTAGATTTTCCCCCCCGCAATTCTCAATCGCCCATTCAGATCAGAGTTGCACAATGTTTCCACCAAATAGTGTTTTGTTATGTTTTTGTGATATACATTTTGCTTTCTCTGCACCCATCTGATCTAATCTGAAGTTATATAAAAGATCTATATTATTTTGGCCTATAAATCAAATAATCATTAATTAAATTTATTTGCCCAAACAGACTATATAATCAAGTTCAGTTTAATTTTATATATGTGAATATCACAAAACAAATCAAGAACATATGGGTCACAACAATATTATAAGAAATAAGTAAATATTTTACTTAAAATGTATGCTCAAAAAGGCATAATTTAGGTATTTTATGATTATGTAATCCATTATTCAACAGTTAAACATATTTCCCCCCAATTCTTACTGCAAGGTTATTTAAAAGCAAATAATTGAATATATTTATGAACATAAGTAAATAAAATTATTTCTAAACCTATATTTATAATTACAACATATATGTATAATTAAGATAAATGAGATATTATGCAGATATTATAAATATTGTTTTAATATATATACGGTGGGTCTATGGGTGTGGTGTGTCTTTCGTGGTGTGTGTGTGGTAGCATTATTACCCACCTTAAGTTATGCGGCTTTGAATAAAAAAAATAAAACTGCCACACTCTATTTACTACAATAAATATTATCTAAATGTAAATACAGTCTACTGAGAATCACTGTGTTGGTCAGGAAATAAAAACCACATTCTACACACACCACACACACCCACATATAATATATTATATATATACTGTATATATATATATATTATATATAATATATATATATATGTGTGTGGGTGTGTGTATAAGTTTTAATATGCTAAAAAAGCAATAAATAAATATCTAAATCTATCTATATTGACGTGAACTGGACATATTTTCATTATACTCAACCATATTCAACTTTTACGGTCAGGAGCAGTATATTGACATTTTGTAATACAGAGTATTTGAAGTCAGAGTGGTACATTTGTCATTTTGAGTTAGTGTGGAAGGCTTGCTGGCACTGGTTTAGTGTCACAGGAAAGCACCTAAAAATCTAAATATAACTTAGCAGGCTTTTAATTTATGATGTATCACATTTGTGATGATCCACAAGGTCAGGCCGAGCACTGTCCAGACTCATAAAAAGAATTTGTTATATCAATCCCAGAAGGATTTGTGAGTTTCCATTTAAACAGCGCCACACTACACCCTGAGCGTGCGAATGTGTGAAGTATAATCACTGGAGCACTTCTGGTTAGTAGATTAGTTTGTGTCACCGGGGGTCCCCGCTTTCCTGAGGTGGCTCTGTTATTTCTGTCCGCTTTGTTTAGTTGTGTATTTGTTTTCTTGTTTATTATAGATCCTCCAGATTGTAAAATTGTTTTGAATATAAATGTTGCACAGACTCTTCAATATTCACCTCAAGTGCGGGGCGAAAAAAATTTGTTTCATTCGGCAGAATCTCTGAGATGCTGATTCTTAATCACCTAATATCATGCCACAATGAACAGATCAGAGAGTTGCGAGTTAAAACAGCCCAAGATGAAAGAGAGAGAAGGAGAGAGAGAGAGAGAGCAAAAAGTGTTGCTAATTTATATCTAAATATGATGGAAGTAATTGGGGAGGACTTCAGTGAGACAGGGCGAGCAAACATTGGATACCCCTCAGATGGAGCGTTATGGAACTTTTGTTCTGCCATAAGAATTCCAATATGCTCCCTTATTTAAAAGTTATGCCAGCTATTTGCCAGCCAGCTATTTTCTCTCTCACGGAATGCAACATTGGAAGAAAAAAAAATGAAAGCATCCTGCATTATCTTAACTTGCCCAAACAAACTCTTATGCTAAAACGTTGGCACTCTCAATGAACTAGTTGAAAGAGAAAAGAAGGTTACCCCCACGCACTCCATGGTTCAGAATTTCAACAATTGGACCTTGAGCGTGCTATAGCAAATATTGTTGTGGGATGATTTTGTGGGCCTACAGCACATTGAGAAAAACATGTTTCCGTCCTACTTAGGAACACATTTAGCTCGAGTTGAGAAGCTAAAACCAGTCAGGAAGAGTGTGAGAGGAATCAGTGGCATAAGCTGGAACTACAGGCTTTAACTGTTTTTTTTTCATGCAAATTCAGTTGGCAAATAATGTAAAAATGTCTACCAATGGGCTTTAAAAGAGACAATGAGAATTTAAAGGTTTTTATGTTGCAATTCGATAAAGGCAGCGACGTACTTCTTCATGCACAAAACAACCTTCAATTTCCAGCCACTCAAAGATTACAGTGAACACAAAAGGAACAAAACAGTGTGTTGTCTACAAACCTGTAAACAAGAAATCCCTTTCGGACTATTGACCACCGCATGAATGGGGCGTAATCCCCAGAGCCAGAGTCTTTCTGTCAATAATGCATTGAGACAGACTCTTGATAGATTTTAATGGAAGGGAACAAGGAAGGTAAGGAGAACAAATCCACAAGAAGCATCATTTTGCAAAGGATTTATGGAAGACCTTGCCTTGAAACTTCACAAAGATGCTCATTCATCCTGTGAACGCTGCCAGGTCCCCAAAGCACAATCCATCTACAGCTGTAGAAGTAAAGCTTTAGAACCACAACTGCCAGCTGACTCAAGAACACCTCGTTAATCGGTGTCAGTTGACCCCCTCTATATAACTCTGGCCTTTTTTTGACAAACAAACAGGATGTTGAAGAACAGTACACAATCCTTACATGTACAATCGATACAGAGCACCGGAGGGAAGATTCTCACACATCCTTTTGTGGAAGGCAGACAGACACACACTGTAACAGGGCAACAAAGTTGCCAGATCTTATGAAAGAAATGACCCTGGTTCTAATCAGAGCTAGCCCGATACCAGGCCAAAGTCGGAAACAATATGTTTGCTAAACCTTTATTTCAGGCATTTTTAATAGAAATGCAGGTCGGTTAAAAAAAATGATATGTGGAAAATTCCACCTAAAATCCACCTTGGACTCATACAGGTGCATGTCGAATTATATTAGTTTCTTTAATTTTTTTACTGAATGTCAATGAAAAAGTTCACTATTTCAGTAATTCAACTCAAATGATGAAACTCGTGTATTAAATAAATTCAAATGCACACAGACTGAAGTAGTTTAAGTCTTTGGCTAATTTAATTGTGATGATTGGCCTAACATTTAACAAAAACCAGCCAATTCACTATCTCAACAAATTAGAAAGCTTCATAAGACCAATAAAAAAAATTTTTGTGAATTGTTGGCCTTCTGGAAAATATGTTCATTTATGTACATGTACTCAATACTTGGTAGGCGCTCCTTTTGCTTTAATTACTGCCTGGCAGTAATGGAGGTGATCAGTTTGTGGCACTGCTGACGTGGTATGGAAGCCCAGGTTTCTTTGACAGGGACCTTCAGCTCATCTGCATTTTTTGGTATCTTTTTTCTCATTTTCCTCTTGACAATAACCCATAGATTTTCTATGGGGTTCAGGTCATGCGAGTTTGCAGGCCAATCAAGCACACCAACACATGCTCATTTAACCAACTTTTGGTGATTTTAGCAGTGTGGGCAGGTGCCAAATCCCACTGGAAAATGAAATCAGCATCTCCACAAAGCTTGTCAGCAGAAGGAAGCATGAAATGCTCCAAAATTTATTGGTAAACGGGTACAGTGACATTGGTTTTCAAAAAACACAAAGGACCAACACCAGCAGATGACATTGCACCCCAAATCACACAGACTAGTGGCCAAATTAACACTAGCGACTTCAAGCAACTTGGGCCTGATATGAGCTTCTGCCACCTTCCTCTTCAGACTCTAGCGACCTTGGTTTGTCCATAAATACACAAAACTTGACTCATCATCTGAAATTTATGAAAAGAGGACTTTGCGCCCACTGGCAGGCAACAGTCCAGTTTCTTCTTCTCCTTAGCCAAGCTAAGAGCAGCCTCTGACGCTTGTTCTGATGCCGTTCAGAGCAAGTGGAGCTTAAACAGCAGTGAATAATGACAACTGTAGCCAAATTCCTTGACACGTCTGTGTGCGGTTGCTCTTGATGCCTTGACCCCAGCCTAGTCCATTCCTTGTGAAGCTTCACTGTCAAATCTCTTAGAATAGATTTGCTTGACAATCACTCTAGCCGCGGCCCAGTCTCTCGATTGGTTGCCTGCATCGTTTTCTTCCACCTTTTCCTTCACTCAAATTTTGTTAACATGCCTTGGATAAGCCACTCGGTATAGTGAAACAGCCAGCTTCTTTGGGCGGCCCAATGAAATGTTTGTGCGCTTGTACCCTCCTTGTGAAGGCGTATGTCAATGATTTGTCTTCTGCCGGACAACTGTCAGGCATCAGCAGTCTTCCCCATGATTAGGGTTAAGCCTACGTGAACCAACTGACTTGAGACATTTGAAAGGCTCAGGAACCTAGCTCATGCTAGCAGCGAAACCTCCATTTGAAGGTGTATTTGAGTAATTAGCTGCATTGGCAGTCCCACTATTCTAATTTGTTGAGATTGGTGAATTGGTGGTTTTTTGTTAAATGTGTGCCAAAATCATCACAATTAAAAGCACCAAAGACTTAAACTACTTCAGTCTACGTGCATTGAATTTATTTAATACACACAATTGTTTCACAATTTGAGTTGAATTACTTAAATGAACTTTTCCACAACATTCTAAGTTATTGAGATGCACCGGCAACATATGAGGGCTACATTTCATCCATGAGGAATTGTTTGTAGTATGAAAACAAACAACCGTTAAGGCAAAACATTATTAAAAAATATTTTATATATATATAACTTGGAATAACATGTACTGATGAATAATATATAATAAAAGTAGCAATATTAAGTAGAGATGCACGATAATCAAATTCTGGCCAATACTGATACGCCAATGATTTCATAATATTTTTAATAATATATATTTCGGCTGATGTAATAAGTTCTGCTAATTAAAGCACTTTTTTTAATATAAATCCACAAGGAATACACAGAGGAAAATCGCAGGAGCAAGTGTAGCAAACACAATGGTAAAGAAAAAAACCAGCAGCGACTGAACAGTGTGGAGTCTAAAGAATGAGTGACTGTTGCAGATCATAAGTAACCATAGAAACAAATCAGGACTGAACAGAAACTAGGGCAATGGAACTAAACAAGGCAGGAGAACGGGAACAGAGAGAAACACAAAGTTCATAACTGTGAGCGTCCTCACGCCGTAAAAAAATCCCTCTGAAGTGGGAGGGAGGGGGCTCTGGAGGAGGATGCAGAGGACATGCAGGACAGGGAACCAAGGGAGAAGGTGGATGGAGAGACCAGGGTGGAGCTGACTGTGAGAGGAGCCATGGAGGAGTCAGGTGCAGGTGGAGCTAGGTGTTGGTCCAGAGACCAGCCAGGACGAGGCCCCAGGGCGAAGTCAAGGGAGGGTGGAGCCATGTTGGAAACTTGGCAGACAACACCCTGGGGACACCAGAGGTCCGGAGGGCCAAGGTGGAGCTGACGGCTCATGTGAGCGAGGTGGAGATGGGGACCCGGAAGACCGCAGCAGAGCCAGAACGACTGAGGACAACAGTGGAGCCAGAGGGATGGAGGGATGAGGCGAAGCCAGAGGAGTGGAATCCCATAGCGGAGGAAGGACGACGACAGACCTAGGGCCAAGGTGGAGACGAGGGAGCATGGAGCCAAGTGGAGCCAATGGGTTGAAGGATCATGGTGGAGTCCGGGACTCGAAGACTGGAGGCGGAGACAGGGGATCCTGAAAGAAAGAAAGCAAGAAAGAAAGAAAGAAAGAAAGAGGAATGAATCAATAAATCAGTAAATCAGTCAATAAATCACTGGCCAATTACCAATATTGTACTGATTACTATTACAATAGTAGTAGTGAATATAGAAAATAGGACATTAAACAACAGATATGGCAATTATACCTAAAGATAAATATTAATATATTTAGAAATAATTCAACTTCAACATTTTCTAGTTATTGCAACAAAAGTATGATAGAAAATGATGAGGCCAAAGAGAAAATGTATCATTAGTTATATCAGTGAAAATAGAGGATCAGCGGTGCACTTCATGTGTTCACTTACCTTTCTTCTTTCCTTTACAACCTCTTGTGGTAATCACCTTTATATGCCTTTCAGAGTGCTTCTGGTGTAGCACACAAAGAAGCCATATAAATGGACAGATACTGAAGCCAGGCAGAGGCGCTCATTGCCAGGTCAAGACAATGAGGAGTGGAGATGTGCATCCATTTGGCCACAGCACACAGAACTAACACACAAAAGCAGGAGAAAAGAGGAGAGGGCTAGACTGATGAATAGGATACATGAATCGGAAGATAAATATATATTTAGGGTGTATAAATGGATGAAAACAGAACAGTTGGATGAGAAAAAAAATTAATGAAAGTGAAATCTGGTTAAATAACACACCCAGGCTGCATTTTCTAAGTTAGGAAACTGAATATGACATTATTATGACAGACATTGTCATAATCTTACTAACACATGGAAGAGAAATCATTTATGACAGTGGTTCTCAACCTTTTTGACTCCAATTGTCCAAAACAATATTGAAGGCCCTATGACTCCAGTTGTTCATGATTTACTGGACAATATTTTAGAGCTTGGCATAGCTAGAAAAAAATATATATTCATCATAAAAATCCCCACAGAGTTTCACAATTTCATTGATCTACATAAATAAAGTCTTACATGAATTAGATTTCTAGACTTTTTCAGGTCTAGAAATAACAATTTTAAAATTAGGCTTCCTCAAATATCCAGGTTTTTCAAGATCGCTGTTGAGGAGGCAAATGAAAATAAGAAATATTTTAATTATAAAATTTCGGCTCATTTTAATCCTTGTTTTGTCTTATTTACAATCATTTAAAGTTATCTTGAGGCCTTCTTGGAAGATTTGTTGAGAACCACTTATAAGGTACAATAACCACTACATGGTCAAAAGGGTGTAGATGGCAGCATCTATACCATGATATAATAAAACCATGACATTCATATAACTAGAAGATCATATGAGAGCACTGATGTTGGCCAATTATAGCTAGCTTGCCATGGTGAGCTCCAATTCATCCAACATGTGGTCACGACTTCTATTAGGCCAGTCAAGCTTTTCCTTGTTAATTTTAACTAACCATGTTATGAAACGACTTGTGAAGTTGATTATTACCATGGTGAAACAAAAACGAATCTAAAAAAGACTTCCATGATGTTGGAAACCTGAAATGAAGCTAAATAGCCTCCCTGACAACACAGAAAAGAGTATATTATTCATCATCAACAAATTCTGACAGTGGCACACCACATTTGGCATCTACTGGTAATTGCCAAACCTTCATTTGTGTGCCAGAAAAGCATACTTTAGAGGATGGTGTTGAGCTTTACAAAACACTCCAGCCAAAACTTTTTATGGTTCGTGGTGATGTTACACTGAAAACCCATTTTGCAAACCCAAGCCGTGATTGGTCCGTTACATAAGCTAATGCCGCCTAACACATCACAGCTGTTGCTGCTTGTAGATGTGTCCAATTCTCAATAACAGCATTTACGGTTGACCCAGGCAGCTCTGGTAAGGCAGAAATTCAACAAAATTACTCGTTGGAAAAATGGCATACTATGGAGGTGCCACGCTGAAAGTAATTTAGCTCTTCTGTATGGGTTATTGTCTTGGCAGCGGGATAGCCGACACCACTAATTAGAAAGAGTGTCCATTTGGCATTAGCATCAAGAAACAGATGAATAATATCCAATGGCATCCCAAATACTTGGCACATGAACATGTCTTTCCCGGGATTTCATACTACTACCTCAAATCAGAATTATGAATAACTGAAAATCAGAGCAGGAGTTTTAAGGCCCCGATATACTCACAGCAAAGTTCTTTTTTGTTCTTTGTTTAGGGTGAAAATAAGTTAAAAACACTTTGACAAAGGCCTATATGAGCATCCCAATGCCAAAAGAGCAGCATTTAGATAAATATGTAAATATGTGCATTTTCCTCTCAATTCAACCTTTGCCAGGAGTTTGGCGATCTGACCAATCATAATGCTGAATCTGCCAGTTTGTCTGACAAACAAACCAGACAGCAGTGTAGATTAATGTCGGTGGACTTGAACTTCAAAAAATGGAGCTGTCTTGACGTACCTTCTCCCGCCAGGTGGAAAAAAAAAACCTTCTTGTTTTTTGATGTCATATTCACGTGTTTTTTCATGAGTTATAACTAGTAACAAGGAATAGATGATCATTTCACATGCCACTTGAACTGAGGCCCACATGAGCCACTGTCATGACACATTAAAGAGCCACAAAACGGTATTTATTGTTTGAGTTTCCTACATGACGAAATTTGAAAGCTGAGACTTCATTTTATATCAGAAGTAATCTACTCTGTCTTGTCTGTCAGCGCATTGTCAGAGTCCTCTTTGCTTCGTGATGTATTTTTCACTGCGTGAGAACATAATGTGTGGCGTGAGAGCGCCATGGCTTGTCAGATGTAGCAACAGTATCTAAGGGGCTGAGGGATCGGCGTCTTGCCAAAGGTCAAAATGCTCAATACATAACAAAATGCACAGCGTTGACGAAAACAGTAGTTAAGGAAAGCCCCTCTGCTGTATGATGATTATAGCGCGGTGTTGTAGATGTTTGCATGAGATTTGCAATTCGGCACTCCAGTTAAGTAAAGTCATGTTTATTTATATAGCACAATCGATTACATTAAAGCAAGCAGCTTTACAATATTAAACATGCAAAAAATAGTGTCAGTGTTCCTTTCAATTATAGGATTACACGTCAATTTCTAATATAAAGCTAATATAAAGAAGATTTCCTTGTCATAGAAGGCAGAGTCCCAAAGCACATCTACCAATTATGGAATCACCATGGACCAATAGTAGTTCAAAACTTGTATGCAAAAGCCTGCTTCGGCAATCTGTTTTCGAAACTCCCAAAAAAGAATTTCAAACAAAATGTTTTAAATTGTCAAACCAGTTCATTTTTTGATTTCACTGGAAGTATACTGGGGCCTTTAACATTGCTTTAATATTTCATGCAATTCTTAAACAGATATTTAAAGATGGCATGTCTCACATTAATTATTGCCTCAGAAGAGCACAGAAGAATAGAAGAGCATAGAAGTGTTAATCACTTTTATGCCCTAATCACATTGTATGCCAGTGTGACATGTTTTGTCACCACAGATGGGTGTCAAAATTACTCTTGCTACTTTCTTTTACATTTTTCTAAGGTGGTCACGTCATAAGATCCTATAGAATGAGAGAATGAAAAGACTACTGGGATTTCAGTCAAAAGAGGTGATACAAATCATGCCCCTGATCTGCCTTAAAGAGACTTGGAGAGAGGAAACTGCAGGATAAATTAATTTGTGACTAGATTTAGCATTCCAATTAGCACCAGAAGTGCTTTGTGTATGGGTGCATGTGTTTGAGGTGGGAGGACTGGCACACAAACCTGAAGTCACTGACTTTACCTGTTGCAGATCTCACTTGTAGTGTGACTGGGCTGCTATCAATCACACCTCACTGTGGGATGAAGACAGTCGTGAATATCAGTGGTTCAAAAAGCCAACTCAACTGTTTTTGTTATTGTTGTAGTTTTACCCTGAATTTAAACCAATTTCTTGTAGGTTTTTTTTTTTTTTTTTTTTTACTGCTATATATGTTTAGGTCATGCAGTATTATTTTTGTTTGGTCGTGTTTTTACATGGTCACAACTTTTTTCTCAACATAAAAGTTGTTTTTTCTCACAATCTTGATCTTATTTTCTCACAAGAAATGTGCAACTGCATTAGAAAAGCATAACTTTTGTTATGCTGAGATCACAAAAAGGTTAAGCTGTGATCATGACAAGAAAGAAAAAAATGCATAACCTCTTGAAAGGCTTGTTTAGCTGTCAGATCTTATAGGAAAGAAATCAATTCCTCACAAATGAAATCTTCTTAATATCTCTGTTGTTTCTCCTGGACTGAATGGAGCAAATCGAAACATTCAGTCTCCTGTTTATCTGATTTTTCTCCTATAAAAGTTTCAGAAAAGATCTCAACAAATCTCAGTATGTCAAAGATTTCAACAAATCTTCAGTATGTCACAGATTTTCAATATGACCTCAAATATTTTTGACAAAAGGTCAAATTATTGGCCTAACTATGTACGCCTTTGAATTACCATTGTGTATGAAATGTGCTATACAAATAAACTTGCCTTACCTTGCCTTGCCTTCCATAATTATTTTTTATATTTTATATGTGATTTTTTATTTATTATTATTACAAGAGCATTAAGTTTACCATTTACACTATAATTAACTTTGATCTGGGAATCATCATACATTCATCAACCAACGTATTTCAAATAACATCTCCCTCTTAAATGCTGTCTAAATTTAATAAATACAAAATACAAACTTATTTTAATCTTCAGCATACCTTGCTTGAGGAGTTTTAAGTTCTGCCTTTTAACTTCTACATACCATTGTTCTTACATGTCTCTTATCATAGAAGTTTTTGGCATTAATTTGATATATGGATAGATCTGATCGCATGTGATATTACTGTGGGTCACCATGTGTCAGATATGTCTCGGAATTCACTGTGCAAAGGCTCTTTCAAATTGCACAATGATACTGGGTCCGGGTTTCTGGACTGTCGCCTTTGTGTGTGTTTTGCTCCCCGTGACCCATTTTCTCCCTCTTGTTGATTGTGTTAATTTGATTCCAGGTGTGTCTCCTTAGTCCCTTCGATTAGTCCGATCCTTGTAAGCCCCAGTCTGTTCAGCTTGTATTTGTCGGGTCTACCTGTGATGTACGTGTGTCTATCTCCTGTTCCCTGTGTTGGCTACTAATAAAGACTTTTTCGATTATCGGCTCCGTGTTCCTTCTGGCAGCGTAACGTGACAGATACCTTGTGCGATAAGAAGCACATCGTACCTCTCATATAACCCTGAGGGGAAAACAACAGCCTGGTCAGGTTGGTCTGGACTGATTTTAGAGGCATTTTGGAAACTTTTCAAGGGGTCAGAATGGGAGACCAGTTAAATCACCTTAAACCAGTCCAGCAAACCACCTTCCACCTTAAGCTGTTTTAGAGTGTACTTTTCATCTGGCCTGTTTCCAAACCTGCTAAAATGACTGAAAACCTTTGTGAGGGTACAGTATTTACACTTACTGTTGGTTAAATGTTTTTACTGGATAATGATCCTGAAAAATTCAATCACAAATGTCATCCAAAATGACGTCAGGATCTGGTTTGAAGATGCATTTCGAGAAAGTGTAAATGCATCTGGTTGTTGATGCATAAACTAATGTTGATATACAAATGTTTGGGAGTCCCACAATCCACACATGAGTGAGCAATGGATGAAACACATGATGGAGCAACCATGAAACTGGATCATTAACTACCATATGGGGAGAAGAAAGCAACAGACAACAGACAATTCCACTGTACCTCATTAGCATCATCACAGAAGGGAACTACAGTTGGGGTGTCATTATCACAACAATGTTAACAATTCCAGCCACCACCCCCTAAAAGTGTAATGAGCAACATCAAGGTCATGGTTTAGCGAAGGTACATGTCATAATATGTTTAAAAATGTAATTCCAATCAAGCTTTTCTTATCTAAATTTTGTTCACAAGTTTGGAGTCAGTACTGGCATTTTTTTGGAAGAAGTGTCTTATGTTCACCAAGTCTGCATTTATTTGTTTAAAAATACAGTTAAAGCTGTAATATTGTGAAATATTACCATGATTAAAAATAACTGTTTTTTATATATATATTTTATTCCTGTGATATTAAAGCTGAATTTTCAGCATCATCACTACAGTCTTCAGTGTCATATGATCCTTCAGATCCTTGTATTTCTGATTTGCTGCTCCAGAAACATCTTATTTTATTAATGTGATTATATTTTATTTCTTATTTTATTATATTTGTTGTATCAATATATTTATTACAAATGTCGTGTCAGTGTCTTTACTGTCACTTTTATGCATCTTTGCTAAGTAAAAAAAATAATAATTTTACTGACCCCATCTTAATACAAAAAAATTAAAAATTTAATTTAGCATAAAACACATAATACATGATTTAAGAAGAGATGGAAATCACACTGTGGTTGAGATTTTCAGAAATGACAGAATTATTACGTGATATATGTACTTGGTCTGTAGGACATTGTTAGAGGACAAATTAAACCAACTAGTGAGAGTGTGAAAAGTGTTTTAAGAGACTTAATTTTCCAGAAGTCCTCAGAGGCAAAAGAGCCCATAGTTGAAGAAACACCCACATATGAGTCAAAAACAACACTGATGATTAAATACCATCCAAACAACGATCTCACTGTCAAACTATTACCTAAAGCCCACTCATTCCCCAGACATGATGAATGGCACAGGTAGAGAGTAATTTAGCTAAGTGCAACACCAACTGATATTGAGGTTTTAAACTTCACAGTGATTTACTAATCTTGTTAATTACGCACACACACATACAGTACACAACACACTGACTCCTGGACAAATTAGAAATGATTACTAGTTTGTATTACCCCCATGTGCAGTTTATTTATAAAGATCATTTGTCTGTTAACATTTTTAAGAGCGCCCTCATCATTAAGCATGTCCAGCTTTTATTTGGGGTTGTGCTGAAGTGTATTGCACTCTAACAAACGATCAGCTAGAAACACTCAATAATTTTTCAGTTATTTATGAATTCATTACAACTGCTTTCACCTGTTCCCAATAAACTCCTGTGCCTGTGTGCACTTATAAACATGAAATATCATGTCTCAGTCAACGGGTCAAGCAGAGTTGAATTAATCAGAGCAAAGCAAATATGATCACGTCAAATAATCACAACAGAAAGTGGGGCGATCGAAGGGAGAGAGAGTTCTCAAACTAGTTTCAGGGTTATTATGTATGTACTGAACATATGCTCATTTAAATAGCTATACGTTCTCCGTAATATGTGTAATAAATAAGAAAGGGAGAGTAATTACCTCTATATTGTACTTTGATCCAGGAAGCTGGTATTCTATACCATTAATTGCTATATTATTACTTATGCCTCCCTAAACGCAATATAAAGAAAGTATATTTGTCAAAATGTGGACTAAATCTTTTTCAAAGGCTAATACCTATGTTTCAGTGTAACACCTTTCTTAAAAAGTGCTGGGGGGAAAAGTGGCGCTGTTGAGATGGTCCTACAGATCATGCTTTAAAATCACGGGGTAGGAGTGGGGGTTATTTAGAGATGTTCAAAGTCTGTTATAGTTTCAGATCTGACATCTTGACTTTACCCATCACTTCTCAACCCAGCAGCCAAAGATGCAAAGAAGATTGTGAAAGAAAGAGAGACAGAGAGTTTAAATCAAAGTCAGAAATCTCCTCCCACCTGTTATCACCCATGTGGGTGGAGTAAACACACACACACACACAAACTCGCATGTGCTCAAAGCTCACAGTCTCCAGGGTGGGAGCTTGTAATTCTGTTTAGTCAAATGCCAAAAAACTTGACTTGAGAGAATGAGGAGGAGAGAGAGTGACTAGCAAGGGAAATAGAGGGAGAGACAGACGGTTAATATTCGTGTGGATGCCCATAAGGCAGTAAACTGCGTGTACTGAGGTCAATGCACTGAACAGCAGGTAAATTTATAGTATATTACCACTATAAATATATAGTGTATATATATACTATACATTCTTTACACATTAACATATCATACTTATTCCCACACATCATATGTAATTTATCTGCCAAGTGTTTTTGCATTTAATCTGCCCCCTGACCTGTATGTAAATTCAATATTTATATATGTGATTATTTCCGGTTAATGTAGGTCTACTATCTACATTTTGTGGCTAATTAACTAACATGTTATTGATTTCTATTACAATTTGTAAACAATTATATATAAATATATATATTTATCACACCTATTACACACACACACATAAATTGCTTTGATTAAAAATTATAAATCATTAGGTGTGTGCATGTGTTGTGTGTGTGTGTGTGTGTGTGGTAAGGCTACAAGCAGCCAAATCTATTAACTACAAACCTCATAAACCTGTCTTTTTAGGCAAGAACCAGACATGGGTGTCATGTAGGCTAATAAAATATGTTTAATGGGACTGAATTTGCATTTAATGTGATTACAATTTAAATCTGCAGTCTGTAACTTTTTTTGGGTTAAAAATGATCCAAAATCTATTTTTGGGCAAGTACATAACCAGCCAGTGTTCAAACTATCACCTTACTTTAGCCCGATTCACAACGGTTAGCTTATAATAATTTTTTCTAATTTGAGTGGTACGGGTAGGGTTTCACGGGAAATTCGAGCATGCTGCCGCGTCATTACATCACTTCTGTAAACATAAAAAAGTTGTCCCGGCTGCTAGGCTGTCGCATGTGAGGATCCTGCAGGTGGCGTATTGTTTATAACCTTTTCTCACAGCAGCTGGAATAATTAAATGTATCATTTTGATGGCGGATTGTAATCCATAAAGGATTATGTGTTTATGAAACACATGTGAGTGAAATTTAATTATATTCCAGTTTTAAATGTGTTTCTGATTACAGATAGCCTGGGATTAGAAAACCAGTTTGAAGGGAGCATAATCTTTTTTTTGGGGAGTTAAAAGAATTTCTTAATATGAAATACGAAGAGTATGACAATTAGATTAGACCGTGCAGAGAAATTTAAATCTACAGTGGGTATGGAAAGTATTCAGGCCCCCTTAAATTTTTCACTCTTTGTTATATTACAGCCATTTGCTAAAATCATTTGTTAATTTTTTTTCCTCATTAATTTACACACATCACCCCATATTGACAGAAAAAACACAGAATTGTTGACATTTTTGCAGATTTATTAAAAAAGAAAAACTGAAATATCACATGTCCTAAGTATTCAGACCCTTTGCTCAGTATTAGTAGAAGCACCCTTTTGATCTAATACAGCCCTGAGTCTTTTTGGGAAAGATGCAACAAGTTATTCACACCTGGATTTGGGGATCCTCTGCCATTCCTCCTTGCAGATGCTCTCCAGTTCTGTCAGGTTGGATGGAAAACCTTGGTGGACAGCCATTTTTAGGTCTCAATTGAGATGCTCAATTGGGTTTAAGTCAGAACTCTGGCTGGGCCATTCAAGAACAGCCACAGAGTTGTTGTGAAGCCACTCCTTCGTATTTTAGCTGTGTGCTTAGGGTCTTGTCTTGTTGGAAGGTAATCCTTCGGCCCAGTCTGAGGTCTTGAGCACTCTGGAGAAGGTTTTCGTCTAGGATATCCCTGTATTTGGCCGCATTCATCTTTCCCTCAATTGCCACCAGTCGTCCTGTCCCTGCAGCTCAAAAACACCCCCACAGCATGATGCTGACACCACCATGCTTCACTGTTGGAACTGCATTGGACAGGTGATGAGCAGTGCCTGGTTTTCTCAACACATACCGCTTAGAATTAAGGCCATAAAGTTCTATCTTGTTCTCATCAGACCAGATAATCTTATTTTTCACCATCTTGGAGTCCGTCAGGTGTTTTTTAGCAAACTCCATGTGGGCTTTCCTGTGTCTTGCACTGAGGAGAGGCTTCCGTCGGCCACTCTGCCATAAAGCCCCGACTGGTGGAGGCTGCAGTGATGGTTTACCTTCTACAACTTTCTGCCATCTCCCGACTGCATCTCTGGAGCTCCGCCACAGTGATCTTTGGGTTCTTCTTTACCTTTCTCGCCAAGGCTCTTCTCCCCCGATGGCTCTTCTCCCCCGATAGCTCAGTTTCTAGGAAGGGTTCTGGTCGTCCCAAAACGTCTTCCATTTATGGATTATGGAGGTCACTGTGCTCTTAGGAACCTTAAGTGTAGCAGAATTTTTTTTGTAACCTTGGCTAGATCTGTGCCTTGTCACAATTCTGTCTCTGAGCTCTTCAGCAGTTCCTTTGACCTCATGATTCTCATTTGCTCTGACATGCACTTTGAGCTGTAAGGTCTTATATAGACAGGTTTGTGGCTTTCCGAATCAAGTCCAATCAGTATAATCAAACACAGCTGTACTCAAATGAAGGTGTAGAACCATCTCAAGGATGATTAGAAGAAATGGACAGCACCTGAGTTATATATATTAGTGTCACAGCAAAGGGTCTTAATACTTAGGACCATGTAATATTTCAGTTTGTCTTTTTTAATAAATGTGCAAAAATTTCAACAATTCTGTGTTTTTCTGTCATATGGGGTGCTGTGTGTACATTAATGAAGAAAAAAATTTACTTAAATGATTTTAGCAAATGGCTGAAATATAACAAAGAGTGAAAAAATTAAGGGGGTCGGAATACTTTCCGTACCTTACAGGCGCACAGGTGGCCACTGTACAGTCTAATACACACTATACTCAATAGTCACCAATGCTGATGTTGTTAACATTATTCATTTGAGAATAAAGTATAACAATAATAACAATTTGAACGGTTTGATGTGATATGAGCTAACCGATCTTTAGATTTAATCACATTGGTAGCGAGATTTATGGTAATGCTTTTTTCCCTCAGTTGGTCAGAACAAACGTGGCAGACTTGTTAATTGTTCAGATGACAGTATATGGTGAAAATTCTTATTTGGGTTATATATTCCAAGACGTAGGCTAGAATTTGTGATTGCGAAGTACAGTAAATATCCATTCCACACCGGTGCGGTGACTGACTGCCACACATACTCTTCAAAACATTAGATTAATCCACGCTGGAACCGGGCCACCGCACAACCCACGCAAGGAAGATAAATCCGCACACAGCTGCAATTGCAGGTTTTCAAACAGAGATGGGCGACAAAGAGGTAAAACTTATGGACTGGGCAGCTTTACTTAAAACTTTAAAAACGTTAGAAATTGATAATTATATAACGTTTCCTTCCCACGGTTATTCAAACGGTGAATAAATTATGTACAGAAATGACATTATCACTAACTTTGATCTAACACACTCTCAAAAAAACAAAAGTATCATTATAATCACTGAAACTGTCTACACTGTTAAATGAATCCCTTACTTGCATTGTATGTACATCTGCGCTTTGTTGTTTATGATGAGAGAATTTGCGGAATTCAGTCATCGAACGTGCGCGCATTCAACAAAGCTGATTAGTTTCAGCGATGACTCATCTGAACGTTTCTGATTGGCCATTGCATTCCTAAGTTCAACAGAATTGTGTGTGAATGGTTAACACTGTAAAAACACCTAAAATGAAATGTGGTGCAACATGAGCAAATCTTAATTTAATGCTGCAGTCAAAACTTTCTATTCATTTACGCTTTGTTAGCAACAGACGTAATAGATTTAGTTTGTTTGTGCAAGGGCATTTTTGTCCAATTTAGTGGCATTTTTGCCCCAAGACCCCGTGGCCAGGGGAAGGCTAAGCCTGTGTGTGTTGGTGTGTGTGTTGTGTGTAGGTGTGTGTGTGTGTGCGTATTTATGACTTATGATAAAAAATGACAAGCCCCTTTTTCATTCCTGGAAGAATCATATTATTAACAGATTGGATGACTAAATGATTCATAACTTAGACATTCTGTCCGGCACTACCTAATGGCCTACCAATACAACCTGTAGAAAGACTCATTATTCTTCAATTTGTTGCTATAAATAGGTGCTTTGTTTACCTAAAAACTTCATACAAGCACTAACAAACAAAAACCAGCATGGAATTTCATGCTAGTCTAAGCATTTGTTCTGTTCTGTTCTGTTGTTCTGTTCTGTTTTATTAATTTTATTTAATTTCATTTCATTTACCAGGAAGTCATAAAAATGCTTTTATGTATGTAACATATACTGTACAACATATAGCCTACTTTTCAGTTGGGTGCTGACCAAATAATAATAATAATAAAATAAAAGTTAAATCCCAATGTTGCAGGAGACAGTAATGCAAAGTTACTAATATCTACTAAAATTCTGCTACATCACTGTTATTTCCTTGAGCGAAGCAGAGGAAATGCCTTTTAGCTGCCCCTCCACAAATCACTTTGGATAACAATGTGTGCTAAATGACCAAATCCACAATGCACTCACTTATCAGCACAAATGGTATGGCTTCTTTTAGACAAGTGGCTTGACAGTGATCTCTACAGGCCCCAAGTGTCACTGGAGCTGAGAGGTGATTTTGGCTATCATTAAAAGAGCTAAATCATGAATATGTCAATTCTATGCTTAATAAGAAGTTTAAGGAGAAATGAGACATTTAAAAGAATCCATCTTCTTTACAGTCAAGAGCTCTTTGTTGTAAATTTCCTCTCCAAAAGGGCATCTCAGGGTTCAGATTAGATTATGCATGGGATGATCAGTGGTGCTTGCTGATATAAACCATTATTACAACTGTTTTTAGGAATGGAGTTTGAACAAACATTAGACGTTGGTGCATAACTCAAATGGAGGAACGATAATAATAATAATAATAATAATAATAGTAACGATAATAATACTCAATTAGATGCTCCATGCACCCTTTGTGGTTTTCTCAACATTGCACTCGATTTGGGAGTTTTAGTTTACCAGAAGAGTTTATATTTGGCTGTAGTTACACCCTGACTCAGCAAGAATATTTAATTTACAAACCGTGTAAGACTTTGGCTGAGACGAAGTTGAATTTTCTATTTGTGCCAAGTGATGGATGATACGTCAGAAAACATAAGGATTGATAGGAGACCTTTTGTAATATAAATATGGAAAGCTGCAGGAACAAATTGATTCATTTTACGAATCTCTCTTTTTCCTGATTTTCAGATTCTTTCATCTCGTCTTCCCTTCTCTCCCCTCTTCTGCTCGCTTCTCATTTCATCTCATCTCATCTCATCCTCTCTTCTCTGGTTTTGGCTGTTGTTTAATCAACCTCTGATTCATTCAGCAAGCTTTCCGACGGCCCCAAAACACCTGCAGCACACCCTTTCCACAGCAAATGTGTGTGCATCTGAAAGAGAGACAGTAAGCGGCAGAGAAAAAGAGAGCGTTGATACAAATACCACTTAACATAATTACCACTGTTCATGGGAATTCAAAATGTGTGGCCAGAGCCAATTTGTGTGAATCTAAAAGAGGTTTCACATTCAAAGAGAATGCGTTCAGTGTGTCCAAACTCCCGTTTCCCTCAGGGCTCCTAGAGGAACAGAGTGAGACACATCTACACACAAAATAAGATGTTTCAGATGAGTTTCACTCCCCTTTGTGGCATGCAGTGTTTTGTTGGCCAGCACCGAGAGGCTCTTGAGAGTGCATAAATGTAACCAGTCTGTTTCTGTAGTGGTTTGAGACCACGGATGCATGTTTGGCAGTTGAGCACTCTAATTTTGAGCCTAAAAGCAGCAGTGCTTTCAGGCAGCAGAAGAGCATATTATCCAGTATCTGAGAGCACTCCTCTACCTCCACACACACACACACAAGCGCAGAGCGGACAGTGTGGCTAACTGATGATAGACTTCAGCTCTGCAGCCTCAAATCCATATGTAGGGGCCACAGCCGGTCAGCCAAGGCTGAAATTGCAATTAAACAGTAAATTGCAACTAAAATTGCTGTGTTTTGTGTGAGGTTTTAACTTTACTGTAACTTTGAACTAAAACTTTTCAATAACCTTCAAAAGCAACCTGTGGGACATTCCGGGGCGAACTTTATTCCACAATTTCTGTATTAACGGAAAGGGTACACAGACTCAAGATACACCATTTATCAATGAACAAGAAAGCACAAAGCCTATTTGGAAAACGAAACAGGAAAAAAGGGAAACCTTCAGCAAGAAATTATGTTTCTCCTTGAGAAAACACATTGTGGCTGAATTATTCAAAGGGTTGAGGTACAAGCAGTTACCAGGGTGTCTCTGTTGATAAAACATTGCATAAAATGTATTTGCACAACTAATATGTATGCGCATTGTTCAGAAACTTTGAAGAAGTGACAACCAAAATGATTAAGAAAAAATTTGGTTTTGATAATAGGCTACTAGCAAGCAAAAGTATATGTGAAATGATACATTAATAAGTTTAAATGGAAAAAGTTCAAGTTTGTGTGTAAAAATACTCTGAGTGTTTCTTAAATCTATCTCATGTGGTGTGTGTGATGAAGATTTGCACTGATTATTAATTCCGAGGCCTGAGGAAAAGTAATGAGAAAATGTAAGTATGCAAGTGAGCAAGTAAATAAATGTATTTTAAATTTGGTCATGACATTAAATCAGAATTATTTTATTCTATGACTGATATAGCTTTGTTTTTCTCCAGGTTTATACATTTAACAGTACTCTTAAAGGTGATCTATTATGCCCCTTTTTACAATATGTAACACAAGTCTCTGGTGTCATTGTGTCTGTGAAGTTTTAGCTCAAAATACCTCACAAATCATTTATTATAGCATGTCAAATTTGCCACTATTTGGGTGTGAGCAAAAACACGCCGTTTTCATGTGTGTACCTTTAAATGCAAATGAGCTGCTGCTCCCCGCCCCTTTTCAGAAGAGGGTGGATCCTTTACAGTTCGTGCTTTAGATAGTCCAGCAAAAACAAAACTGAAGAATCTCACGCAGCCAAAATGTTATTTCGCGTTTATAAACTCTGCTGACGGTGAGCGTTTTCATGATAAAACTAACAATATAGCTCTGCTTCTCTTCGCATAAAGTCAGTAATGTTCACTTAACCACATTAGCCGAACGCATGCTACCATGGAAATTGATTTGGAACATGCAGAAATAAGTACGATTTCTTTACGGTTCGAATATTAAGTTTGAACACGAACGTTTGACTTTCAGAATCCACTTTTGTGCAATCCAGAGTTGAATTGACCCTGATTTGTTGAAGAATCCGGAATTAATGATTTGCACAAAAATATGACTTGGACCTAATGTTTGGCGTCATTTATTCATAATAAAATTATTCACCTGTGTCCTCCGTGTTCAGATGCCGGAATTCTATGCAGACTCTTAGTTCATTGGTACCTTCAAAAACATATATTTGTACCAAACACATGGTACATATTTTAATGTTTACGTGGCACAGAACTTTTATATCAATAGTGCATAGCGAGTATATAGCATGGCGACTATTTCGGGCTCACCTAAGGTGGTTACTCTATTCCAGAATATGAGCAGATCGGCTCTCAGTCACATGTGGGGCTACGCCTCCTGCTGACCTCACACAGGGGGAACTCTGAAAGAGCCGTTTTTATACACGCTTCTGATTATGGGCATGAATAAAAAGAGTTGGTGTATTTGTATCATTAGCTATTGTATACAGAGCACTGGGACCCACATCATGTTCAAACCCATGTGAAAAGTGAATAGGTCCCCTTAATTGTGGTTACTTGAATTAAATATTAAATGTATTTCCCTTTAAATTTTTTCTTAATAGTAATTGGTTTTTAAATGAATTGTTATTATTTTATTATTTCTTTATTACTTTTTTAAAATAATTTTAATTTACAAGTTTAATTAGTAGATATTTTCCAGAAAACATTTTAATATTTTACACATATTACACTTTTTTATAAATGGGTCTTTATACATGAAAATATATTACAACTTTTATATAACAATATTGTACCTCGCATGTCCTAGGAAGTCCTAGTCCCCATGTCACTAAACGACTCCATCCTGTGATTTGTGCGTCGTTCACACCACATCAAGAAAAATCTCGGTCGTTCTATGCTCTTTTATAGGGTCCATATAAGGCTTTATAAGCTTATAACATTCCAATTAAATTTAGAATTTGAATGCATTACATGTCTCAAATTGTGCACGAACCTTTACTTGACTTGTCCGATTAGATGGACCTCATTTCAATGCAAAAAAAAAAGATTATAAAAGCCAGAAATAATTATGTACACTGTTTAACACTGTAGCTTTTGTAACGGAAGAGGTCTGACACAACAGGTTAGTATACATAAAACGCGTTTTATTGGGCACAGAGTGTTCAGGGGTCGTTCCAGAGGATGGGATGGTGAGTCGTCTGTAGAATCGTTCAAAGGATATGATGCGTGGGGTAATCCGAGTCCTTTGGTTTTAAAGGCACTGGGATGCAGGCAGTAGGAGCACACACCACCGCAGCGACACCGCGAACTAGGAGGTAACAGGAAGGACAGGAACACTAGGAGTAAGTAAGGAAGGAGTATGCACACTGGCAGTAGCTTATACAAGCTCCATTGAGTCCTCTACGTGTATATGAGACCAGACAATGAGGGTGTCTAAGGTGTGTGCTTTTATGTAAGCTGGTTGATGAGGTGCTCGATTAGTGACAGGTGCAGGTGCTCAGAACTCAGGTGAGAGGGATCATTGCGATTGGGTGGTGGCGGATCTGTTACAGCCTTTGGCAACCCTAATGCTTTATGGTAATTTCTCATATATGAGAGACTGTTTGTTCATTATTCATTTATTCCACCATGATTAATAAATGAAGAGTAAAAGCTCACGCGGTTTAGATCCTGTAATGGAGACAAAAACAGAAACATCACATGTCTTTAGGTGAAAATGCAAAAACAAACTAATTGTTAATTACGACTGCTACTAGGGGGACAAATTTAAGATAGGTAAGCCAATGTTGCTGACAGTGAAAAGGCATACATTTGATATCTATATGAAAACTAAGACATTATAATAATCCCATAATCATGAGACTGTTTGCATTAAAGGTTTGCTCAAGAGATATGATACTAATGCATGATGACTCGAACCGATGTGATTATGATACAAGTATCTGTATGACAACCCACAACTATTGATCAAATCTACAGGGGCAACAGCAAACAGTCACCATATTGGCCAGTGTCTGGGGACATCAGAGTGGCGTGACTCAATGAGATAGAGGCACGTCCAAACGTCCACACAGACACATGAATATTGAGATATCATGTACATATTTCATGAGGAACATGCTGTATTTGTCCTTCATGTGCTCGATAAATGTTACATGAGATGTCTGGGCTCCCTAATCAGAGCCTGGGCTCCATACATATTCATACTGGGAGAGAAATTTACATGACCTGGAATCACATGCAGAAAAACGTTATTGTGTTTACACACAAGCTCTCTGTTGTAAACAATTCCCTCCCTGTGATTCTACAGAATCGCAGATAAGATCCACATGCGCACTTTGGCGGTTAAAGCACTCTTGACACTGTTGAGGGGATAATCTGATGCCGGAGACGAGGCTGATGAGAGGATGCATTAATCTGCTAGAGTTAGTTGTGAGACGCTGGAGGCACTATCACTCTATCAGGTTTTCTACATTTTAACACACAACTGTTTGACAGAAGTCTATTATTACTCTTCCAAAGGAGACTTAAGAGAACTCAGCAGCTGCACAATGTGAAATGAAACAATGGAGAAATTAGGAAACATTGATACTGTACTATATACTGTAATTTATATACTACACTAAGCTATACTCTATACAATAACATACTATGCTAATACATTACTTTAAGATGCACTATTGATTACTATTCTACTATATTACTCTAAGTTACATTGTGATAATATGCTAAGCTACACGATACTTTACAATACTATACTGTGTTAAAGGCATACCTCACCCAAAAAATTTACATTTTGACATAATTTACTCATGTTATTGATTGTAAACAGGTGAGGGTAGCCAATGAATTCCATAATATTTATTTATTTCTCCATACTATATAAGTCAGTGGCCATTGTGAACTGTTTAGTTACCCACATTCTTCAGAATATCTTCTTTTGTGCTCAACAGAAGCTATACTTTTATGCTTTGCTATACTTTTTGAAGCTATAGTGTACTATACTATGCTAAGATATAAAATAATAGGCTAATCTACACAATGCCTTACCGTTTCTTCAAAAGTTTCACTTTTCAATCTAGTATCCCCCAGAACTGCATTTATTTGGACATGCACATTTACAAATAAATGGACAGTTGCACTGGATATTCCAGATTTTTTGTAATTTTTCCAGAATACTGAATATTGGCTAAATCTGGTTATTTAAGTGAATGTATTTATTTGATGTTTGCATAATATTAGTAATATAACCCAATTCCGATTACTCTATGGGAATATTCCCCTGCATGTAAACACAGTCTATGCCAGGAGCTCTTTTTAGTGCATGCACTCTATTGTGAGTTTTTAGTTCTTTCTTTTTATCTTGCTCTTGTAATGTGAATAAGACAACAAACACTGGCCCCGCAATCTGGTCGCTTGTTTTAATGAACAATATCTCATGAATTATTCCACCGGACTACTCCCCTAATCCTCATTCACATCTCTGTTCCAGACTGTTTTCACGAGGGCACTTAACTTTTCTTCATGTTCCTTCACTTCTCATCCCTAAGAGCATCCTTTACTGTGGGAATGTTTCTAAATTAGGGAAACACAATAGACCAGAGACCTCCAAAATACAATAGTGTTCTCAATGTTTTTAAAACTCAGAAAATACTGGAAAGCTCACGCCATGGGTCAAACCAATATTGCTGTCAGTCTAGTCAAGATGCTCAAATGATTTGTTTTGATATAGCACCACAGATCAATCAACCTACAAATGGCTTACTTATCATTGTCTGGAATAAGAAACACTTCTGTTTTAAAATTCACCTTTAAAGGAATAGTTCACCCAGAAATTAAAATTTGCTGAAAGTTCGCTTGCCCTCAGGCCATCTAAGATGTAGACGGAACAGATTTGGAAGAATTTAACATGGCATCACTTGCTCACCATTGGATCCTCTGCAGTGAATGGGTGCTGTCAGAATGAGAGTCCAAACAGCTGATAAAAACTCCAGTCCCAATTTAAATTAAAGATGAATTTTAACTTTAAACTGTGGTTCATAATCTATAACAACGCTTCTTCCAGTGGAAAACATTGCATCATAATCCATCAACATATTTGTTTAGAATTGTTTTGGACTGTTTGCACTTGTAAACAGTGCTTGATCTATGCATATTTCTCTCCTGATTCAGGCAAGATGACTTTTTACTGGAGAAAGTCTAGTAAACATCCTGAGTAAATTTTCAGCAAAATTTAAATTTTGGGGTGAATTATTCCTATAAAGTGGAGATTTATAGAAGATTAAGCTTCTTTGTTAAAACCTGTACAGCATTTTTACAAGAGTGACAAGTGAAATTAATAAATGTCAAGAAAAAGCAGAAAACATAAAAAAAGGATACAGAGGGACAAAGAGAGAAAAACATATTTAATTAGCCAGGTCAGGTTGTAATGCTTCTCTCTCTGTCTCTTTCTTGTCCACAGTAGCTGCCCCAGGCAGAGGCATAATTGTTCATTCATTTGATATCTGAGATTTGTCTCCTCAAAAACACTTTCTCCCCAGCAAGCTCTCGCCTGGTCCTTACCCAAGACAGGATCCCTCCATCCTGTGGGACTTGCCTCAACGAAGAGCAGGATACATATTCCCCAGAATGCAATGGGTCTCTTTAACCACAGCCACAATTTTATCTTTAATTTCCTTCGACCCCCTTCCAATCTCTACCTTTCCATTTCCTCCTCTCTCTGAGTCTGCACCTTTCCTGCTTTTATTTTCTCCCTTGGCAATGTTTTGTTTTCTGTTGTGTGACATGTTTTTGCCTTCTCTAATATACCTGGCTGTTATCATGGCATCATCCAAAGATACAGAGAAAAGCAAGAGAGAAGGATGGTAAGAGAGAATATGGGAAGGAAGCAAAGAGGGCAATAGCATGTGGACAAAAAAACTTCAGTCTGTCAAATAAATACTTTAAAGAGATGAATATTCTGTCAACATTTACTCAACCTCTTGTTGTATCAAACCTGAATTTCTTTCTTTAAAAAAAAGAGTAGAACAAAAAGAAAAAAAGAGAAGAAAAAAGTAGATCTGCTCTTCCATACAATAAAAGTATAAAAATCCAAGGATCATCAAAAAGGACAATAAAAAAGCACATATAACTGTCATAAAAGTATTCCATACAACACTCTCAATATATTTCAAGTCTTCAGATGACCCACAGTAGCTTTTTGTGATGAAAACCCCAAATTTATGTTGCTAAGCACTGAATATCTTGCCTTAATTAATTTTTTTTTTTTTGACAGCCATGTTCACCATTTACTTTTATTGTACAAAAAGTACAGCTTGCAAAGAATGTCATACGGGTTTCCAAAGACATGACAGTAAGTCAATGATGACAGAATTGTAATGCACTATTGTTCAAAAGTTTGGGGTCAGCCTTTTTATATATCTTATGATCAAAAATCCTACATATAAACATTTTTTATATAGTTTATTTTTTTATAGCAAAATGTAGCTGGTTGAACAAGGAATTCTTGCTAGCTTGTCAAGTTAAGAAGCCAAAGCAGCAGCACACAATCATCCAAGACAGACCATCTGCTGGTCTCCTCGGCAGAGACGCTTACCATTATGCAGCTTTGTGCAGGTGGGTCAGAAAGACAAAGTGAGAAAAAGAGAAAATAAGAGGGAGGGAGCATTACAAAGACTGCTGTGATGATTTTGAGAAAGGTCACCAGGAGATTGCAGTCACGCAGGCCCAAGCGCAAACTCACACAAAGGCATGTTAATTAAGGCATGTTTAGGGGACCGCTGCATGTGGGCTGCAGTGTTTCCTGCGTCGTCCCTTTTCTTTATGTGGGATTGATGAAGCACCCCTGAGCGACTAGTGATGTCTGTTTTTGTGGCACAGTGGGAAACATTATGTGGGCTTGAAGCAGTGTGTATGTGTGCGCATGTCTATGCTAGTGAAGGGAACAGTGGGGAGTGAGGAATGTCACTGTAATTATAATTTCATATGATGCTCTGTTGATCAGTTTGATAAGGAGGAAGAAAAAGAAGATCCCTAAGCGTGTTTGTCTGCAGACACACACAGGCACATATTAACAAGAGACAAACAGATGTTTTATGCATGTGTATATGCACAGAGGAAACTAGAAGGAAGATCTACTAAGTGGGTCAGCGTGTCTTGCCCTGCTGTGCACATGAACATATGCATGTGTTTGTGACATGTTGCTTCAAAACACAACATCTAGAAAGAATGCTCACATTGAAGCCTTGGAGTCGACTCCAGGCAAACACGCGGAAATAAGCAAGAAATTGCTAACAGATTCATTAGGGAGGTCTGAAGCGTTAGTTCGCTCTCACTGGCAAAGTGAAAAGATGGAAATGTACAGTAACAAGATGGAACTACTGCACAATAGGAAAAAAGAAAACGAAATTACTCTCGCTCATATTCGCTCACTCAGTCACACTAAAAAGCGCTATGAAAAGGTACAAAGAGGCTGCATTTCATTCAAAGACAATGAACTGAGATTTCACCACTCTGCAGTTTGTGAACGTCTGAGCCAGCTCTGTGCAAAAATAATGCCTCCGTCCAAGAATAAAACTGGAAAACTAAAGCAACACAAGTGCTTCAAGTCAAATAAAAACACCCATTAAGATGAAACAACTCGCTCAATAGTATAATTAATGCTTTATTCTGTTATCAAAACCTTCACACGATCACAGAGGACAGGTTTACAGAAGGCCACGTATTTGACTGCACAGTCTGCACTGTTCAGCACATCAGTCTTTGAAATATTTGTGGAGTTTATTGAAAGTTGGCTGAAACATATTTAGTCTGGTCTTAGAATAGAATAGAATAGAAACAAGTAAAAAGTTTTTAACAAGCATATTATATTATATTATATAAATGATTCAAGTTGTGAACATGTATTTGTGTGGACTTTTTCACACCAAAGATAATTATTATTTTATTTTTTGTCCTGTAGGTCAATTTATTTATTCACTGCAAGATATCCTTGCTCTCCGGGGGCAAGTAATATATAAATGTGTAAAGTTCTAGAGGTAACAAACAAGTGTGTTTAATGAATATTTATACTAAAGTTACAAAAAGTAGTACTGAAAGTAACTGTATACTCTTTTATTGCCGTTATACCTTGATATATATTCCCATATATGACATATATGATGCTTCTGCATTAAATTAAGTAACATTTATATTATCAGATAGATTGTATTTGTTTTAAGGAATCAAATCATAAGTGCACAGTGAGGCTATTTCTTTTTAAAGTGAGTAAAGTCTGTTCCCTTTCATGGGAACTTCGAACTGCGTCCTCTAGGGGTCGCTATGGGGAACGCCTCGTCGTGACCCTTGTCTGAAGCATACATTGAAAAAACACCAACAACACGTTGGCCGGCGACAGCCATGACGTCACTACCAGTGCGACTACAGTATAAATCGGTGCCGGGAGCTACACATCATTCTCTTCTTCGTCTTCATGGACTGTTCTGTTTGAAGCGTGCATTTTCAAGGAAAAAGTAAGAGCTATCTATTTATTATGGCGAGCACTAGTAGAGCATTTAGAAGGTGTGTGCATCCGTGTCAGCGCTATTTGACACCAGATGACACACACGATCTATGTGTTGTTTGTTTGGGCGAGGAGCATGCACGCGATGTCCTCGAGGGGGCAATCTGCGTGCACTGCGAGTTTTTTCCAATGAAAAAACTCCGTTCTCGTTTGTCTCTCTTTTCAAGTAAAGAGGGGCAGCCATCTGCTTCCCGCGGTTCGGGACCCTCCGCTGCTGAGGCACGGAGGAGAATGAGCTCGTGGGGATCTCAGGTGGACCTGGCCGATGAGTTTAGAGAGGGGCTTTCCTTCTCGCGCTCATCGGCGGGGGGCGAGAGACAGCCATTGGAGGATGATGTTCTCTCTTTAACATCATCTGATCCAGGGGCCAGTGCACTGCTGGGTTCAGCCCAGGAAGAGCAAGAAATGGATGAAGAGAGCGAAGTGACGTGTCTGAGGTGCTATCGACCATCCTTGCACTCGGTCAATCGTGTGCCCTGCCCTGCTTATGATTAGCTCTTCTGAAGGTGGGGTATGGTGTGTGATCGCGGGGGCGGCGGTACGGCAAGACGGTGTGTAGCTTGCCATGGAAGCGGACTAAAGAAGTGGCGTTGCTAGGTCTTCTCGACGAACGTTATCTTTCTGGCCATAACCCTCCAGCTCAGGTGAGTCTTCCTTTCTTTCCTGATCTCCATACTGAGATCGAGAAGGATTGGAAGAGGACGTTTTCCTCACGCATCCATCGATTCACATACCAGTTATGCGATTATCGAGGCGGTGCGCGAAAACGCTATGAGAGAAATGCCCCCTGTAGAAGATACCGCGAGCTAGCTATCTCTCTAGGGTAGAGACATCACTCTCAAAAATCCCCTCCTTGCCACCATGCCTCTTCAAGCTACACTAAAATGAAGGCAAGGCATAAAAACCCAGCATCAGGTTTCAGGCCTGTTTTGCTTCACTGCACACCATGGTGGTGTTACAGGCATACCAGGCTGACCTGCTTAAAGACCTGGATAAAGGTGAGGGCCTTTCTTTTGATGAGATGGCTGAGTTACGCCTCACCACGGATCTTGCTCTTCGTGCTACTAAGCATGCTGCCTCTGCCATGGGCAGATCTATTGCGGCGATGGTAGTAACGGAGAGGCAGCTGTGGGTAAACCTGGCAGACATCGGGAAGAAAGAAAGGGGTTTTCTTCTCGATGCCCCGGTTTCGCCCTCTGAACTTTTTGGTACATCCGTTGAGACGGTCGTCGAAAAGTTCAGGGAGGCGAAGGCGCGCTCAGCGGCCTTTAAATGCTTCATTCCACGTAGGTCCAGGTCTGAGCCCGAACAACCCAGGGGTCCTGGCCCGTCTCGAGTTGAGTATCAAAGACGAGCACAGAAGGCTAGTGTCGCGAATCGCGCTCCTCCTCCGCCTGCGGGTAGGGTTAGGAAGTATCGTGGGTCGAAGGGAGTTAGGCAGGACCTGAGGGATGTGTTCCAGACAAGGCGTCAGCGCTTTCGTCTGGATCAGAGTGATACTTAGGTATCCGCTCTTTCCCTCTGGGGGTGTAACATCTACCCTTTTCTTCCTCTTCCTAATTCCCCTGTAACCACCATATCAAACTTCCTGCATAACAGTCTCCTTCTGGACCTATGATGTTTTGTTTGGTTCTATGGTTAATCATAGTAACCACCTTACTGAAGGTCCGGTCTAGAGGCTTTTCCGGACAGAGCTCCAACGCGGGAGCCATGGTGGGTGAGTACTATCCATGTCTAATATATGTATATATGAACATACGGTATGTGTATCTATTGAGACTGGTGGTTGTGTGTATAACCTTTTGCTAGTTTCTTTGCAGTGTTTCCCGTGCTGGGTTCAGAAACCGGGTGCTCGACTTGCAGTGTTTATTTCACTCGTCGAGATATGTCCAGAAGGTAAGTAAGGTTTCGGTTTCATACTTCCTGGATCATGCGGCCATAACACAGGCTTCTGCGGGAGTTTTGTGATTATCAGGCCCCCGGTGCGTCACTGCAAAAATTCCTGGACGTCCGGGCTGGGATTTACGCTTTCATGCTACCCTGACTGTCTACCGTATCTGGGTCGCCCTGAGAGGCTTCCCGATCACCAGGATATCCCCTCTTGCTGAGGCATCACCAAAGCCCCTCACCATTGAGGGTTATTGTGAGCATGGTGCTTTCTTTCGAGCGTTTATTCTCTCTGAGGAGTTGGATTCCTCGTTCCATTGGCTGTCCTCGTGGTAGTATTGAGACGATGCTCCCCTTTTATCAAAGGGTTACCTTGGAATGAAGAGTCTGGCTAGACGCAGTAGGCTTACCCCTCTGATTTTTTTTTTCAATCATGCTGGCAGGTCGAGCACCCGTCCCCCCACCGCTCTTGAGAGCTGGGTTGGGTGCTCTCCTCAGGCCAAAGGTACTACTGCTGAGCGTTTCCTGCATTGGAAATTCTGTGGCCTAGCCGCCCTTCTCGACTGATTTGAGAACTGGGTGTGTTGTTCCCTCAGTTAAGTAAATTATTGCTAGCTGTTCCAGATTTGGAACATGCTGCAGGTCGAGCCCCGTCGCGGTTTGAGAACTGAGTGTGTTGCTCCCTCAGTTGAATAACTGCTAGCTGTTCCACCATGGGAACATGCTGTAGGTTGAGCTCCCTCTCCATTGAGAGCTGGATGTTCTCCCCCCAGCTACAGATTTACTGCTAGCCACTCCATCATTATAGCCGTAGATATAGCGTCTGGGGTTACGCTATTTTTATCTATAGGCTGCCTTTTTTCAGGGTGCCACGAGAACCTCTAGAACGGTATTCAAGTGTAGTGCACGTTATGCTTTGCACACTTTCAAAAATCCACATAGCTGGTAAGCGTGCACGTTATGCTTTGCACACTTTCTAAAATCCACATAAGTGGTAAGTGTGCCCGTTATGCTTTGCCCACTTTTCTAGAATCCTGTATGGTAAGAGTTACGCGCAAAGATTTTGTGCTCTTTTTGAGTGGTTTAAAATCCCGGTTCTGCCTTGGGCACCACTCCCCTATGTATCCTCTGGATACCTACTTAAGAGGGTGTTGCTACTAAGGGTCTGTTGAAACAGTTCCTCCTTCAAACCCACATGCAAAGACAAACGTGTCGGTTAGCCCCTGTGTGACGGCCAATACGTATTATGAATTCTAAGGCCCTTGGTCGTATTTTCCCCCTTAAAGCACTTTTTCTGGTCCAAGCCTTAGCTCTCCCCCGGGCGCCAGACTGGCCTAACAGGTAAGTCTTTTGGGGTAGGTAGCCTAGTCCTTTGGCCGTAGCGGATAACGTCACTGACAGCCGTCTCTGAAAACGCCCAGGTGCAACTTTCCCTAGCAAAATATGCTAGAGTTTGGGTTCTTAGTGCTTCGCCCTGGTTCTGGCTTGCCACCCCCTCACAATGGGGGCGTGGGTATACCTTCCCCATAGCGACCCCTAGAGGACAAAGTTTGAAGTTCCCATGAAAAGGAACGTCTCAGGTTACTTATGTAACCATGGTTCCCTGATTAGGGAATGAGACACTGCGTCCTCTAAGTTTCTTGCCATGCTGCGGACGCAAGCTCCAGACGAAGAAGTGAATGATGTGTACTCCCAGCACCTATTTATACTATAGTCACACCAGTAGTGACATCATGGCTGTCGCCGGCCAAAAAGTTGGTGTTTTTTCAATGTATGCTTTCAGATCGAAGGACACGGTCACGACGAGGCGTGTCCCCATAGCGACCCTAGAGACGCGTGTCCGGTCTCCTACTCCGGGAAACAACCAGGTTATCAGTAACCCTGAGACGTTTTTTGGCCACAGCATGATCTTAGTAATTTCGTTGTACAGCATGTTTATCTTTTCATAAATTAAGACGACACTGAAACACATCACTGTATGGACAGCATCTAAACCACAAAACCAAAGAAAGGGTACACCTGTGTTATTTCAATCTAAAGTTGTTTTTGACTAAAGGGTTTTAAGTGTTTAAGATACTGCCATACATTGAGGCTGTACACTTTACGTATAAATCTTACAAAAAATGCACACGTCGAGCACCCTGTTTGGTTAATGTGTTTTGTTGTATCCGCATAAAGCAAGGAACTTTATTATTCAGAAATTCTCCTTTGCTTTTTCCCTTGGCCTTGACCGCTACTTCACTTCACCCCGATTCCAATGTGCCGCAGCTTTCATACCAGGAAATTATTTGAAATAAATGTTGTCATCATGCCATTGCAAATTTTTGCTACTTCCTCCCTCCTACCCTTTTAGTCTTTTATCTAGTCGGTTTTCTCACTGACATGCGCTTTTACACAAGACAAGCTTTTCAAAGACAAGAGAAACTTCTTGTCTAAAAAGCATTTGCACATCATGTCTATCTACCTGAAATGTCCCCCAAAAAAGAAAGAAAGAAATTAATAAAATGAAATAAAAATAAAATGAAATAAAATAAAATAGTAGATAGGGTTGTCCATACTGTAAGTGCAAGATAACGAAAACCAGGAGACCAAATAATACCTCTTTTCATAATGTGAAGAAAACTAGAAGTGAGACGTAAGAGGAACAGACAGCGACTCGAGTCTTTGAAGGAACAGCACCGCTTTAGTTTTCACAAATATGTGCACACTGAAAAACCTTGCCACTTTGAACCCAAGTGCATCTTAATGAAAAACTCTCCATTAAAGGAACCTCTCACCTCATAGATGCTGTAAGATATATTTGTCTTATTTGAGGATATATGAACATTAGAAGAACCCTATTAATCCAACACAGGCAGAAGGGCTAATATCAGTGCAGATATCTCTGGTCAGAATATTACATGGAGCTGGGAGGACTTCAGCACAAGCCAGGGGTCATATGGGATTCTAGAGCTTTTTAGAGTTTACCTCAGATAACATCTGTGGGATTTCTATGGAAACAAATGACCTTTACAAAGTAATATTTCTATAATTACCATCGGCTGCAACAGCTGCTGCTGCATCCAGGGATTGCTTGCAACAATAGGTAGTGATCCAACATGTCCTCAATTATTTACAGACAGAAAGCAAAAATGAAGAGTTACAGGATGTTATCCAGCAACAGTGTGAACAAGGTATTTCAAAACACTTAAGTCCCAGAATGCATTTGCGTCATATCTAATGTGGCTTTTTTAATAAAAAAAAAAAGGTATAGCACCGCATTTATTTTTCTGTTTTATTATTTGCTCGTGTGTCAGTAAACCAGAGGGAGAATTTCCTCAGAAAAAATGATTCGATCTTGCCTGTTGCTTGCAGCCAAAATCATGCTTATTTCCACCATCCTTCTATATCCCACTGCCGTGGGGGAAGAAAGGGAGAGGAAGGGTTATGTAAATAATGGAAAAGGGTAATGGGCCTTTAAATAGATTATTGAACTACAGGTGTCTGTGAGAAAACACAGACACGCAGATAAGGACACATACACACACAAACACACATTTTCACCAGCTTTCTGAGTCTCTAGCCCAAAGCTTCTCATATCTTCAATGTCTCTTTATTGTGCTGTTTTCATTTTCTTAGTGGCTCCAAACAGTCCATTTCCCAGAAAGATTGTGAGTAAAGGACAATAATAGTTGTAATAGCCTCAGTTCTTCCCTCAGATGCCTTCAAGTAATATGAGTGCTGCTATGAATACCATTAAAAAAGTAACATATTATATATCTATCTATCTATATCTAATATCTATATATCTAATATCTATCTATCTATCTATCTACCTATCTATCTATCTATCTCTCTATCTATCCATCTGTCTATCTATCGATTATCTATCTATCAAATATCTATCTAGCATCTATTTATCAAATATCTATCAATCTATCTATCTATCATCTATCTATCTATCGAATATCTATCTATCATCTATTTATCAAATATCTATCTATCTATCTATCTGTCTGTCTAATTTCAGTTTTAGTAATTTTAGTATTTCAACTTATTTCAGTTAGTTGGCAAGGCAACATTTCTCATTTTTAAAATTGGGTAATTCATCTAATTATTTTTTTATTTTATTTTAGCTTTATTTAAATTACCAAAAATGATTTGTAATACTTTTAGCTTAGTTAACAACAACAACACTGATCATGATTCATTTGTACTTGTCCGTCAATTCAGGTTTGATGTCAGTTGTAAAACAAAAAAAAAGTATCTTAAGCAGTCGTGTTGGTCCAAGTGAATAAGATTTGAGAGCTACAGCGGAACGCAACGTGAGAAGTGAATGATCATTTAAAATTCACTGGGTTCCTTGAATTAAGCTTCTAAATTGCTTCAGGAGACTTGGAATATACAATACATCAGTCATATGGACTACTTTTATGGTGCTTTTTTGTCCTTTTGGGAGATTGAAAGCCACCGGGTCACTGCCTGCATAATAGCAGCATGAACGCTATATGGGTTTGCAATAGCATGAGGGTGAGTAAGTGAATTTTTGGATGAACTATCAATTTAAATAGTCTAGTTTCTAGTACAGCTGTGATTTGGGCTGCTGTTGATGAATCGTGGCCTGCGTATGACCTTGACTCTTCACTCAGGTGGAGACGAGACATCTAAGCATCTCTGTTCAACACCCTCAGACAAGCACTTCACATCACTCCATCCCTCAGGGACGCAAGAGATTATTTTTCCATGTTTCCCCTGTTTTCCATGTCTTTCCACTTCTTGCACCCTCTTGCTTTCCTCCTTCAATTAATCCCACTGAGACTACCAAAGAGAAGAAGGAGAAGAGAGAGAAAGAGAATGAGGAAAGAAATAACGAATGACAATCTTCCACAGCATGGTACCACTCAAGTGGCCATTAGTGCAACTTACTCAATCTCTTTAATGAACTGATCAGACCTAATGACTCCCAAACACACCCTACCTTTATGCAGACAGATGTAGTGGGTGGCATATACAGATTAAAGGCGTGTGATTGGTGAGAGGAATGGACAGGTCTGAATGATAAAATAGCGGTTTTGTTTTTCGTTTTTGAATGTGTCCCCCTAGCAAGGTCCACTTAGATGGTTTGTTTTCATATTTAAGCCAGAACCATTCTAATGGAGGTTAATTAGTTTCAAATAATCAATTATGTCATAATTATCCATGAATCATGGCTAAATATGAGAATGGATACAATAATAAGAGTGCAAGCTGGCCATTTGTCCTACTCTAGCACATCATTACAGCACATAAGGCAGAACAAACCATTTTTCCCACGGTCTATCTGTCTCACTCACTACCAAATCATACTTATTAGATGAAGTTTGACAGTAAACAGTCTTGGTATTAGAATGGATGTTGTCTAAAGTCAATTTCCAGCCTCTCTCCTCCACAATTTCCATCTTCTCTTTGGTCAGCGTATGTAGCTAAGGTTGGTATCCCAGGTGTGAAGGCCATCATCTTTCTTTGGTAAAGAGGATGATGTCACCTCTCTGGTATGGGCCTTTTTTCTGGCCGCCATAGTAGCAGAACACAACCCAACACTGATTACTCAGCGGCATAGATTATGACAGGCCAATCTCTGTGTGAAATAACAACAAGACATAACGGTCAGGATTAAGAGAGGGAGAAGGGAGAGACAGAGAGAAGAAGATGGAAAAATGTTGAGAAGAGCAATGGGAGAAGGTGAGAAATTAGAAAATGGAAAGGAATTAAACACTAAAAAAAATAAAGAAAGAATAGTCAAGGACAAGTGAAGACGAGAACACAGAGAGGCCACACAAAGAAAAGAATGAAAGAGGTGGTTATTTAAGAAAGGCAGGGAGAGACATTGCATAAATGACAAGAGATACAACAGAGATATTAAAATGCAAATAAAATAATTAGAGGAAAAAAGTAGAAAATAGTCTGCAAAATAAAAAAAATGGTTCCTAAAATTTAGTATTTTATTAAATAAAATAAGACAAACTTAGAACATAAAAAATTATAATATAATATATACATATATTATAATATTATATATATGTATAAAATCGATTATGTTTTTTTTTTTTTTTATTATTTTATATTTAATTAGATTAATTAGACTTAAGCCACAGAACAATAAAAAAAAAAAAGATAAGCAAGATAAAGCAAGTAGTTGGCTGAATTAAATGAAATGATAAAAATAAAATAAAATAAAATCATAAGAGTGGAATAAAACAGAATTTTTCTTTGCAAAAATACAGTGCCTCTCTTCTTCACACACACACACACACACACGTACAATCAGCAGTCCCACATTATCTGTCTGGACCGATGACTTCATCATCATCTTCATTTACACAGTAGGAAGCTCACAGCAGGACAACTGTGTGCACACTGATGTGGAATTGAAATTTTTCTCCACATCCTGACTCTTAACTCTCATCTTTTCCTTTCTATCCCTCATCAGTCCAACATTCTCCATTCATACACACACAGAAACACACATCCTCCTCTCCCCTCCTCATCAACCCCCTCCCAACACCTCTAACTTCCCTTAACTATTGTCTCACCACGTGTTCATCGCCTCCTCTCTCAGCTACGCTTACCTCTGTCCAATCGGTTGGCGTATCTCCCTCCGCTGCTGTCTCCTCCGGTCCCCGGCTCCATTCATACACCTGGGCTGTGGCAGGCTTTTGGCCCCCAGCAAAGCGTTTTCAGAGCACTCTCATTTTCCCCCTGTCCTATCAGCGCTGATCTGCTGTCAGTTAACCGGGTCCTGGCCGAGCTCTCGGGCTGTTCCCACTGATCTCTTGTCAGTCATCCGGACCTTCCGTTAGCTTCCTGACCATTCCCAGCTGCTTGTTATTCCGCGCAGGGAGCAATCTGTAGAATGCTCAGAATAGCAGAGTAATGGATTCCTGGCATCACTGAGGCACTTTAATGCCCATAAGCCTGCTGCTGTAGAGAACTCTGGTCATGTACACTGCTGGGGGACACAGTGGATCTCATTTAGCAAGACTGCATAGTTTAAACTCCCCAGGTGGCCAAAACTTGGATTTTAGAGCCAACTTAAACCTGGAATGAAGATTTCTGCATATGTAACATACAACTGGCTCAAACTCCCATGTAATTGTTGCACACATTTATAGGTCGACTGGTCTATCTAGTTAAAAATGAATGTAAAAGGCATGAAATGAGAATATATGAATTTTACATAGGTAAGACCTGGCCATGGGCTTAGGGGGCTAATTTAAAACTCTATAAGTCTTTATGAACTAAAGGAACACTTGGCTGCCAGTCATCACCATGACAACGAGCCACCCCGCCCACTCTTTAAAGCTCAATGAGTGATCGAACGAGACAGCAAGTGAGTAAATAAGCGGCAAAGTTCACAAGTTTACAGTCCACAGGGAACTGTCGGGACTCTAACACCTGAGCCTTCTACAGACATTTTGCACACGCCTACCACATCTATCATCTCTCTCTCTCCATCCATTCACCACGCAGCCTTTAAATCTCCTCAATCACTCATCCAGCTGAGTTGAGCCCCCTTTCCTGCTGTCCCATGTGGCTACTTTACATATAGAGATACGGATTGAAACAGCAACTGTTACGGCAACCCATCAGATGAGCTGGACCCAGACAAGCCTTCTGAATATTTAACATTCCACACTTTTTCCTTTAAAGCCACCTACTTCCATTTTAACCAATGTAATTCCATCAGAACACATGCAAGCTTTGAGTGCAAAACCATAAGGTGTAAAACAATGTAACTACACTGTAAGAGAATGACAACAAAACTATAATGCTCCAGTTAGTCTCTATACACGTGGAGACAAAAAAATTAATAGACTACAGAATTAAAAAGGATAGTTAGTAGATATTTCACCTTAACATATCAACATTTACTCACCCTCGTGTCCTTCCAAACCTGTATGAGTTTTTTTTGTGTGTGAAACACAAAAGATATATTTTAAAAAGTTCTCAGTGTTTTGTTTTAAGAGCAATGCCGTGTTACCTCAGCCACCACACCAGATCCACGCCATGTTACTGCTGTCAAGTCGGCCAAGCCAGAGTCTGTTCATGTCAAGCCAGAGCCAGTTCAAGTCAAGTCTGCTAAGTCAGAGACGGTTCTGGTCAAGTCTGCTAAGCCAAAGCCTGCTCACGTCATGTCTGCCAATCCAGTGCCTGCTCCATTTCATGAATCCGCTCCAGAGCCTGCTCCAGCCCATAAGTCTGCTCCAGAGCTTGCTCCAATCCATGAGTCTTCTCCAGAGCCCTCTCCAGTCCATCAATTTGCTCCAGAGCCTACTCAAGCCCCAGAGCTTAGTCCTGTGTTGGCGCCAGCCTTTGAGTTTGAATTGTTGATAATTTTAGTTTTAGCTGACAATAACAACAGTGGTATAAGCCTCTGTCGAAGCCATCAAAAACTACAGCACACTTGCTTTCCTACTCCAGGACTGTACTGTTTCCTACTGTATCCAACAGTTTCAAGTAGTGGATCACATAAGCAACACTATCGGCACTTCCATTAGTAGTGTAGAATATGTTTATTGATTAGAATATAACTGAATTGAGTGTAATCTATGAGAATAGTATCAAAGTTTACTATTATCAATTGCTCAGTATCTTAAGAGAAGCAGAATGTACACCAGAAATGGAAAGTGCAAACATGACCATCTATTTCAGTCCTGAAATGTTCATATATGGTGAAGCCCTTGAGTCATATTCACTGCTTAAAATATAAGTATATGTATGGAATTAATGATTACCTTTGGGTGTATATACTGTATGTGAGTTCAAGTCTGGACTCTGCAGCCACTCTGTTTGGCTTGGCATTATTTCTTTGAGAATAGAGTCTATCATCTGGCATCAAACCTCAAGACTTTGCAAATGTTTTTTTTTTTTTTTAAAGAAGTAACAGACTCCAGAACAGCAGTCAACACAAAACTCACACACTTGCAGTTTATGCTGCTTCATTGATTATAACAAGAGCGTTCATCACATTGCTCGCTTCCAGCTTGGACGGGGTCTAAGGGAGTTTTTTTGTATTAAAACGAGTTGTGCACTCCAGTCACGAGAGGTGCTTGTGTAATACTGTAATCCAATTCAGTGAATTAAAAGCACTGGGAAGTCTTCTCTCAGCGCAGCGATAAGAGCTGTGGATTAATCTGCCGAGTGTTTCTGACAGGCAATTTGATAAACAGCCACTTATCTCTGGGGCAGCTGCACAGGAAGAGAACAAATAAATCATCAGAGAGGAAAGAGAGAGAGCAACTGTATGAAATAGGCTTTGTGTCTATGCTTCAGAAGAATGACCATGAACATGTATATTCAATTAAACTTGTAGCACAGGAGCTACCTACAGTTCCTACATTACTACTTAGCCTACTAAAGGATTTGTGTGATGGACTGGGGTGTTTGTGATGCATGGGCCACATTCACACTGAAGAGTGTAATTTTTCGATATTAAAATATATTCTCCTATCCCAGCTGAGGCAGCTATAAGTAAGCCATTCTTAAATCGATTTAACTCCTCTACAGGGCCAGATTACCAATTAATAAAGACTTATTTTCTCACAGTTCCTTGCACAATACTATGTTATTACCTCAAAAGGCTTTAGTGCATGATTTGTAAACTCATATATTTCGATGTTTGGATCACAATATTAACAGGTTGAATATAGATGACACACACACATTTTCAATTAATTATAAATCACAAATCAATGAATGAAGATCCTCAATGAAATACAGAGCAATACAATTAAACTCACAGTTAAGGGAAGCATCCCCACCTAGCGGAGAACTTGGCCAACTCATTTTGAATAAAACAATTTAACACAAACATTTAACAACATATTAACAACATACCTGCACAATGGAGACAGTGTGTGTAAATAGGGTTTCACTGATTCAGAAAGAGAATAAACCATTTCTACATAAAACACAAAACAACACACAAATTGATTACAATCAGATCTCGTGATATAAACGCGTTATAACTCAATATTGAGCAACAAACTCGACGCCAAACACAGCTTAACAGAGTCCCAACATATTCATTGAAAGATAAAGTCACAATAAAGCAAATATTTGTGTTTTTGGACACTTATAAATGGTAATTCTCAGACCGCGAAAAACGTGCAACTTACCCACAGCAATGCTTCGTTAACTCTGCTGTGGGCGGTCCCTACTCCACATGCTAAGTCACATTACGCACCACATAGATGGCGCTGTTCCCATTTATGCAATAATTTAACATACCTTTTCACTCCATTACATTTGCTTCAGCAAATGCGCTTTTATCTTGCATTTGCTTTTGTTAATACTATTGGGTTAAGGTAGTGTTAAGTGTAGGTGGAACGTTATTTTCGAATGTGGTGAACAAATAACCTTTTAGCGAAACATTTTATTTCTAAACAGCCATATGTACAACAATCAATGTAATAAATGTTGCCAGATTCACATTTAAATAAAACTGAATGTGCTTTTATAGCTACTCACTGAACACTTTTACTTTGAAAGTGTCATGAAACATACAAAAAACAACATAATATAATTTTGCAGGAATGTTGCCACAGGCATGTTTAATGCAGAAAGCTAGGAGTATCCTTGAGAGGATGGTTATTACACTGCATGCTATTTTCGTGTATTAAAGAAGTATATAAGCTGATACTTGGACTATAAACTTTGAAGAAGTTTGAACACAGAACATTGTCTCTGTGGTCATCTCTCTTCCCACGACTGTGCATTCAAGACTGAAGGGGCTGAGAGTATTTTACAGCACTGAGAGATAAGGAAAATAATCTAACAGTTGCTTTAATACCGAGAGGAAGCTAACCGTTAGTGCTTCCATTCATCTCAATGGTTGCTGTGCACACAGTCACAAGCCCATCACTAGCGACTATCCTGAACTGTACAGTAACTGCAGTTAATTTTACACTTTTAAGAGAAACATATAAGATGATATGAAAAATACGAAATACACAAAAAATATTTTGTCATAATAAATGGATACTTTTTAATTGTTTTTGGTTAAACATAGTTACAGCATCTACCAGCAGGGGCTAACTGGATCTAGCCAAACACTGACCACTTGGTTTGAGCAGCCCAACATGTCAATCTGGTTCAACTAATGGTGTGATTACAGGGTGGAATTATCCGTTTTTGTCTAAAAGAAAGGCAAATGAGGGCATGTTTGATGAAACATGTTTGGAAACAGACATTATTTTTGCAATTCAATTAGGTGCCACTAGTGGCAGCAGTGTGTGATTTCTGCACAACTAATGGCACTCAAGAGAATTTGCAAAAAATAATATAAAAATTTAAAACACTCCCCAACCTTCCATTATTCAGCAAGGTAATCCAATCTCATTGGATGAGCCGATGTTGCTATATCAAGTCACTCAAACAGATTCCTCGCATTTACACTGAATGGTTCAAGTGACCCAATTCCATTTTTTTCCTCCCATGTTTCACAGATCGGATATGGCCCACGAACATGTAAGCAGGAAAAAAAACACATGAATTCTAATATTCTCAGACTGGTTTCAGGCCTCATTCGTATGTGGAAATAAATCTGATATGAATCGGATACGTGCATTTGAGCCTGTCATGTAAGTGGACAGATCGGATGTTCCCCTGTTAATTCGAGTTGGATGTCAAATGTTTTTGAAACATCTCACAGTACAGATGTATCTATTACAAATGAAACCTCTCTAGTTGAGTAGCAGAGTATTAATTTTGTTTGATTGTGTTAAATAAGAGGCGATCCGGCGCTGAAATATGTTGCTTTTAAAATCATGCTGAGTGCTTGTTGCCGCTGTTATCAGTGACGGTGGCTCATGCACAGACAAGTTCTTTCTATCTATTGCTAACTGCTGTGGAGGCTCTCTATAGGGTGTTTTCACGACACGTCATCAATTAAGTCGGCCATATTGGTGGCACTGAATGTAAACAATGCCACTGAATTGAAGTCATTTATGGGCTTGGCGAAAAAAACTAAGTAGTTCATTATAGCTGCGTTTCCAATACAGATTTGCACAAAACTTTTGTAATATTTTATAAATGCCAATAAAAAAAACGATTGCGAAATGACAGAATTTCCGTTAAGGTTAGGAAATATCTCATAACATTACCATAAAAATGCTGATGCTTAAAGCTGTTACTGTAAGAAAGTTGTAGATGACTTCATGGCTCATTTGAGGACAGAAAAGGAGGTGTTTGCTAGGGAGGGTCAATATGGCAGCATACATCACTGCAGTTTCACATTTTACCACAGAGATATGTTCTTCTCAGATTAGTTATCGCTCCCAATACAGTTTGAAGTTCCCCATAAACAAGGCAGGTAGATAGTATGAGAGAGGTAGATGGACAGATAGTGAGAAAAGGAAAAGACAGAGAGAGAGAGAAGGAGAGAGAGAGCTAAGTGACTATGAAAGAGTTCACCAGGCTGACAGAAACCAGCCGCCTTAAATTCTCCCAGACAACCCCTCACCTTGCTCCAGCCACTAAACTCACCAATTAAATCACACAAATTGGAAAGGAACCGAAAGAGTGGGGGGAGCAGTAGATGATGAGGTGGGAAAGAATGACAGAGAAACGGAAAGGGGGGAGGTAGCGGTCATTTTGAAATATGACTGTGTTTGCTCTGACAGCGTAGAGTTAACAGAACCTCAGTGTGTGTGTGTGTGTGTTAACCTGTCACAGGGCCTAACCCAAGGCTAAAGCAGCCATTTCTTTTCACGCTCCAGCTCTGGACAGCACAGAGAAAGGCGAGACATAGCGGGAGCGAGAGCGAGAAAACCTATCATCAGGCAACTACAGCACAGTGGCCAGATGACTGTCATAACCCACGAGGAGATTTGTGGTATGGTTATTGTAAGGCAGGGAAGGGTTGGCCGCATGTTTTTCAATCGCTAAGCCTTAATTCTCTTTTCAATTACACCTGACAAGAGATTTTTTCTGAGGTTCAGAGTTGTCATGGCAATGTGATGTGAAGAGGAGGACCGTTACACTGCTTTTTTTCTTTGTCAGTATTTTAAGTAAAATATCTAAACATCCTTAAAACAGGGATTTTTTGGCCAGTCTTTTTTTTCTTTCTTGTTTTATACATAAAGCTCACTACATTTTGTTAGATGTATGTTTAAAGTCTGCATGAAATCAAAACTGATCCTTTACTTTGGTAAAGCCGAAACGTTGTGCGAACATTGTTTTGAAATGTTTCGTTGAAATGTCGAGTTTTCTTGTTGTGATTATAATATTATTTAAAGGTTATAAACACATGCTAAGTTTATTTTCACCCATTTGAACGTTAATACTCTAAAAATGTTAAATTGTTACTTTTCTTGTTGTGATCAGAATGTTCTTTAAAAATGATAAAAAATGTTTCTTCGAACGGTAGGAACATTTTCTCTCAACGTTATGAGAACATATCAAATATTAATAAAGTTATGAGAATATTAATTTCCTGTTAGATGTAAGCCCAAAGTATACTTTAGTTTTTACTCATATGCGTTACAGTCCAGATACAGTGTGACACAAATTTCATCAGCAGCAAAGAGTGCAAAGATATTTTTATTGGTCATAACTTCTGGACAGAAATAGCACAGACTCTGAACAAGGACATAACTTTCTAGTGTGCATGTGTTTTTGCACATTATTAAATGGAGTATACTTTTAAAGGCTACTTTAAAAGGCTAAAAGTATACTGAAGTAAACTTTGGGCCTTGGGAACAATTAATTAACTGTTTTCTTATTCTGTAGTTAAATTCTGAGAAGTTGCTTCCCATGTGGAGTGACATTCCTTCTTTGATTGGGAAAAACATTCTTTAACCACAACCCTCTATCCACTAGTCTGCAACATCTATATTTTCTCATTCAATAATCAGTTTTACTCAGAAATACGTCACAGTCCTTAAGTCATTGCAACCTCTGTTCATGTTCAAACAAGCAAAGCTTCCAATTTTGATGTTTGACATTAGCATTTCTCGTGAAGCAACTGTTGCCCTCCAATGACCACCAATATGTTTGAGAGAAAATCATTTTCGGATAGGTGGTCGCATACTATCTAGCCACGGAGTTCAAATATTTCATTGCACTCAAAGCTCAAATCAGATCCGAAAATTCTCTGGACACATATGATCGGACTACAACTCGCCATTAGAAATGAATGATTTCCAGTTTGTCGATTGTTGGAGATATGAAAAGGCGTCTTGGAGCTTGTTTCCCAGCATACATTTAAGGAATCAAACTGTGTTAAAAATCGTGTACTTTCAGAATATGTATTGCATTTGATGAAGAACTGTTAATAAAATTTGTTCTGTAGGTATTCACGAGTGTAGTATGAATAAAATCTGGATATGCAACATCTGGAAAGTTGGCATTGTGATGTGACCTAAGATGACAGTTGTGTCACTATTCTCGACATTTATCAATATGACAACTCCTCTCAAAAATCTACTGAAGTGTCTGTGACTATTCTCAGCATGTCTAGTGGGTGCAATAAAAGCATGTTGGTGATGGGCAACAGCTCCAAGCTGACTGCAAATACAGGCCTTAAAGGGATAGTTCACCCAAAACGCATTCCAAACTTGTATCTCTTTCATATTTTGAAGAATGTTGGTAACCAAACAGTCCCAGTTGCCATTGACTTTCTTTCATTATATGTACAAAAAAAAATTACAATGAAAGTCAAAACTTAGTAATCAAAATTCTTCAAAATGTGAAGAGATCCTTACTTGCACACACACATACACCAGAATAACCTGATGATCAACATGAGAAAGAACATGTGACAACTGTGATGTTGACCAATAATTCAAATTCAGTGGCATTTAAAGGGGTGCTCTCTGTCACACACATATATATTCTGACACAAAGCAAACTCTCACCTGGCCATCTCTTGTTCCCTCACAGCATGAGAAACGAAAAGAAAGCAGAGGAGAGAGACCAGGAGAGAGTCTTTCCTCTCCCTGGCTAGAGAAAAGAAAGCAATCAAAGGGTTTGGTGCCGCAACAGACCACGCAATCACAGACACTCATGTGTAAGCCACAAGCTGTGTGCCGTTTTCAGTGAAAAACAGCAGAATGAAAGAACAAATGACAGACAGTATAAAGATCAACAACAACTGGGCTGCAGTTTCCCCACTGCTGCGCAAACCTCAAAAAGAATAAGCAAAAATATACAGACACCTCGAAAACACCAGACATGTTTTCAACCCCTTGGTATGAATCAAATAAGTTGTTTGTCCATAGAGGAGGTTCACAGAAGAATAGATGGTGTCAAACAAGTGTGGTGTGTGTGTTGTGAGAGAGAGAGAGAGAGAGAGGACGAGAGAGAGAGAGAGAGAGAGAGAGAGAGAGAGAGAGAGAGAGAGAGAGAGAAAGAAAAAGAGAGGTTTTACTTAGCAAAATAGCACAAAAAAACACCTTTGGGGAAATCTGTGGACATCATCTACTGAATGACTGAATAAATAAATAAACAAACAAACAAATAAATATAAATAAATAATGTACATTGAAAAAAAAAATGTTTTCTGTTTTAAAATGCAATTTATTCCAGGGATAGCAAAGCTGAATTTTCAGCAGCCATTTCTCCAATATTCAGAAATCATTTTAATTTGTTAATTTGGTCGATTTTTTTTTATATATTATCATGTGCAACCCAGTTTTTGTGCTGCTTAATCATTTTTGAGGAAAACATGATTATTTTCAGGATTCTTTGATGAACAGACCAATGATTAGCATTTATTTGAAATAGAAACCTTTTGTAACATTATAAATGACTTTACTGTCACTGTCAATCAATTTAATGCATCACTGCTGAATAAAAGAGACAGACAGACAGATAGATAGATTAACACTATCTATAAGTTAACACTTATTCAACTATATTATACACACATTAAAGAAAGAGATACAATTAGCCCCGCCTACTGCGGCATCTCATTGGTCTAAAATCACACGCCTCATAACTGTTAAAGATCAAATATGACCAGCTGTGAATTGAGCCATTAAACAACAGTCTGTGTCTTCGTTTAGACAGTAGTAAACATGTTTGTGTGTGTGTCTCTTTAAGCCCTTTTGTTGGAGTGTTTGAAGCAATCATGTCTTCTGTTTCTTATCAATGAAGCTGCAGTCTCTTGGTGTTGGTATGCTACTTTTAGGTAACACTTGAAATCAAATGAACGCTCTTATCGTCAATGGATTCTTGTGAATAGCTTTACATTGCCTCCTGGCTTTCGCCCAAACTCTCCACGAGTCCTTCACCTCCTCCAGGCAACAAGTGTGCCTTCACTTTAGCGACAAGCAAATGACTGGGCTACTCAAATCCGTTGTCTGTGAAACATGATAGAACATTTACATTTATGCATTTGACAGATTCTTTCATCCAAAGAATTCTTAAATTAAAGGTTCATTTTTACAAGTACGTGCCATGGGAACTTAACTAATTCCCTAATACTTTGTAACCTTGAAGACAGCATGAAACAGCATTTGCAGTGTATTCATGTGGGTTAGGAACAACATGAAACGTGTAAACGATGACAGATTTATTCTTTTATGACAGCGCTTTTTAAACTGCAGTATGGCGACCATGATATCGCAAGTGTGTGCAAGGCAGTCCGTGGAAAATTTGACAGAAAAAAAATACATATATTTTTAAGTGTTAAAATAAGATGTAATTTAAATATATTTAACACAATCATTTTTGCACACTTACCAATAATATTGATACTATTTAACTTTATCATGCTGTCTTGAAATGTCAATGTTTTTATTGTTAGCTAAAACTGTAATAAAATGTTTTTGCTAATTTAAATAAAGCTGAAATTAAATAAAATAAAGATACTGTATTAATGAAATGTTTCCTTGGCAACTGAAATAAAATAAGCTGAAGTACTACATAGAAATATTAATATTAATATAGCTAAATGGAAATATTAATGTGACCCTATTATGCCTTTTCTAATATTACCTTTCATGCAGTGTGTCATGTAGCTATATAAACTATCTGCAAAGTTGTGAAGCCGAAAGTGCACGATAATAAAGTTATTGTCTATCAAAAAAAATGAGTCGGCTCGCAATCGCCTAAATGAGTCAGGAATTCAGATCTTATTCTGTTACAGCTGTACGTCACAAAGTAACATATTTGCATAATGTCCGCCCACGTTCTATGTCGCCAACTTGCCCACCCACAAACAGTAAAATTTCCGTGTGGTTAACATCATGTTGAGAAGACGCTGTATCCTACGCTGTGAGAGTAAATTTGTTTTATCACATCTTATAATTACCCCAAACTTGCTAACACTTGACACTTACCACTGAGAAACATCCTGCTCCAGTCGTGCTTGCAAATCAGTCTCTTGTCGATCAGCCAGTTCAACTGTTTCATCATCAGACTCCGGCTCAAATTGGTAAGGTACAAACAATACCATCTTTTCTATGTATTGACAAGTCTCCAGGGCTGTCATTCCATCATGGCAATGGTGTTTCGTTTCCAACACGTGCTGTACGCGGTAGAACAATCCAGAGCCAATCTCGCTATGACTGAACCAATCACAAAGGACTGCGCCATCTGACCAATCACAGCAGTGAGGGCTCACGGAAAGGAGGGGTATAGAGAGAATGATTCTTTGAACTGCTTCGCACGAGTCGTTTACGAATAATTTAGAAATTAGGTCAAATTTAAAGAAACTAACGTGTTTTTTTTACCTTGCATGCATGTAAACCTGTTTTAGAAGAATCATAAAACAATATTAGCAACCTTAAAAATGGCATAATAGGGGTACTTTAAAAAAATTGTCAAAACAAAAAAGTTTGGCATGAAAAAGTTTGAAAACCCCTGATTTTTTTGTTGTTTTAAAGTGCCTGTGCATGTTTATGTGCCACTTGGGTAAGCACTTATTAAAATAATGTCTTTTATTTAAGCTTTTGGCCTATTTGCAGAAGTTAGTAATTAGTGGCTGATTAGAAAGTCATTTTTAAATTGGCTGTTTAGACTAAAGGCATCCGTTTCTGACATGTCAGTCTTTCAGCAGGTCAGTGTCGTAACCGACTGAACTCAGAGCTATTTCCATACCTTACGAAACATGATTAAAAGCCCTTTTATGGCATGGAGATGGCTCTTCAACAAAATAGCCATCCTCCAGCTCAGGCGAGCAGTAAACAAAGGCTATAAAACTGATTTCAGGTCAGTTTGAAGAAGCTATGTGGAGTGCATAAAAGGCCATTAAGTTTGATTTGAGGTCATGCGTGGGAAGATGTTAGAACTTGAGAGAAATAAAGATTGTTAAACTGATTTGAGGTCAGCTAGGGAAAACTCTTACATTGAGATGGGACAATCAAGCTGATTTGAAGCCTGCTGAATGGAGAACAAAAAGACTACACTCACACACCTGTGGCTCACAGACCATCTTGTTCTTTCTCATTCTGTGTTTGATGCTGAATGAAGGTGGAACACTAGCTGAGAATAAAACCGCAACACAATAAAGTCAGTTTCTCAAAGGAAGTAAGAAAAAGCTCAAGTCAATGACAGATATTGTGCTACTCAAGTGGTCTTAAATAGCTCATTAGCTTTATTCTGAAATGTATGGTTTGGAGCTTGCATAAGGTGACTGAGGCCACTTTAACTTAACAGTGAAGACCACAAGACCATTAAAAGCCCCATTGTGCAGCTACTTGAAGAGCATTAAGGTTTATAAATGTTACTGTAAAAGTCATTATTTTATTCTACTGTAGGATGTCTATTCATAATGTACAGAGCCTACAATTGTAAAATATTAACACTGCACAGCAGTGATGTCCCATTAATATTAACTTTGAATTAGGCACCCTACATTTAAAAGCATTGCAATTAGAGGTCTTCTCAGGGTCCTAAAATCTGTACCCGACCCGAATCACTTCTTAACCGAACCTGGCGTGCATTTTTTTTTAAGAAAAACCCGACACGAGACAGATCCGATGAAATTAGACCCGAGTCCAACCCGACTGCATTAATTTTCGAACCCGACTGGACCTGAACGTAAACGACATTGACGTGTGCACAGCCTGTAGCTCCGCAGTCAGAAAAGAAAAATCCCAGTGTCCTGCTGACTGATTTGACCGCTTCTCCATTACTTTGATTTATTTAACATTTATTTAATTAATTATTACTTTATATTATTGCCTGCCTGATGGATACAAGTTATTTCTGAATTCGCCAGAACCAATTGTGACCAATGGATTGGATCAAATAAACGTGATAGCTTGATAAAAATTAAATCGATAGCCTAATAAATCATGGATTCGCTAGTGTTGTCTGCTCTGCAATGCTATATACCTCATCTCCTGCGAAGGGATCTGCACACAAAAAAGAAAAGCCCTGCCCTGCATGAACACGCACCGCAATGAAGCGAGTGGCTTCTCCTGATGGATTTCATATCTATAAGATGGATTTCTGTGTGCAAGGTCACAAACGTATGTTCCTTTTTCTACATGTGTTTCTCAGCAACGTGCAACTACATTAAAGAGATTGGGTCTTATCGGGTCCATTTGGAAAAAGCACATTTATTTTAAATTACCTGAGGCAACTAACACTTAACCCAGACCTCGGGTTTTCGGATCTAAGTGGACCCGTGAAGACCTCTAATATGCACGACTGAGTAAAGCTGGATTCCCTGTTGGAGACCATTTTCAGGGATCATATTAGATTTTTTTTTTCATTGTAGGGCAAAGTTATCAGTCTTACAAATTTTGACAATCTTAGAAATTTTCAACAGTGCAGTAGCATGATCGCATCTATAATGGCCGCCTGAAGAAGAACAAACTGAAGCACAAAAATTATCATCAGAATGACCTCGGGCTCATTCTAATCCATCCTGTCTTGTATCAATAGCTGCGTTTCGACTGTCGAGCCAAAAGTGAGTGTGCTAGCGAGTGCCAGGGCCAGTCGCGTTTCCACTGTCACTTCCGGGGCTTGATCGCACCTCATTGGGGCTTCCTCGAGGCCAATAGCCAGGGATTTTCAGCCCACTGAATACCTTGGGCCAAAGCAGGCCAAGTGGGACTAGAGTGGTCAAGAACAAAGGCAGAGCTTACCCGAGTTAAGAGACGGCTGGCCCCGCTGCTTATTCCCCATGCTTTCATATCAAGCTACCAGCTAACATCTTAACATTTAAAACAATTTTAATGGTAAATCACTTTTAGACACCAGTGAGTGTCTGAAATAACTTAAAGAAATGTGATGTTATACGAAGAGCATGATGTTATATGCGATGCTTAAGGCTACGTATACTAACATCACCATAATAAATACATCTTATGCTTATGAAAATACCAAAGACTGCTTGAAGAACTTAAGACAATCATATATGAATATAATCACGTATTTACTTGGTTGCATATTTGTTCTGTCTCTTTCCTGTGCCTTTGCTGATACCGGGCTTCTGCAGCCGCATATGTCATAACTTGCATATGCTTTGTTTTACTCATATAACTCCAGTCTTCTGTCCGTGAGCTCCCTCTGTTGCTTTGGCAGAAAGGATAACAGTATAAAGGAAAGTCAGCATTCAAACATCCTCACATTACATACATTGTGGGAAATTTATATAAATGCTAATTTTTTTATCAGTATTTTTCTGTTGAATGTGTATGCATTTAGACATAAAAGCCCTAATGGAGTTGTTTTGTGCATTCCTGTCATCACAAATAAACTGAGCAGCTGCGACTGAACAAGTATGAGTTCCCTTTTTATGTGAAATAATGATAAATACTGATGTGCACCACTGACACAAATTGTAAATTATTGGTATATAAAATGCTGAAGTCTTTCTGAAGTATTTACGTAAAGACCAAACGTCTGCTTCTGTTAAAGGGTTAGTTCACCCAAAAAATAACTTAGCCCTCAAGTCATCCTAGGTGTATATGACTTTCTTTTTTCGGATGAATCCAGTCAGAGTTATATTAAAAATTGTCTTTGATCTTTCAAGCTGTATCATGGCACTGAGCGGGTGTTGCATGCATCAGTCCAAAAGAAGTTAAATAAAAAGCGCCCATCCATAAAAAAAACAGTCAACAGTCCTACACGGAAGCAGCTCCGGGTAGATGACGTATGAGTTCAGCATTGCGCATGCGCCAGTGAGTCTCGTGAAAACCAACGTTTGTTAACAAGAACAAAGGAAGTGCAAGGCTGTTGGCACCGTCGACTCGTTGTTAACCCTGGCTCTGACTGGTCTGACAGTGGAAAAGCTGGTATGGTTCAGGCTGCTGGTGGTAGTGGTATAATTGTGTGTAATTATTTTTTTTAATTACACTTTGGGCTACTTAAGTGCATTGTTTGACCACAGCCTACCTGAGTATTGTTGCTGACCATGTTAGTGAAAAATGCTGCCTTCGGAGGATGCATTCCAATGTAGCAAGGCACGTCCAAATCCAATGTCAGCTTCACTTCCTGTCTCCTGAGATGCCTTCATCTGATTAATTTTTGAAGGCAGCATAGATATATCGTTTGGTGCCTTTGATATCCCACAATCCTGTGTGTTCCATTCTGTGATGGTTGAGCTAAAAAAAAAATATGGCATCTGAAATTTGCATTTGGTGGTCAGTTTGTGTGTAAATATATGCTTCTGACCAACTTTTGCACTTTTTAATTTTTTATTCATAGCGAGAAATCAGTATCATAGTAATTAAATATTTGCTTAGTTATCACCAAAGCTCGTTCTGTTTTGTTGTATATCATTAAACCATTACGCTGTCTCAGAAGTAGGGTTGGGTATTGTTTGAATTTTATCAATTCCGATTCCGATTCTGCTTATCAATTCCGATTGTTTTCGATTCCCAGTTTCGATTCCAATGTGATTAAATAATAATAATATCAAACATTTATCATGTGTCTCTTTTTTGCAAACCATTTATTGGAGCTGAATACCAAAAACAAAAATCAACATCAAATAAATGATTCAATGAATCACTCAAGATGTACTTGTTTCATTACTGGATGAATCAGTGTTCTAGAACGAATCTCTTGTATGATTCAAAGACAAATACATTTTAACAGCCCCTTTTTGCTACCTACTGGTGTAACAATGTAATTGACAAATCTTCATTTGAAGTGTCAAATTACTTTCAAAAGGTGATTTACTCTATTTTAATTGCTACCATACACATCGTACACACAGTTTATATCTGAACTATAAACTTTTATCCCAGTACTTCTGTGATTTGAATGTTTGTAACACAGAAATAATGATACTGTGTGGCTGAAAAGCCACATTCATGACAGACAGCTGCTCTCTTCAAGTCAATGGCAGTGTGAACGCAGATTTAAATGCTCAAATCACACTGGTGTGATCGTACTCTGCACGGACGAACCAAGTGATCACAACATTGATCGCACACGTCAAAGGTGGAGGAATGAAACAGACGAATCATTGTAATTTAGGAATAGAATCACGTTGGTGTTTGAATCGTGTTCGCAATCTTTAACGATCTATTAAATTAAAGTGCTTTGTCATGTTGGTGGTGACACCTCTCTTGCAACATGTTTAGCTATCACAGATATTATACTTAGCTTTATTGGCTTCTGATCGCAAATGTACGTAGCCAAACTTTGGAGCGCTTAGATTAGCGAGCAAGGTCCTTAGCAGATCGATTAGGTAGTCCTCACAGGATAAGAAAAAAAAAAAAAAAGCACATAGGATATCGATAGGCGGAATCGAAATTGTTATTTGACAAAAGTTCCGATCCTGGACATTGAAGTATACGATTCGGACGGAATCGAATTTCAATTCCCAACCCTACTCAGAAGCATGTCCGAAATCAGTTTCGTCAGGTGCCTTTGTGCGCAAACGCTGCCTACAAAGTCATTGCCTAATAAGGCAGCGAGGCAACAAGTCAGCTGCCTATAAGTTTCAGACACAGCCAATGCGTCCAGTGTTAAATTTTCAAGATAAGTTACTTACTGAAATAAGTCATGCATGTCAGTATTCTATTAATTTAATGACCGATACAACTGCAAACCTCTTACTTCCTACGCAGATTTGGACAAACACTTTACCACTTTGAATTACATTTTACCACTTTGAATTACAAAACACCTGCAAGCCAAGCAAAAAGCTGTCATTCTGGAAGAGACAGAGCCCTGGAATGCTGTTGGTGAAAAAAAATCATTCCAAAGAGTTAATTTACACAAATATTGTAATTATTGTAATAATGCAACGAGTGTAACATTCTCCAATACTGCCTTTCTTGTCACATTGATACCAGACTGCTATTTTTAAAACTCTCCAGAAACCAGAGGTGCCGTTGTATCTTCATGGGAATGTCTTTGGTGCTTAGGGTCTGGGGAAGGACAATTTCAAATCTGCAGCCCATGTAACCCCAGGCAGTTTGCGGTCTCCGCTGTGGCCCCATTAGTGATGATTAGGGTGGAGAATCTGTCTGGGTGCACTGGAGTCGAAAATGAGTTTTTCTTATTGACATTCAGGGCCATGTTATTGTTGTGACACCACATCTGCCTCCGTGTTCTTGTCTGTGCATTCATCTTCACTGTTGATCGGTCAAATTAATCTGATGCGTTGCTGAATACTGTGAGCGAGTTATTCAACTCTATTATAATTCCTCTCAGAATTAATATGAAGTTTTAAAAGTTGAGCATGTGTGTATTTTCTAACTATCATATTTCTCCACTGTGGATACAACCACTAAACACAGCGCTACACACTAATTGGCAAAATATTTAAAAGCATATTTTACAATGTTAAACCAAACACCCACACAAAATAATCGTATAATAGTGCATTTGTTTACTCATGTGCGAGTATGAATATAACAGTGTATATAACAAACTCCTACATGTGTGATATTTGGTCTGAAAAGCAGGCTATTCCTCAAAAGTTGAAGATGACATCTGAAACAGTGAGGCCATTAGTGTTGTGCGTGATCAAACACCTTCCAGCAATAGCATATAGCCGTACTATGAGTGCACTCATAAGTATTCTAAAACAAAGCTTTGATTTTTGTCTTCAGAGATAATCCCTGTTGTACCAGAACCCTTCCAGCAGTTACACACAGTAATTATAAAGTATAAAGATATTTCTGGACCCACCTGGTAGCACTTCCTGAAACAACAATGCCTTAAAACCAAATGCTTTATACACATATGTTAATTAGTTCCACATGGCAGTTGCAACATATTTTCAGTAATATTAGGTTTAATTTTTTATTACAACATTACAATTCAAGGTCAAGTTTAAATAATTGTACTATTTTAGTTCACTTACCATTTGCCCATGGGGTGCTTACATTTACATGTATTGATTTAGCATTTTAATCATTTTAATTGGATATAGTGCAATAACAATATAAAAGCCAATATAGTAGCATATTGTCTGTATAATATATATCTTAGAATTTTCTCACACCATATAAATAGGTCTTAAAATCATATCAATATTGTAAACTACACTGTAAAAAATAATTTAAGTTATAAATGAAAAAAGATCAACGGAGTAATTGTAATTAGAATTACTATTTGAGTCTCCCTACTTCAAACTTTCATGTTTAATTGAAGGTGTTATTTTCAATTGAAAGTTGATTTTTCAAAGTTGTAATTCAATGTTACTTGCTTTTACTTTTTTTCAGTGTAGCTGTTAATCTGCCACAAAACAATATCTATTGTGTAAATAATTAAGCTATAATTAATCAAGTGTTTGAGATTCAATATATTCCTTTATAGAAGTTCTTCCATCATTTTGTTTTCTATTTCAGGAATAACCAGTTCAAATCTCAGGAGGCAATGAATTACACAAGCACAATTTCATTTTAGTTACAAATATACAACTAGATCAGAAACAATTCATATGTCTACTTTTTGAATGCACGCTGAAAGGTGCATAAAAAAATAATTAAATCTTAAGTCACGGCATAAAGTATAAAGAGATTTTACCACATCTTCACTGTCCAACCACTCGTGACCACCTGTGATTACTGAACACTGCCAAACCCCTAAACCCTAAAATTGGCCACGGTCAACTCAAATCTTAATGAAGTCACGTCAATTTACTTCAACTCCTGGTACTATAATGCCTGTTTCTGATACATATAAACACTTGCACTTACACAGATGTGCTGTTAAGGGATTCTCATTTACACTGGCTAATTTTGCATTTAAACTTCCAAACTGTCAGTGGTTCTAATCAACATGTCCAGCCACCTGTTCTACATCTCTATTCCTCTTACAGTCACTTTCGTGCTGACACACACACACACACACACACACTCAAATGTATAAGCAGATGGAACCACAATATTAGCTTTCATGAATAAGTTTCTATGCATGTTCATAAGAAAAAAAAACTTATGAACTGGCTATATACTGGGTGGCAAAATCAAGAAAATGTTTGCATTTGTAGTGTAGGGCAGTTAGAACACTCTCTAATACATCTGTTACCCTGTTAATTATTACATAAATATAATATAACATGTAAATGAGTTTTTGCTGTTTGCTCCCTGCCTTTGAGCAAACCAACTATTTTTTTAGAGAAGAGACGCTGGGGATCTGACCTATAGAGCATGTCACATTATGAAAGCAAAAAGTGTGTGTGTGTGTGTGTGTGTCGGGGGAGAGAGTGCATTATCGCTCCCTCATGGCCTGAAAAAAAAATCCATCCATTAAAGGAAAGAGACAGCCAAGGTCAAGACCCATATAAGGCAATCATAGCCCCCCTGCAAGAGATAAAGGTTCCTCTATAATGAGACTAATGGCTGTTTGACAACTCACAACATAAGTGATATGAGTGAGTTTGTGTGTGTGTGTGGGTTGTGTAGTTGTGTGTGTCCGTCCTCTGTTCAAAGCTCTGGCAAACTAAAACATAATCTGAGATTTCCTATCAGAAGCACTCTACTTTACAACTTTGTAATATGCTGTAATGTAATATGCCAATATATATCGGTTATATTACAGGAAATTAACCAGAAATTAAATTATTTTTGAGTTAAGGCCAATAAGCAATTAATGACAGCTATTACAATTCTATAATGTATTGTCTACACTATCATTCAAATGTTTGTGGTTGTGATTTTTTTATTGTTTTTGAAAGAAGTCTCTTTTGCTAACCAAGGCTGCATTTATTTGATAAAATACGGTAAAAATTTACATTTAAATTGTCATTTATTCTAGTGATGCAATGCTGAATTTTCAGTCGTCAGTGTCACATGATCCTTCAGAAATCATTCTAATATTCTGATTTGCTGCTCAAGTAGAATTTCTTAGTATTATCAATGAAAACGTCTGTGCTGCTTAACTGTTGTGTAAAAAAAAAAAAGAATGTGACACTTTTTAAGATTCTTTGATGAATAGAATGCTCAAAAGAACAGAATTTTTCATATAAACCTTTTTTTAAAACATTATTTGCCCTACTGTCACTTTTGATCAGTCAAATGTATCCTTGCTGAATAAAAAGTATTAATTTATCTCTTTCTTGAAAAACATTGCTTAAATTAAAAACAACTCACACACAAACAAAACCCTTTTTTTTAATACTACAAGTGTATAATTGTACGATATAAAAAAATTGAAGTTGAAAAAGTAAATTGTTCATATTATTAATTTATTTGTTTTGTTGTTGTTTTAAATAAACATTAAGTGAGTGTTAGATGACAGCAGCTGTAATCTAAATGTGAAAATAAATAAATACATTTTAAAAAGTCAAAATAAGGGAATGAAAAGCGTGTTATAGCCACATCTTGGTCCCTGGTCTATTGGCTATTTTTAAAAGCTCTTCAATATTCCTAACCTCACCATTACATTTGCTCTTTAAATGCACAAAAATAACAGCTTCAACCACCCGATGAAGACCATTAATAGCTTGTACAAGAGCTGAATCATAAACTCTCCATTTATTTCCAAACGTTTCACCACTGACATCCTCATCAGTTGACTGATGGTAGGGACACGCTTACATTTAACCAGTATACACTGCTATGTCATTAGACTCGCTCATTCTCCCATCAGGGTTTTCTCTGAGAAAGGCAGTACAAATAAAATAAGAATAATATCAAATAAATGTCTCTAAAACATTATTTTAGCAGCAGATGAAGCTTCAAAAGGAGTTTTCATCCATGTCGCTATGATTGGCTGATCATGCTGTCAGCGTCATAACGTGCAAATCGGACTGAATGTGGCAAACTGGTGAAAATGGACAGAATAATTGCAAAGTAAACAACTCACCCACTGAGACATCACCACTTTTAAGTCAATAATTTTTACATGATCAAAAGGCGAAATGATCTTTGAGTGCGATGTTTTTTGGTGAATATTTTGAAGGTGCACCTCCATACATGCCATCCTCAATATACTTGCAATGTTTACCAAGGATCTGATGACTAATGATCTAAAAATGAAGGTGGCTATTAATAATAATAGACAAACAACAGTTTTGGCAATAAAGTCCACAGAAGTACACAACTGTTCAATTTTTTTTTTTCAATGATTTTGAAAGGTCTCTTATGCTCACCAAGGCTGCATTTATTTATTTTATTAAAATTAAGTAATTTTATTCCTGTGAGGACAAAGCTGAATTTTCAGTGTTTTCAGTGTCGCATGATCTTTCAGAAATCATTCTAGTATTTAAGAAACATTTCTTATTATCAGTGTTAAGAACAGTTAATCAAGCTTAATATTTTTGTGGCTCTTATGCCACATTTTCCTCAGGATTCTTTAATCATTTATGTGAAAAATATATCTTATGCAACTTTTCTTTTCTGTCACTTTTGATCAATTTAATGCATCCTTGCTGGAAAAAAGCCATCTCAATTCAGAAGACCACCACATGCCACAGTCTCCAATGTGTTGCTCTCAATGTCATATCTTTTCCTGGAACTATTTGTACTTTTCACATTCTTCTCAATTGAGCGACTGCTGCATTGCCTATAATTATTTTGTCATCATATAGTAGATATGAAGGTCCTGTTCATCACAGCATAAAAGTCATGTGATTCTTTGTCCTTGCCACACTGTCAAGTGTGTTCCACTGAGGACCAAAAACAAGATGGCTGACTATAAAAAATATTGCGCTGTAACAATGTAAGTTCCTATAAAATATACCATGATGACTACACACAAAGTCAACACATTATCTGAGTGAGGGCACTGGCTTGGGACTAAGTAAATACTGCCTACAATGTACGTACTGGGATGAAAGCGAAAAGGGATGGATGCTGTAGAGTTCCAAAATGACCACAAAACAAAAAGCAAATAACATAGAAACTCATGATGTGCTATATATAAGTGTCTTCTGGAGTCATACTTTAATTTAACTGTATGTAACTGTTATATCGAATAAAAAAATAAAATACAAAATTTTAAATGCAGACTATTTTGGCATTCTGGGTCAGTCTTGACTTAGTGAACAATAAGCTTCCAAAACAGTCATAACCCAAAATTTTTCTACAAAAAAACATTGCATCTCATAATTAAGTTTGCATTAATAAATGAATCTGCAAACAATTCAAAGTTATTACTACTTACTACTTTTTTAATAATTATACAATTATATAGATATTTCTCAATTTTATAATTAGTAAAAATCTGCATAACATCACATGTAAAACCAAAGTTGATACCCAGGTCAAAACTGCAAATAAATAACACAAATTAATGAATTCATTCATTCATTCATTTTTTTTAAATGCTATTACATGGTGTAGTTTAACCAATTTTGGTCTTATTTATTTAACGTGCCCCTATTTTCCCATTTTAAGGTTGCTAATATTGTTTTGGGAGTCTCCTGCAATAGGTTTACATGCATGCAAGGTCACAAAACTCTTTCGTTTTCTCAAAATATGCATTTAATATCACCTCATTTTCCAACAATCTAACGATTCTGAAACGATTTGTTCAAAGCAGTTCTAAGATTCTAAGATTCTAAACCCCTCTTTTCCATGAGCCTACTCTGTTCTGATTGGTCAGAAAGCCCCGTCTGTTGTGATTGGTCTACTGTGTACAGCGCGTTTCGGAACGATACGCCCATTGCCATAGTTCCGTATTTTGAACGCTAGATTGAAAATATAAACATAATTTATTAATCATACTTACAGGATGAGATTCAGTGGAGCCAGCTGGTCCAAATAAACTTACTGAGCCATCTTTTTAAGAACAATCGTTTTGTACGTAGAACATAGGCGGGCATTATGCAAAGGTTTACCGTGAATGTTATCCATCACAGAATAGTCATCGAATTACTGCCGACCTCTTATATCGCTGTGTCAACAGTCAATTCTTTCTTTTGGGAGACAATAACTTTATTTATATATGCATACAGAAATATACTATGCAGAGACCGTGCATAAAGCAAAAAAAAAACGTTACCAGTCAAATCAGACTGTATTAAACCATTTCACAAATACCAACTGTCTGGATATTGCCATTGGATTTGAGGTTTAATTGGAAGGGAGAGCAGTTCAACTAAAGCTAAGACATGTTGTTGGGTTCAGATGTGGAGTGCAGGGTTAACACTGCTGGTGGCCTTCTTCAGTGATCTCAAGTGCAGACAATAACGCTTTTAACAACCTGCTGAAAAACATTAATGGCTTCAGCAAGAGCTGTGACTGTCATACCAACTCGCCCAGTCTTTTTTTTTTTTTGCTATCCTCTCTTTTTGTCCTCCTCCTCATTACTGCTTTCATTCTCTTTTTCTCATTCCCAGTCCCTTCTGTGCCATTTCTTTCATGAAGAATGAATTGGAGAGACGGGAATGAGAGTAATTTCTCTCTCCTCTTCTATAAGCCTTGCATGCTGTGTTTCCCATGGTGTTCTTAATAATGCCTTTTTACTCCCATTCCATAACGCCTTACTGTTCTGTAGTCGGCACAAAGACTAAAGAGGCCCCCCCCTTTTTTTTTTTTTCCCCCCCACAAATGCTTTTAGAGGCCTTTTTCATTTTCTTTCCAAATCTTTACTCTTTCCATATTCTTTATTTTTTTTCTGGTTAATCAGACACTCAGTCTTTCTTTACTGCTTTCAAGATTGCGTTCGAAGGATATTCATATTTATATGATGAATCCTTCCCAGTATGAGGTATGGGCCAGCATTTCACAGTTTATTACTACCCGTACTACTGTTCTATAAAACTGAAAATTATTTTACAATATCTATATATATAGATATATAATATATATTATCTATCTATATATATTATTTTATTTATTTATTATTTTTTTGCAGTAATGATGGTTGAGACCAGGTTTATATCAATGCCAATGTCCATTGCGTTCAACACATCTGCATACCGTCATGGCTGTGCATGCTGATCTGTCTGCTCTAACCCTTTAAGACCTCATTAATAGTAATATTAACCAACCATCTCACTTCTATAAACCTCAGAAGCAGAAGCAAATACATGAATTACCAAAAGCCACTGAGCTTTGGCTGCTTCTTTTGTCACTGTGAAATAATTGTTACTCTCGCCATCTCGTAATTATACTTCACGTGACTCGTTACGTTATGTAATGCCATCAGAGGAGTATTATGGGATACAATGAACATCTGCTTGTCTTGCTGGCACATATTTTAACACATCACCTGTAATTATGCAAATTATACAGCATGTGATTACCCTGTGTAACAATGACATGGGGTAATGATTACAGTGGGTTTAATCGCTAACACACTTGCACGTATAGACAAAATATATTTACACAAACAATATACAGACCATTACACACACAGCTAACTATGTACAGTAACTGCAATTGCATACTAATAAGTCAATGCTCATCTACAAAACCACCAAGAGTTTATATTACATTTCTTCCCTTAAAGGGAAATGTCACTTTGTTCTTTATGGGATTTTGCCTTCATTTGACAGCATAGCAGAGGGATGGGGGAATGGGTTCAGAACGTGGTGCAGGCCAAACTTAAATGTAAATCTCTGGGAACACTGTGACTCATATGTGTCACCATCACCAGCGCTACTGCTGCACCACAGCTACCTAAGGAGAAATGTCTTTTTGGATGAATTGTGACACTGTCTCCATTCAAATAAATAAATAAAGCCAATTGTTGAGACCATTGTAATTGTTTTGCATTGTGATATTGTTTTCATGACAATTAAGCAAGTAAAAAAAAAGTTATTTTTGACCCAAATTCCTACCGATAATAAATAAGTTTTAATGCGATTTACTTTTTTTTCCCTCTAGCTACTGTCATTTTCATGCTCTTGAGCCTCACAAAGCTGAAATATTTCATATGTACACCAGGGTTATTGTCGTTAACTATAACTTATTAAAAATATTTTAACTGAATTAAAAGATGAAATAAAATATAACTCTATGAAAGTGAAAAGAATAACCAAATATATTATTGTATTGACAACTAACTGAAATAAGTTGAAGCACTAAAATTAATAACTGGAAATAAATAAAAATTAAAACTGAATTAAAACTAAAAAAAATTAAACCTTCATATTAATTGTCACGAATCCTGTCCATGCACTTCCGTTCGCTCACCACCAGAGATCACCCGCTCATTACTATGGACTCTTGCACCCACTAACTGTTGCACTTCACTTCGGACTACATTTCCCATCATCCATTGCACTGATTACACCAACAGCTGTAACCAAACACACACACTTTACATAAGCCAAGGACTTCCTCGTTTTGGCTGCCGAGTATTGTTTAGCACTTATCACTCTTCCAGCGATAGCTACTTTACGGAGCCATTCCAAGTTTTCTGAGTCTAGCTTTAGTCCTTGGTTCAAGTCGTTTTCCCTGTTTGTACTCTAGCCTGTTTTCTTTTTTCGCTGGTCTCTGCTTCCTTATGATTTCGCCTGTCTTGGCTTACCCATCTCGTCTCGCCCTGTTCGATACTGTTCACCTCTCGCCTGGACCATCGCCTGTGTTTCGGGTTACCACTTTGGATCACTCTTTTTGGACATTGTTCGCCAGAGATCGACCACACCCGTTTACTGGACTACTCTTGTGTCTTGCCCTCAACATACCTGTTTGCCACCATTTGACCCATGCCTGTTATGTGACCACGTCTTGGAAATAAAGGCCTTGCATATGGATCCGCACGTCTCACGTCTCGTTCGCCCTGTAACAGTAATAACAATAATAATAATAATAAAAGCACATGACAAAATTACTAAAAAATTTAAATGAAAACTAAAAGCTAATTTAAAATAAAAACTATAATAGGACATACTAAAATAAAACATAAATATTACAAAAACACAAGCTGTTGAATGGGCAGATCTACACTCTCTCTTACTGATTTCGGAGTGTGATTCTGGATGGCACAAGACTGGGACTGAGAATATGGAATGATTGATGACAACAGGAAGAGGCAGATAGAAAGACAGAGACATCGAGACAGAGTGTTGGAAGTGACAAGTGTTTGTGGGACATTGAAAAAGAACCAGACACCAAGACGACCAGCAAAGATGAGAAAGGATGGGTCGGGATGAGAATGCAAAAATGAACAGGACCCTAGGAAGCCAGTGACATAGCGAGCGAGAGAGAGAGAGAGAGAGCGAACAAGCAAGAGAGGGGTCTGGGAAGACAGCGAGAGCAGGCATCAGGCTTCTGTGTAATCTGCGTTATGAAGAGAGACAGCACAGACAGCAGAATCAATGGACCTGTCTGTGTAAGAGAGAATAGAGCCCTGGTTCTATGCCTAGCTAGCCCCAGTCGTCCTGGAGCTCAGTAAACCAGACAGAGCACGCAAACTCATCTCCTCCCCGAGACCAGGGCTACTCACAGGGGGCATCAGAGGGTGGAGAGGAGGTCCCACCGAACAGTAAATCAGCCAGAGCTGTCGCTAACGCTTAGCACTGCAATATGTTCCAATACATCCCAGTCAAGGGCATGGAGGCAAGCTGACCCGTTGAAGTGTCGTGGAGGAAGAGAGAGCTTTGACGAAAGGGAGCAATTGAACCTGGAGGGGGGGAAATGCAAGCAAAGAATCACAGTGCAAGAGAGCGAGTGAACATTGGTGCTAAAGGAGAAAATTAGATAAAATGGAGCAGGATTCCCAGAATTCTCCATACTGCAGCAGCGCGACTATTATGGCACTTCATACAAATAGGAAACACTTTGGTGTTTTTAAAGCATTAGAGGCACTATAAAATATAACTATATTATATACTGTAACAAAACTAGCCTAGGGACTAGTTTTAAACATTTTAAATGTGAAGTCAGTGAAAAGCAAGCATAGATTTAAATACAACATCAATATGATCAGCTGACCTGCATGAAAAATATTAATTAAATCGGAGCCAAAAATATGACATATATATATATAATAGATATCTTTTTTTATTCTCACGAAATAAGAACCTTAGTTAATAGCCTAATTTTGCAATAGATTTAAAAAAAGATTTTTTAAAAAATACTCTAAATTTTTTGTTATAATCAAAGCATTGTTTTTTTTTTCTTTGAATGAGCACAACAATATTTAATTAATCATTTGTACTCTAAGTATCTAAACTGCCATTCAAATGATTTTTGAAATTAACTTTTGTTTTGCGAGAATTAATCAAATTGATCAAAAGTGACAGTGAATCCTTTATCATGATCCAAAATATTTATATTTCAAATAAATGCTTTTCTTTTGAACTTTATATTCATCATAGAATCTTGAAGAAAAAAAAAAGTGTCACAAAATTTTCAACAAACATTGATAATAGTGTTTAACATTGATAATAGTAAGAAATGTTTTTTTTAGAACTAAATCAGCATATTAAAATTATTTCTGAAGGATCATGTGACATTGAAGACTGTAGTATTGGCTTCTAAAAATTCAGCTTTGCCACCACAGGAATAAATAATTGTATTAAAACATTTTAAAAAATCTTAGCGACCCTAAGCTTTTGAATGGTAGTGTATCTACAAAAATAACTAATTCACAGTCAGAAATAAATTGGACTTTTAGTCGTTAGCAGTGTTAGCTTAACACTGCAATCAAAGCATTTATATACATGCTGAAAAGGTGCACTTTGTAATGTAGCACAGTATAACATGTTCATAAAGTGATTTCTGTGCACAGCTAACAGAAAAACATAAACACACTGTAACCTTTTGGTCTTGGGAGCTCAACATGACACCCTCATAAGGCGACCTGCTAATCCAATTTTTATTAGGCTACTTTATAAGGCTATCTACTGTAGTTATTAACATAACTGGAGTCTTCATCTCAAACACTTTTCAAACATTTTTCAAAAGTTAGTGTCTCTCTGCTCATCAGGATGTTTTGAAGGTTGTTCTCCCTTTGCAAGCTCAAGATATTTCAGATTCAAAAACAATGTCTGTTCAAAACAGAATTATACAAAAGGGAGACGATGAAAAATGACAAAGGCACTATGCAACACTATGTATTATTCCATATGGGGAGCAACTTGTAAGTCAACAACCTGCGGCTCCAAGAAGCCATTCAGGAGAGCTGACCACCCCGTCATCTGTAACATACAGTACAGCAGCTAATTCTCACTCTTCTTCTCAAATCGCCCGTCTTCGTCTGTCACAGATTCAAGTGTGTCAACGGAATCACCGAGAGCCGATTCAGTTCTCTAATTGGACACAGGAGACCAACGCCTTTGTGCCAAAGCTTAACACTTCAAACTTAACACCTAAAGCGCTTCCTCTCTCACACACGCATAAAACAACTCAATGTATTTCGTACCTAAGCCCTGCGCCCAGCTCTCTCCTCAAACATATTGGAATAATTTCTAAACCCTCTGGTGGGATTGAGATTGTGAAAAGTGGATTGCTCAGCTGTGTTAGGTGGAAGTGTGACATTTTATATAAGCAGTAAGAATATGTTATGAGTGGAAATGAGACAGAAATAGATGAATGTGCCTTTGGAGAATGGTGGGTACAGCGAGTACGTCTTGACATGCCACGCTAAACTCAATCTATATGGCCACTAAAGCCTAAAAGAAAACACAAAAGCCCAAATGATATGCACATTCACAGATCATAAAGCTGCTGAATCTGTGCCAACTTTATGGGATTGAAGCATCCTGACATACCCAAACTATTCACATGCACTCACACTTTATGCTCTCTAAAAGCAAGAGACAAACAGCAAAGAGAAAAAAACTGGTAGCGAAATCCCACCACCCTTGTTATTAAAGCCCCAGAGCTCTGAATATGTATGAATTATGCATATGTGTCTTCAGGCATGTCTTACTTTACAACTCATAAACACACACTCACACATATAAACCCACTCACATATCTACGATAAGTCAAGTGTCTCTGGAGCCTCCGCTAAGTGCGAGAATATGTTCTGCTGTTCATCTGATTAATCCAAAATAACTTCATTAATTGGTCATATGATCATACAAACACTCACTGGAGGCTGGGTATTTACATTTTCTTTAATGTTCCTGGCACTGAATCACAAGAAAGAGCCATACACAATTCCAGTAAAGTGCTAACAAGAACACAGTGCTATTGTATTTGTGGTGTTAAAAATGTTTATTCAAGTAGAAATAATCAAGAATGAGATTTAGGTTGCATGTAGTATAGAATAAAAAAAACATTTATAGAACAACTTTTCTGGCTCTGAAATTTGATTGGATGAGCCACGTTTGAAGCCACTCTTGTTGTGAACACATACCTGTGACTTTACATCAAAAATTATATTTTATTGTGCCAAATATTCGTTTCATAGAATGATCTTTGATAGTTACAGTGCTTGGCAACTATACACAGCCTACAGTTACAGTACGCACATGGTCTGTATTGGCAGAAGAATTGTTTATTGAGATTATCATTATTAATGAATGTAATTATGTATTGAGCAATGGTGTCTTTTATCATGTTGCTGTTGGCACCGTTAAAAGAATGTTCTGGGTTCAGTACTAATTAAGCATTTGATTTGTTCCTCAGTAAACAAAACAGGGGTACAATGCATTAATTATGAAAGTCTACATCAAGGTGTTGGCCTCTAGTAACTACCATTAGTTTCAAAAGTCAAACATTATTAACATTACGTATAAACATGTGTTTCCATGTGACAACTATGGTAAAATGGCTTGTCTGTACAATTTTTTTTCCCCAATCTTTGAACTCCTGCAAACTTTGAAAACCATTTCACACAATATGCATAAGGATATCAAAAAGAGGATATTTTTTTTTTTAAATAATTAAAATACCCCCAGATACGGAAAAACCCACCCACAGGTTTTATGCTGGTAACCAGAAGTTCATCTGTCTATAGGAATTGTACTCCATTCTTTTTGAAAATCGACGCTTTAGATAACTTTACAGCTCAATCACATTGGAATATTAACGTATACTACCGTTCAAACTGTGTGGGGTCATAGCAATTTTTTTTTGTAAGAAATTTAATATTTTTTCAACAAGGATGCAGTAAATGACAAATTGACCGTACAGATTTTTCATTTCCTGACTTCTATTCATCAAAGAATCCTGAAAAAAATATATTGTGGTTTCCAAAAAATATTAAGCAGCACACCAGTTTTCAACACAGATCATAAGTAATGTTTCTTGAGCAACAAATCAGCCTATTAGAAGCGGGCGTACACGGTGCGTTTTTGTGTCGTACAAGCCGCGGCTTTTTTTTTTTTCTCTCGGGAATAATGTTCGCATGGTCGCGGCTTGTACCGTGTGAAAAGAATTACGGGGCGATTCGAGACGTTACGAGCACCTCCCGTCCTCCTGATAATTTTGTAAAATGTCAAAAAAAATCGGATGCTGTCGGTTTAAATTTGTGGCGTATGTGCGGTTGAACAAGACGATTTGGCGATCCATCTGAAGTTGACCAATCAGAAGATGACAAAAACCATATAGTCTATAATCATTTTATTTTAATTATACAGTTCTATTTTTTATTTGTTTTTCCGAATGTGCCAAATTTGCCGTTCAGCTTTATGAATTAATATGAATGAATGTTAAATGCCGGTTTTGTATTTCCGGCAAAACTAGCAGAAATTCAGAAATGGCCTACTCCCTCGAGTTCTTTATGAAGACCAGAAATTCCATGCTTTTCTTTGCTTTTCAGCCATTCTCTTCTCTTCATTCTTGTCTTCGTTTTTTTTTTGTTTTAGTTTTTTTTTACGTCACAAGCCACCTGCCACAAAGAAAACTATTTCGTCCTCAGAATCCATATTTTTATGAATGGCGCGAAACGTAATGCTTACGTCAGAGTTTGTAAAATCGTAGTAAATTTGTGTCATGTGTGACTGCCCCCGTACGATTTTCGGATAAAAACAATCGTGACATGTGCCAGAGTTCACGACGTTCCGACCTTCAGAATCGCACCCGTGTACACCCGCCTTTAGAGTGATTTCTAAAGGATCGTGTGACACTGAAAACTGATTAATGGCTGCTGAAAATTCAGCTTTGCCATAGGAATAAATTATTACAAATAGAAAACAGTTATTTTAAATTGCAATAATATTTCACATTTTTACTGTTTTTATTGTATTTTTGATTCAATAAATGCAGCCTTGGTGAGTATACAGTTCTTCTTTAAAAACCTTCCATACACTTAACTTCCAATGTAAGTGAATTAAAGGAAAAGTTCAAAATGGAAAAAGGAAAATTAATTTCAGTCATTATTTACACCCCAGTTTTGAAGAATCTTCACATAGACCGTTTCTATATAACAGCAGTCCTGTGACAAGCAACAGACTGGGGGGAAAAAAAGTTATTTCACACTTTGAAGAGCCTTCCAGAAAGTATCGTTCACTGGTAAAACAACAACTATAAGACATAATGAAACATTAGAGAAATTGATGGAACCCAAAAAATACATTCCATAAAAATCTAAGATGCTCTTTACTGCCAGATGTTGTAGTTACAACTTCTAGCCGCAGAGGCTAACAGGGTCATGCTAACCAGCCAAACCCTGACCCCTCAGTTCACACTACAAAGAATGAAATAGATTTAAGTGGGTTAAGCCAAAAAACAGATTTCTGTCCACCTCCAACTCTCACTTAGACTTTAACTTTTGGATTTAGTAGCTGTATGAGGACCTAAACTTCCCCTGTCCGTGAGTGTCCAGTGTGTTTACACATTTGTGAAGTTTCATGGTGCTGTGGCAGCACTTTGCCTTCAGCAGCTGGAACACCTCTGCTTCAGTCTCTCCAGGGATTTCCACCCTCTTTAATTATTTTAAACCTCTCCAGTCCTCTTCCTCTCCCTTCACGCTCTATCTCCCTCTCTTTCTTGTCTCCCCACAATCCTTCTTTCTCTCCCTTGTCGAAACATCTGTTGTTTATCAGTTCTCCTCATTTCTATTGCTCTGTCCCAATGTGAGGGATGGGGGGTCCCATCCTGGGGGGCTCTTGTCATTCACTGATCACCTGCTCCAGGGTCTGGGAGACAGTAGTCAGTCCCTATGACAAGTCCACACCGGTCAGCACCATGACAACAGAGCTAATGTATGCAAGGGAGATGAAAGATGACGATGGGTTGTCCCAGTGGAGGTAAGACCCAGTCAGCAGTACAAAGAGAGAGACAGAGAGAGAGAGGCCCTAAAAACAAAAGCAGAGAGGGCAAAATTGGCAAAGGCAGACAGAAGCTCTGTTGCAAAACCTAGCTATCTGCTTTCGAAGGCAGCATCCTAGCTGAAATGGAAACTCATAGATGACTGATATCTCATTTGAGACACTTTACTAAAGAAGAACAAAATTGCAGCAAAATTTTACGAAAAGGCTCATTGTTAATAGCGTAGCGATATATTATGACTGCTGACACAGAAAACACTTTTAAACCAAGTAAATTTTTATTGATCGATAAAATTGTTGTCGTAAATTCATGTGAACAATTTAAAAATGAGTGAAATGTGCATGGGGGAAGTTTTCTGAATCTCCTGATTGCACAGATTCCCATTGGAATGACTGGTTTAATGTTAGCATGTTGCTAAGCTAAAGAGTGAACAATACATTAAACAGATATTAATTAAAACGGTAACACTTTACTTGAAGGGGTGTGCATAAGACTGACATGACACCTTCATAATCATGACATGAGAAATGTCATGAATATGAAGGTTTTTTTTTATGCATGTTTATGACAACTGTCTTTAAGTGTCATTTTGTTCAGTTATGTCATTTTTAATGCAAATATGACATTATTTGACCTACCCCTACCCCTACCCTTACCACTAACCATAGCCCATAACAAAGACATCTCAAACAATGTCATCTTTGCATTAAAAATGACATAACTGAGCGAAATTACACTTAATGACAGTTGTCATTAACATGCATAAAAAACCTTCATATTCATGACTGTGTCTGTCATGAGATTAGGGTCTGTCATGAGATAGGAGGTGGTCATTTCATCTATGCACCCCCTTCAAGTAAGTGTACCATAAACCTACTTAACAAACTTGACTCATAAATACCCTTGCTAGCTTATCTTAACTAACCGCTGAGTTCACACTGCACGATTTTAGCCTGATTTTTCACTCGCCGACAGGTTTTTGCGAAATCGCCGACAAATGGCCGAAATCGGAGGCCAATTGGTGCTCGTTCATGCGAGTGACAATCACGCAGTGTGAATTCTCAAAGACGCGATCTGAGGGAATCACCGACGTGTCGCCGATGCCCGTGAAATATTTGGCATGCTAAAAATCTGGACCTGTTGGCGATTCAAAATCCTGCTGTGTGAAAAAAGTTCTGACTGAAACATACATCGGCGATGACCTACAGCCAACGAGAGACCAAGATACAGTGCAGAGGGAAGTTCGGGGAGGAGTTATATGAAACATAGATTGCGGACCAGTGTTGCCAAATCCGCAATTGCAGCCGGTTGTTTTTTATGTCAGCAGGCTGAAGCGACCCCAATAACGTGATATTTAGGCCCTGGAATGTGAATTGTACCAGGAGAACCACGCCAAAAATTTGTATTTTACCCCCCGAACGCGTTTTTTAAAAACAGGGGACCCCCGAAAGCAAGTGGGCTAGTTTTGGGCTAGTTTTGAGTAGTAATTGGACGGGATTTGTAGCGAAAACCTGGCAACCCTGCACCAGACAGAGCTTTCGGCGATTCTTCCTATTGTGAAGTCATGCAGTGTGTAACCTCCTGTCGTCGTTCCATCGTGCAGTTTGAACACAGCAACAATTGAATGCTACCCCAGATAGTCGTTCAGTGTGAAACCAACAGTGATGCGACGTCTTTGAAAATCGTGCAGTGTGAACTCGGCATAAGGAGACTTAATGGAAAAAGAGCCCATGTTACACCTCTCTTTATCTCCTTGCACTGGCTACCGGTTGCGGCCCGAATCAAGTTCAAGACATTGATGCTTGCATATAGAACAGCCACAGGCTCATCACCCGCCTACTTCCACTCACTACTACGTATCTACATCCCCTCCAGAAGTCTGAGACCCGTTAGTGAGCGACGTCTCGTGGTACCATCACATAGAGGCTCAAAATCACTTTCCAGAACTTTCTCGTTCACCACTCCTGGCTGGTGGAACGATCTTCCCCCCCCTATCCGGAATGCTGAATCCCTGACCATTTCAAGCGACAGCTGAAAGCTCATCTCTTTAAACGCTACTTGACTTAATCTTAAAAAAAAAAAAAGTAACTCTCTCTTTATTTATCCTTCTCTTTCTCTTTGTAGCTTGTACTTATTTGAACAATGTCTAAAACTTGGTATTACAAGCACTTTTTGTGTCTGTTTGCCTCTTTAAGAAGAATCGCTTTATGTATCCCCCAATTGTAAGTCGCTTTGGATAAAAGCGTCTGCTAAATGACTAAATGTAAATGTAAATTACTGGAGTTGATTTACTTTTTTCATTTTATTATTGACTTTGTCTCAGATTCTCAAATTCCGAGTAACAAACATAAATGAGAGATTATTGCAAGTTTAATATTTGAGTTTTTATTGAAATAATCTTGCAGACGTTTCTTTTTGAGCACAGTTTAAGATCTCTTCTGAAACTTTAGAGGAGTCATGTGAAATCTAATTTCTGTCTAGGAGACACAAGATTACTGGAGGTATCTCATCTGTGATTTTCCTTTTCTCTGGGTATTTATAAAAGACATTTCTGTCAACTGAATTGTGTTGTTGTTGTTTTTTCTTTTTCGATGAACTTGTCACAATGCATTCAGGAATTGTGTGATCAGGGTCAAAACTAACTATTGATGGATGAAGAAAATGAGCACTATCATTTTTTTCATCCAAGAATTCTGAAAATGAAAAAAAAATATGTATCATGGTTTCCACAAAAAATATTAAGCAGCAGACATGTCTTTAACATTGATATTAGAAAATACATTTTTAACATTCTTGATCACAGCATATTTCTGATGGATTGACATTGAAGACTGGAGTAATAGTTGTGCCATCACAGGAATTTTAAATTGAAAAAAAAATCACAATATTACTGTTTTTACTCAGAGACTTTTCAAAAACATTAAAAACATCTTACCAATCACAAATATACTTGTATGCTAATTATAATCAAATAAAACTTTACAAATATTTCTTAGCTGTCTTTTTAATTCAAATATATATTTTGTCCTTTTGAAATTTATTTTGGATTATTTAGCTTATATATATATACACACACAAGACGAGCCAGTCTCCATCTGAAGACATATTTGTAGATATTCTTGCTTTGGTCGCATCCTATAAAAATAGTCATCCTATACAAACTTCTAATGGTAAATTTTGATAAAAGAAGAAGTGAAAACTGCAACATATATTTTCTGTATATGTCACTTACATCAGTGAGGGTAAAATTATAGTGTTTCAAAACCTGTTTTGGATTTTAAATGCATTTCTTCCTTATAATTTGGCCAAAGGAAGAGCTTAGAAGTCATCACAAATTCATGCCTACCTTTTGGAACAGCCTTTAATTCAGCAGTGCATCTATGATGCCTTAAAACACTGTAAAGGCAGCTCATTGGGATTTGGTGTAGTTTGATTGGGAATGTTCGCCAAAGGTAAAAACATTAAAGCAAATACACACACACACATACACATCCTTCCTGTTTTGAAAAGCATCATCTCTGAATGGCCCAATGGCTACTGTGTTTTCTCTTATTTAAACTGAAAACTCACATTATCGATCTTTCCATCTAAGGCTAATTGACGTTGCAATGTTGACATCTGCTGCCAACGTCCACTTGAAGCTTCCTGATATCTATGTCAGTCCAGATTCTCTCTGAAAGAAGCCAATACTCTTAAACGGTTCCTCTATTCACTCTATTGATTTCCCCACCATTCTACAAAATCGTAAGGCAGCTTGTAGACTGTGGAAGAACTGTATTAGGCTTGTGCTGGACAGCACTTGAGGAAGGCCAAGCAGGGAACAGCGATCTTCCTCCTTTAGTTGTGAGACAACAAAAACAATCAATCCAGTCTCAGAGAGGAAAAGAAAGCACACAGCCACTTTGTGCTCTACTACACTACTCCATTTGATCTTTCAATCTTTGCCTCACAGGCAAGAGCTTGACCCGGCAAAGAGTGCGTGTGAATGTGTGTGACTGGCGCGATCAAAATCTCTACCCTTTAGCACCTTTGTGCCTATTAGAATCAACAGTGATTGGGCAAATTGAGGCCTAGTGCTCTGCATTTACCTCTAAAAGATACAAGCACTCCTGCTCCAATCTCAAGAACTTAAAAGGAACCATGGGAAGATGCACAAAATTGCCCCTGATTACTAGGCCCGGGATGCCTAAAAGAGATAGCAATTTGGAGATAACTTATCTTAGCGTAGATAACAGCCACCAACAGGTTAAGCAGCAGAGCCCCATTAACTCTGTGAAACTGCAGGCGCCATCTCTTCATCTGGCTTCAATTTAAAAGTTCAAATGTTTTAGCACGCCCATTTTACAACCTAAATTTCATTCTCACTCATTCTCACTCTCTCGCAGGCTGATACTGAAACATCGCAAGTTTTTTATAGGCAATGAAAAGGCGTGAAAAAGATTACTAGGGAATGATGTGACATTTGAGCTTTGCTCCAGTCTCAAATGCCAAGTTGGATTCGGCCCCACCAGCATTTTCTGATGCCCAGCACCACTTGCAAAAAGGTCAGCTAACTTACGTGCAAGACGGAGACATTCAAAAGCTGTGTTTTGAAAGTAATCTACCTAAAGTTGAACTAAGTGAACGACTTTTGTTGATGATATAGTAATGGCCTATAATGCCGATACTGAAAATAAACTTACGCCGTCTAAAAACATTTTTCTGTACGCGCATTAAAGGAAAGCTACCATACAATACGTACCGACTGAGCCTGGCTTCTCCCAAGGTTTTTTATCAATTTCTGTCACTGATGGAGTTTTGGTTCCTTGCCACTGTCGCCTTTGGCTTGCTTAGTTGGGGACGCTTGACTGATTGCACAGACACTATTGGAAGAGAGCTAAACTGGATGATGACAACACTGAATCATCAATGAACTGACTTTAGCTGGAAAAATGACTCTGTTTTTGTCCCATTTTCCTGTTTGACACTGTAAAGCTGCTTTGACACAACCAGTATTGTATAAAGTGCTATACAAATAAAGGTGACTTGACTTGACGTTTCCAAAGACTCCAGCACTAAAACATTCACGTCCAAAACGCACTCCAAAGACTCCTAAAAGCTTTAAACTAAAAATATTCTCCATCCATTTCAATAGAATACACACATAGTAGAATAGAAAAAAATAACTTACACATAGTGTCCCTCTAATTCTGCTAAATAAAATGCAACAAGTTACTCTCATTATTAGAACTGAAACAATGCACAGGTGCAGAAGTGCATCTCAATCATTCATCTATCTCAATACACACTTAGTAGAATAGAAAAAAATCAAGACAGTGGGGGAAAAAAAGGTATAATACTCAGTGGAAAATAGGTCAAATTGAGCCTCCACTTTGCAAGGGCATCAAACAACTTACACATAGTGTCCCTATAATGCTTCTGAATAAAATGCGACAAGTTCCTGGGAAATGCAGTCACTTCTGCTCTCATTATTAGAACTGAAACACAATGCACTGGTGCAAAAGTACAGCAGTGGATTGTGAAATCCTAGCTTTAAGTAAGAAACACAGTCTGGAATCATTGAGCAACTGCTCCTGATGGGTTTCTGAAGTAATATAAGGCCAAGCCATTCACTGTTGCAGTGGTAAGGAAGGAAAAACATATCACATTAGCTTAGCCTGAAGAAATAGATAAGGCCATGGAAAAGAAACTGGCTGGGGTACATGATTGGCAAGCTGCAGGGTGCTCTGACTGACAGCAGATTTTGGAGCGCTTTATTTTTAGCACCTAAAAACACTTCATCTAGTGCAGGGGTGGCGAACGTCGGTCCTGGAGAGCCGCAGCCCTGCAGAGTTTTGCTTCAACCCTAATCAAACACAACTGAACGAGCTAATCAAGGTCTGAACGGTTACTAGGAAGCTACAGGCAGGTGAGTTTTAATTGGGGTTGGAGCTGAACTCTGCAGGGCTGCGGCTCTCCAGGACCGGAGTTTGCCACCCCTGATCTAGTGGATAGAAAACCATATACTGAGACTGAACAAGAAGTGAGAGGCAAGAGGAAGGGGGAAAAGTGTGAGAGAGAGAAAAAAAGTGTGAAAGAGAGACATGGTGTCCTTTCTGTAAATGAACATTGTTGTTCAGCTTTATCATTAGCTTGAGAAGAAGCCATCCAGGCTTAATTATCCTCGTCCTTGTCCACAAGGGTAGGAATCGCGTTCGCATGCAGACCCGCGGATGAAGAGCACCCGGATTGCTTTCTCCTCATTGGAAACCCCAACAGGCATGTGCATCTTAGCGCAACGTGTCTCGCACAAAATACGACTGATGCGTATGATGAGCTGGACTGAGCTGGGAGAATTGGATCTTTTAATCTTGCAAAGTGGGAGAGGAACTCACCAGGCAGAACTGATTGAATTTTTGCTCCCTTTTTCTTCTCTGAGCAAGTCCAGAATTGGGGCAATAAAGTTATAACAGCATTCATTTCTTTTCACTGAGTACTGGGATATTAGTGTCTTCTCACGTCTTTCCTTTTGCCTTTTTCTCCATCATCCCCTCATCAGAGGGACAGATGAAATTCAGGTTGCTTTGATTGGGACCATTTCTACATATACACATTCATCCTCTTCAGTGCTAGTGTAGGCTAACCTACCGCTGAGTACAGTTATCTATGTAGGCTACCCCTGATTAGGGTGACTATATGTGCCCTTTTTTTTCCAGGACACATCCTGGCCAGAATTTCTATATTGCCTAAAATATCCGGGTTTTGGCTTGGTTTTCCTGTTTTCATACTTGCTGAAGGTATGGTCTACAGAGAATGGTCAAAGCGATGGAATTACGCATACATATTAGGTGTGTTGTGTTCGTCTTGAAGCAGCGATGCGCAAGAACATCCGTGTTTGGACGGGGGCATCAAGTACCCAATGGATGAGCGATCGAAACAATAAGAGCCACCAGTTCTCTATTCATAGTTTTCAGTCACGTGACTGGCTCAAAGACCCTGCCGCGGGGCAAAAACCTCCTGAACTGCAGAACTGTCCATTTCCATCTGTTTCCAATCCACAAATATTTAGATAATCTCTCAAAAGCATAAAATAAAGGATATGTGAACAAAATGAAGTTTGGACATTGCCATACTTAAACAACCACTGCAATATTTCAGTCACTAAAAACAGCGGGACATTCTAAATCGTTTAACGTGAAAACACTTAAAGTGCCTGTAAAACAGTGATATTAAAAGATCAAATTCAGTGCACACTGTAGCGAATTTAGCTCACAACAGGAAATATGAATAATTAACCATAACTAGTTATAATTAACTATTCATATTTTAGATCCGCTGTAGATATTTAGATGACCACTCAGGGTCAACTGTCTTGTCAATTTTAAGAACGTTAATTTCCTGGTTAAAGAAAATAACCTTCTTACTGTACAATTCTAAAAGTTTGTAACGTAAATCTGCATGATAAGTGACTCCGGTTATGAGCAAACAATAAACACGTCAAGTGTGATACAAGTAAGACTATATTAACTACATAAACACTTAAACTAGTCAAACATATGACATAAACACATAAACTGGTCTAACATACTACATAAACACTTAAACTTGTCTAACATACACACACACACACACATACAGTGGTATAGGAAAGGGTTAAAGTTTAAAACTAAAGAAAGAGACATAAGGAATGAATTTTATGGAACCATTTGCATATTCAACAGATCAAAGCCTTCAGGGATACGTAAGATTCTGAGTTCAAACCACCTTTGTAAAAAGGTGTAACTGATACGTAATGCATCAATTAATAAGACTAAGTTTGATACTTGAAAGTCTCGTCTGTCTGAAAATAGATTACTGATGCAATCTTAAGGCTCAAGATCTTGCTGAAATTAGTTGATGAAAAGAACCAGATTGAGTCAGAGAATTTTGGTGAATGGAAAAGTCAAGGCCGGAAAAGGCCTGGCACAATGCTTTGTTATCCTGAAGCGTTTTCTCACATCTTTATCTGCATCTGACTGAACCACCGACTGGGCGGTCACATGGTGTGTCAGGTTTAAGGTCAGAGAAGATCCCCGCCTCTCAAGATGGGCTTATCCAATGAGAAAAGTGGAATCCCAAGTGGGCGTTTTGAGATCCTGTGGAGTTTATGACTCTTTGTGTGGAAACAGGGTACTTTAGTATCTGGAACTTTGATTGAAAATACTAAAGGTTCTCAGGGCATTAATATATTGCCTATGTACAAACATATAATATACACTCTTGTTTAGATCATCAGAAGGCGAATTCATATATACTAAACAAGCTATATGTAAGGTTAGATGAATGAGTGGTTTATCGTAAGCACGAAAAAAAATAGTCTATAATACAACAGATTAATACAAAACAGCAATAATATACACAATGGACTGAAGGATATGTGTGTTCATTCAAGAAAGGTTTTCCTATGAATTAATTTGAGAACAGTCCATTTCTCTGGGCATTATGTGTCTTTCTGTTTCTGGAGAATGCAGCTGAGAGTCGGCTCGCATTCCACAAGGTTGTAAACGTATCGGGTTACCATGAAACCAGGGTCCTGTTCGGCGTCCTGGGGTGTTACAAAGTATTTGTGAAATCTAGCTAACAAAATATATATTGTGTGTTTGAGTGGTCCAGACGCTACAACACCTTTTTAATGATGCGTACTTTATAACGCAAAGAACGCCATACGTTAAATGGTTAAGTGTTTCTTTAACGGTGTTGCGGGGGGGAAAACATTAATGTGAAACTTGGTTGCGCATGCATTAATTCTGGGGTATCTAAGGGCCTGTGCAAAGTATGCATAATTGATAAGGTGTTTACTGAATTTGGCCTTTAAATATCACTGTCTTACTACATTAATACTTATGTATGAAGACAGAAAAACAAAAAAAAAACCTGGATATTTTAGGCAATATAGAAATCCTGACCTTACCACTGATAGTGCTGGGGTATATCACTGCTTCATGACAACCAAAAATGAAGCCTATTTCACGTCCAGCCAGCTTATATTGAATCTTGTATTTTTTTTTTCTCTTGCATAATCAGCCAACATTAATGCTACTATACTTTGCTTTTTAGCCTGTACTTAAACATAAAAAAAACTCACCTGAAACAGCAGCCCAAGATAGAAAAATGTACTAAATTAAATAATTACTCACATGTATATGTATTTGTTATGCTAATTATAACATCACACTGTTAGCTTAACAACATGGTGACGTCAAATGTATTTTTTCTTCTTCTTGTTTTAAGCATATACACTACCGTTCAAAAGTTTGTGGCATAAGTACAATTTGTTTTAAAGTAATTTTTTATCAGAAATTACACAATACATTAATCTAAAGTGACAGTAAATACATGTGTGTTAATATATATATTTAATAAATGCTGTTCTTTTGAATTTTCGATTCATCAAAAAGTCCAGAGGAAAAAAAAAATTACCACAGTTTCAACAAAAATAATAATCAGCACAACTGTTGATAATACACATTGATAATATTTCTTGAGCACCAAATCAGCATATTATAATAAATTTTACAATATCGTGTGACATTGAAGCCTGAAGTAATGGATATTGAAAATTCAGCTTTGCCAACACAGGAATAAAATACATTTTAAAATACATTAAAATATATATAAAAATATTTCAAAACACTGTAGTTCTGGGTACTTGAGTATTTGATTAAATAAATGCAGCTTTGGTGAGACTTCTTTCAAAAACATTTTTTAAAATCTGACTAACCACAAACTTGTCTAAGTCTAAAATCATGACAAATGTTCTGCATTGGTCTGACAAACACACACACCCAAACACACACACACACACACACACACACACACATTAAAGAGGAGATCTGGCAACATCCACTGTATGTGGACAATCCACAATATGGCAATTACAAGACACAACACTGAGTATTATGAGAGATAGTACATGTATGTAGAAGGTTCCTTCTTTTCTTTTCTCTTTTCTGAACAGAAATTCCATCCAGCTCAATTTTACAGGTGTAACAAACGGTGAAAGAAAGAGACAGTGCACTTCACACCAAGCTAGACTGAACCAAAGCAATGCAAAGATTAAATCCCTTACATATAAAGCAATGTACGTTGACAAACTGTTAGTTTGCATAAGTACTTATAGAACTGTATGCAAATATACAGAAAAGAAGAAACTTAGCAGAAATGTTGATCAAAAAAAGATGTTGCTAATTTTATCGTTTTAAAGGGGTCATATGATGCTGCTAAAAAGAACATTATTTTGTGTATTTGGTGTAATGAAATGTGTTTATGCGGTTTAAAGTTCAAAAAACACATTTTCCACATTCTGTATGTTATTGTTTCTCCTCTATGCCCCGCCTTTCTGAAACGCGTCGATTTTTACAAAGCTCATCATAGCTGAAAAAGCGAAGTGTGCTGTGATTGACCAGCTATCCAATATTGTGATTGGGCTAATACCTCAAGCGTGAGACGGAAATGATACGCCCCTCACATACTATTGATGCCGTGTCCCGGCCGGAGCGAAGAGACAAAAACATTAAAACCCATTACAAACTAGGCATTTTGTTGCATCAGTGGGGACATAATTACTGATTAGAATGACTTATACTGTCTTTTTACACGATGCGTTGCATTGCATCGTGCCGCATAAACATAAACTTGTCTGCATTTGTGATCGGAGAAATTACAAACAACTAGCGCTACTCTACACTGCCCAAAACTGCGTTTGAATCATCAGTGGCAACGAAAAACACAGCGGCCTAGCGTGAGGGGAAGCCCCGGCTTAGCGTGCTCTGAGGCCAGGATAGAGTGAGCTGTAGGCGGGCTGGACTCCGCTTGTCCACGGTGAAAGTTGATGTATTCCCTAAGCGACCAGCACAGATCAGCTCTAGGCATGCCGAAGCGGATATCGTCCTCTTTTGGAGACCAAACAAAGGAGTTTCGCTTTCACAATGAAGCACACAGCGGCTTTTCGACATGGCGGCAGCAACAACAATACAACAGCTAGAATAAAAGTTATGTCTTCTTTCTTTGCATGAACATTTGGACGGCCGTTATGCAAATCTTCTCAGATAGTGAGGTAGATATGTGGGGGTGTTTTAGAACGAGTCGTTTTAGGTAGGCGTTGTTGACTCTGAACTTTTATAAAGAATAGCTCTTTGGTTTTGAGACTTTAGTCTTAACAACTTCAGGGATCTTATCTATGCACAAACAGCTTGTAACACTCCCAAAGAGAAAGGAAAATTTGAAATCGCATCATATGACCCCTTTAATTCTTGGATATGCTGAGACATTGATTTGTTTGCCGTTTGAGATACTTGAGTTTACACCACTGAACTTACATAAACATCTGATTCTTCTCCAGAGAGAAAGAGTTGGTTTGTTTGGTTTCATCTGTCATTTCATCCAAGCAAATCAGATTGGTAAATCTCTGTCAGTGAAGCAGCCGGATGTTCACATCTCTCAGAAGCAGACAGATTGAAACATGTCTTCTCTAGTTTACCTAAATACACTCTTTGCTTAACAGGGCCAGAGGTTTTCATTAAAACATCTGCCGAGTACAGACTGTATCATTAGGCGTCATGACAGTATCCAAAATTCATTTAGATGCTCTTCTATTCTGCTCCTGAGTGTGACTGTGTTTATGGAATACTTTCATATTGCATACTGTGATGTATAAACTCTATACTGCATACTATTTTTTAAATAGCATATCAAATAATATGCAGAATGCAGTAATAATAATCATTTATTATTATAATAATATATTAACAAGAAAATTATTATTATTATTATTATGGATACTACTACTTACAATATGCATTGATAATTGCTATAAACTGCATACAGTTTACTAGTTATACCGTATCTTATTTTTGATAAAGTATGTGAAAGAATAAATACAATGTATACTATTTTTTTTAAGTGGAAAAAAACATGAAGTATGCTAAAAAGAAACACTGTTGTCACATGATGTCGTTATACTTCATGTTAACATATAAAATATGGTAAAACATGATTATTTTTAGGCAATTATGAGCAAAAACGTTACCTGTTCACAGATTATAAAAATCTTGGTCAACGTTACTTCCTGTTCATTCGTCTCACTGAAAATAGAAAGTTCAATGGAAACCATTGCATTTTAGCATACAGTATTTAACACTGAGCTTTGGATATATGCACATTTTGGCAAATGTACGACAAATTGGTATTCTATGCAAAGAATATTTGCATACCGTGTACAGCATACATTCTGCATACTACTTTCTGTCAATAATAGTAACTGACATGCCATTCTGAATATACTCGGAGTCTTAATTTGTTTTCAGGAAGTCACAGTGGAGCTCTTGATGGTTGGAATTAATACGAGGTGTGCATATTGCACAGAGTCACAGCTTGTGGGAAAGAACCCAACAGGTAACTGTAGTCAGTTTGGTAGGTAAATTATTAGCAGGTTCTTTTAGGTATTAGCCCATTGTGTCCAAGCCTGTCTGTCAGCCGCAGTGCAATACTGTAATTAAGTGCCTGGATCTACAGAGCATGTAATCTCCTGCTTCGCACCAGTGATGCGTTGCACTTTGGGAGTTGTAGTCAGCGACAGGATTGATGGCTGCCATATGTAGTCCATTTATCACTGGGTTTGTTTGAATTCTCTTTAAAATGAGACAGGAGCAGCAGAGGGGATTAACACAAACACACACACAAAACACCTGCATCAAAATAGAAAGAACGTGCATGTGTGTGTGCGCGTGCGTGAGATATTCACTGATATAATTCCAAACAACACAGACAGATTAAACAGATCAACTATTAATCTATTACAAGACAGACAGAAAGATAGACAGAACAACAGATAGAATGACAGATATATACAGACCAATTCAATTTTCACTAGGTTCAGTGGACTAGTGAAAAAGTTTGAAAGGAACTACGTTGTAAAAACCTTTTTTTCACGTTGCGAAAAGGTTGTGATAACATTTTATCCGACATATTTAATACGACAGATGTCGAGGTTTTTTTCACATCATAAATACGTTGTTTTCACAAAGTTGCAGAAACGTATTAATATAGTTTTTAATCCCGTTACTATGTCTCCTTGCAATATTTTAGAAATGTACTTACCACGTCCAAACTTTATGTGCTGCAATCAAAATGTTTTCATATTTTTTAATTGTTTTTAATTAAGTGGTGTCTTTTTACATTTCTTTATAATTTGTCACAGGCAATTATTTCACAGGCTATTTCTGTAAACTAATACTGATTGCAGAGATCTATTTGCTACACAAAAATAATAAACAGGTATAATGCCATGTGTCCAGTATGGTTACCCATACTAGGAATTAGTGCTCTGCATTTATCCCATCCTAAGTGCACACACACCCACCCAGAGCAGTGGGCAGCCATTTATGCAGGGTTCGGTGCCTTGCTCAAGGGCACCTCAGTCGTGGTATTGAAGGTGGAGAGAGCACTGTACATTCATTCCCCCTACCTACAATCCCTGCCAGACCGGAGACTTGAACTCACAACCTTTGGGTTACGAGTCCGACTCTCTAACCATTAGGCCACGATTTACCAATAGGTAAATAGATAAATAAAAAATAATATGCCAGTAGACAGCAATGCATATGAGAGAGAAGTCTGGTGTGGAGAGTGGATTGTTAGATTTGAATATATCAGTTTAATAAGCAGAGACAACTGAAAAGTAAGCATTCACATATTACCTTTAAGTCCTTTTGATATGAGATGCTCAGGCTGTGTACAGCAGTCTCATCTGTTACTCGTCAATGAATCACTTTAATGTTAAAATATTACTGTTATTTTACTGATATTTTTACACAAACATAACATACCATAGGAGATCTGGCATGGTTGTATTTTGGTACTGTTATGACGGTTTTTTTTTTTTATGTCTTATTCCAGCATGCAGATTACGTTATTCGTAGTAGACAAACGTGATATTTTTTTGACTACTTAAAGAAAACACACCAGGTAGGCATTAACACAACGTTTCTAAAACATTTTTTTTATAAAAAAATAAAAAATAAACACGTTTTTAAAACATTGTACTAAAACATTATCTAATTGCAACCAAAGTACAACTTTGTGAAAAGTTGTAAAAACATTTTGTGTTTGCTGGGTTGATGCTGTTAATTGGTGGCCTTATGTGTCTGATGTGAGTGTGGTGGGTGTATTTTGGGGGTTTGGCTGGTGTTTATCTGTGCAGTAGCTGTACGTGGGGGTTCTGTAATGATTTGCCCACACACTGAGAAAGAATTGCCTTGTTATAGCCGACTGACCACTAACCACAACCATACACACAGCACAGGAGACTCTCTTTCTCTCTGACACAAACAAACTCTCAAATCACAAACTCAATTGTTCTTACTCTTATATCAAAGAGAAATGGTCACAGACATGTATCCGTTTTTGCCCTTTCTCTCCCTCGACCTGTCTTCCTCCTTCTTCTGTCTCTCTCCTGCATGCACACCCAGAGCAAAAGGCTGTGAACAACACCCAGACCGTTCTCTAAACCTGCTGCATACGAAACCTCTCCGATAAGGGAGGGTGTCTTCTTTCAAAACAGCTTTTAGCACTCATTTCTTGGAAGTGCCTCTTGCTTTCCTTCTCTCTCTCGCTCACTCAGTCACTGGAACCGTTTCACGTATCAAGAGCTCCTCCTGCTGGCCGGAAACTGTGCCTGTGGCTCCTCTCGCTCCCTTGTTAACCGTATTCAAACGAATTTGGATTTTCTTTCTTAAATTATTTATCGACTAATTTCTGTGATATTTACCTGGAGTTTATTAAGGAAAGCTGCCCTAACATGGCCTTGTCAGAGACCATCACTTCCCACTTAAAATTCCCTCTCAGCCAATCATTACAGAGAAGAGATTATTCATTCAAACAGTTGACTCAAATAAATGATATTTGCTCAGGTTTTGTCATCCGATTAAGTCAGTTATTAAGTGTGATCGCAAACATTCGACTGCTTACAAGATGGTGTTACTGGCTTATATTCTGGTCCTCCAAAAGAAACCGCCAGCGGTTCTCGACTCTCCAAGTGTGCATGTGACCGCGACAGATATGAAAAGAACTCTTGATAATAAGCACGTTATTCATGATTCTGAATAGATGTATTATGGCAGAGAGAGAGAGAAAGGGACTGCTGGTGCGTCTGTGTAGTCGACCGTCTCTTTACTCTCTACTGTTAATCCTATTTGGTGTGTTCAGTGAAAACGGCTGTCAATAGTTTAAGCTGATAAGCGAGAGAGGCAAAGGGTTTAAACCACAGACCTCCAAACAGAGTCTGGTCTCCACAGAGCAGGGATAGAGCACTTTCATTCCTCCCTTTTTCCTCTCTCTCTCTGTCTCATTCCTCCTGCTCTCTGAATCATTCCAGCATTGCAAAGAAGCTCAGGGTGAACAGAAAATCTCGTTTTTGTAAGTCATTTTATTCACTTCTCCCTTAACACTCTACACTCACATCCACTCACTAAGATGAATGTATCGCTTTTGATAAGGTCAGACTGTATGCTGAGCAGTTCTTAGAAACAGAAATAGTGCATATATATGATATCTCAAGAGTTAATCCAGGAGGTTAATGCGATCTGGGTCAGGAGAAAGCCCTGGACTGTTAAATAAAGAATGTGAATAGCACATGAAATGAACAATACTGCAATAAAACCGGGTTGCTCGAGTTCACCTTTTTGATGGACAACGTACCATTAGCATGCCATGTAGTGCTTAATGTAACTTATATAGCACTCATTAACATGTTACCGGCTTTGAAAAAGCCACATGTGGAGGACTGGGTTACTGCGTGTAGCTAATGTTACTTTGCTCTGTGTCAGGATAGATGAGGCACATTTCAATCCTCTGGATGTTCTGCCTGGTGTCGGTTAAACATACACAATTGAGGACCAGGGTTGTGCAGTGGGTTGAGTTGGAAAGCATTGATCTTGAATCTGACCCCTGTTGGAGGACATGGGTAGAATTTCCATTTGAGAAAATGGAAAGACTAAGACGTTGAGATATGGAGGTACTTTATACTGTTAGGCACTTTGATAGGTTGAGATACTGCCTGGGCATTTTCCTTTTTAATTAGGGAAAGGTTAAGATTCCCAATTCGAATACATGGACCACTCCACATATTTATCAATATACACCACTGTTTAAAAGTTTGGGGTCAGTAAGTTTTTTTATTTTGGATAGAAATTACTTTTATTCATCAAGGAAACATTAAATTAGTCAAATATTTAATATCATCACCAAATCAGATGGTCAGATAGAATGTTTTCTGGCAGATCATGTGACACTGAAGACTGGAGTAATGGCTGTTAAAAAATTTCGCTTTGCCATCACAGGAATTAATTATATTTTAAAATGTATTAAATTGTAATAATATTTCAAAATATTTATTTTTCTGGTGCACCCAAATAAATGCAGCAAAAACATTCAAACATTTTACCGAGCCCAAGCTTTTTAACGGTAGTTTATAGTTAAACCAAAAATTACAAATCTTACGTTTCGCCAAAGTTGTCAAATGAAACATGACATCTGGCCAGCACTGATGTTTGATGTCAATAGCATAAAATGCCCTCAGAAATCCTTACAACTTTTTGTGGTCCATTTCAGAGCTTTGGGGGAGGGGAAGATTATCAATAAACACCATCTTTGATTTTTTTTTTTAACGTGTGGAAATGGATTTATGAGTGAACTGCTCCTTTAAATATTAATCTATTCTTCACATAAAATGGTCATATCTCATGAAAAGTCTTATATAAGTCATATAGAATACTTTGATGGTGCTTATAGACTTCGAGGAGTATGAGGGTGAGTATGTGACACAACTTATATATTTGTGTTAACTATCCCTCGAAAGATGGAAACACAAGTCTGTTTCTCTCTCTGGCAGTAATAGAGGCATTTTCAAGAGGGCATAAGCAGTATAGCTGAGACGGTCGGCATTCAAGGGCGATTTTTCTCCTTGTGAAGTTGGCATGATTGAAGTGTAGAACCGGAGCAGGAGCACAAGAGAAAGCGGCAAAAATTGCAGACACCCAAGAGGACAGACCAGAATATCACATGCACGCAAGCAAAAGCACCACAGCCATTGATAAATAACTCTTGAGTGACTTGTTTGCTCTTCTTTGGGGTGCATATTTGTAGACATTACTTGCCCTTTAGGCTGTTAGAGGAGGGTGGAGCAAAAATAGCAGTCGAAAAGAGAATATTATAATATGACGGAGAGCGGCTAAGAACAAAAGAGTGAGAGAGCCAGCTAGAGAGCTGGATATTATGTTATCATTAGGCTCAAATGTGGTCTCACAGGGCCTTAGTTAACGACTCAGTGTCTACGCTCGGAGTGTGTGATCATTTGAGACAACACCTCTTCATTTCTATATTCCCCATACACTACCTCATTACTGTATCTCAGCCATCAGACCAACACTTAATTACCACTCCCTCTGCAGAGGGCTCTTTCTGTGTGAAAGCATCCGCAGAGTAATAACACTCACTTCTCTTCTGGAGTTTCTCGGCGCAGTGTGATCATGTGTGTCTGCTAAAGCATCTTGAAAGGAAAGTGCATCATCTATAGTCCGAGTTCCCATCAGTCCCTGCCATGTGCATTCTAGCGGTTTCTCTCGCACATAGAAGGCTCACGGGAAGCCTGCACACTAAAGGAGAGAAAAGGCCGGCAAGCGGGAGAAAAAGGGAAGCGAGGGACAAATCTGTTTCTTTGGTCTCTATCCAGGTGACTGTGGCACTCCGAGACCGTGTGAGCGGGATGATCCGCGCTTGGGCTAAACTGTCCTTGGGAACTACGCCACGTTCCCCATCAGCCAGCCCCGACAGAGCTGGCAGCACGCCGCATGGGCGGCACTTTGGAGAGTCGGCTTTGAGAGGAAAACGGGAAAGGGAGAGAAGGGATGGAAAAAAACAAGAAAAAACGCATGAAATTAGATCAAGTCTCGGTGTTTGTCAGAGCGGACGGGATGTAGAGGCTAATTAAGAGGTGGATAACAGAGATTAGAAAGAGTGAGTGAAAAAAATATGCCATTGCGAATGGACTCAGGTTGGATTAGGTACCAACACACTAGGATGTGTTTTGCTTTCACACACACACACACACACACACACACACACACACACAAAGCGCAACCGTAAATTTTTGCCTTCCACATGCATCACGTCAGAGCACAGCACAGGTTGGCAAATATCCTAATATTGTCTAATTTGCAATTTAGCAGACTTTTACCCATTTACAATGGTCAGACTGAATGAATAGTTAAGGCAACTGAAATATAGTAGGATGCTGGCATATTCATTCCTCAAAAATTTGGGGTTGAAACTCCAACCTAAAGACTGGAAGCCTGAAGGTACCGGTTAGTTGATTTAATTGTTGCGGAGTAAAAAAATTGAGAAAAGTTCATTGTGAGATAAAGTTTATTTCAAGTCATAATTTTGAGATATAAAATCGCAAATGCAAGATATAGAGTCACACTGCAAGATATAAAGTCGCAGTTACTGCTTTTCATTATAAATTGCACAGCAATTCATAGTTATTACTTGCAAAAACCATGAATTTTACAGTAAAACTGTAATGCAATTTCTGTAAAAAATTATAAAAAAATGTACAGTGTACTTATGATACTGTGTGCATAATTTACAGCTGCTTTGATATTTGACGTTAATTTGATTTCATAGGTAATGGCCATCATTGCTCAGACTGAGAATTTATCTCAAATGATTAATTCAATTCAAGTATTTATCATAATGGACAGCATACTGTGTGATTTTATTTGGGTAGAAGAAAAAAAGGCCTTACATAAAAGATGTGCCTGAAAATCAATTCCAGGGCACAAATATTGACCCTTAATAGTTTATTTCTGACCCTGGTCAGGTCTAATTTAGTCTTGATTACTCATCCATCCTACTCTTCTAAAAAGCGCTCTCAAATCTCCAACTGGTCTTGTCTATCAGTTCTATATGTATATCCGCATCTGTGCAACTGCTCACATAAATTTACATCAGCTGCAGTCTGAGATCAGCTTGTTCCATTTCACAGGAGCGTGGAAAATGCCATGCTTGACAGAGAGCACACGTAGCCTATGTCCCTGTGTCTAAGGCAAGCATCACAATTACTATTGCTCAGACTAAGGGTTAGGGATTTGGAAAACCAAAAAATTATAGGATAGAACACCCCAAAAAATACATATTTTCAAGAATGTTGGTAGCCAAACAGTTTTGCTTGACTTCCATTACATGAAAAATAACACTGAGATATGTTCTGCAGACGAAAGAACGTCATGCAGGTTTGGAGCAACACAAGGGTAAGTAAATTATGAATAACAAAAATGTAGTGTGTATTAAAACTAATTTGGGCTACGTAAACAAATTTGCGCAGACAAGCAACACTCACATTTTCTTAAGAAAATTTACAAATCTAGTTTTTCTTGCACTCTCTTTCATGTACTTTTTGATCTATGAAAGTGTATTCATGTAATGCTTGTGTTTAGCTCTGTAACATAATTTCTTAATTTATAGTAGATGTCACACATTGGGGGGGGGGGGGGACAGTGTTGAAGAGGGTAATAGCAGGAAAACCAAATAAAGGTAATTAACCATCTGCATCAATAACAATAACATCTCACCTAGAGACCAATTACAAAGAAAAGCAACACCTACTACAGACAAAACAACAATGACAAACGCTCAAGCGAGAGCATGTGGTGTGTGTGTCCCAACCAAGCGTGAAAACTATGGGGTTTTAGGTGACAGAGAAAAGGGAATTCAAGAGGGAAGGATCTGTAGCCTAAAACAGAGAAGTTGGAGCCACAGATTCCCACCAAACTGCCTGTGGTGGCGCTACACACACACACACACACACACACACGCACACAAGAACCTTAGTCTTATTTGGGGAGCTCAAAAGCAGATGGTTGGGTCACTGTGTGTTTGTTTGTATGGCTGCACCTAACAACGCCTACCTACACCATCCACCAACACCCCAGCCACCTCCATCTTCCACCACAGAGAATAAACACACACAAAGGCAAACAGGTTCCCACACACACTTCTACATACAAATGGCCATGAGCATATTCCTCTGAGAGCCAAGCAAAAATCCTTCCACTCTGTCACTCCCTCACACGCATTTTTAGACTGCCAAAAGCCTCGCTGAGATGTTGGCACAGATGCCGCGTCACAAAACACTTCCATAAATGAATTCTGTCGAGACACACACACAGACACATGCTCGCCAAGCGGCCCAGGCATTTGCTAATTTGTTGGCAGAGCGATGCCTCTTCAAGTAGACTCTCAGGAGAAGTTCTTGTTTGCTAACAGCACAGCAACAAAGCGTTGACAGATATGACTCTGGCCTGCTGGTACGAAACCCGTTTTTAGTGCCTCAAACGTGTTTTTTTTACAAAGCCGACTGATCCTTGATCGGTTGGCTGCGTATTATATTGCAAACCTGTAGCTGGCTGCTGATCACTCATGTTTAATTCGCACCTGTGATGCTTGAGCGCTGATACTCTTTTAATCATAAAATATTGTGTGAAGAGGCTGTGCTATCAGTGAAGATATTTTAAAAGAAGGCTTTTCAAACTTTTTAACAGCAGGGCCCCAAACATGATAAAATCCTTTAAATGCATTTGCGGGGGAAAATATCATATATAATATTATATATATATTTTATATAATATATTATATATCCTATATTTCTGAATGGTCATATTAAAATATTCGGAATGCAGATTTCCATGTTAGGTCTTAATGTGGCAACAGAGCTGCTGATTTGACAGTATTGACATCAAATTCTATGTTAAATTATCATTGCAAACATAAACATAAACGGGACATTTAGGATGTGGCACTAAGGCGTTTAAGGCCAATCAACCAAAAAACCCACACTGGGCTAGCTAACCAATCAGAGCCCATCGCCTATTTCTGAGGGTGAGGCTTCATAAAAACAGGAAAAGATCAGCCCTTTCTCAGATAAGACAGACGTTGTGGAATAAAGGTAAAATTTATGTGAAACAAGAAATCGTTTTTTTTTGTTTTAAATGAAGCATTAACACATGACTGCACCCCATAAACACAATCAAGCCTAGAAAAAAACCAGTGAACCACCCCTTTAATAGTTTTAGTTTACAATAACAGCACTGCTCCTAGACAGTAAAGAGTTTACATACAGATAAAATATATAAAGTTGTCCTGTGTCCAGATTTGTATCCTCTGAAAAAGTAATCTCATGCATCTCCTTTCAAACTGAGCCCACGTTTGACAAGACAAATCAACACTGAAAGTTAGAGATCTCAAGCATTTCTAATCAGATACATCTAAATGCAAATGATCTGATCTGAGCTATGCTATTCTCATTCATGTCATAGCTCAAAATTCATAGCTCTTATTTCTCTTAAGGAATTTTGGGAGCCACGTCTGAAACAAACTTTGACAGTTAAAAAAAAAGCAACCTCTAAGCAATAAAATTTCAGAGCTGTCGCAGAGTGAAAAGCTGCCAACCTCAGAAATGACCAGTTCTGAACAGAGAGAAAGAGAAAGAGACTGAGGAGAAGGAAAACGTGTGTGAGCGCTTGTATGTGTACACGCCAGCTGTCAGTCCTGGGATCAGACCCAGAGTCTGTCCTCAGCAACACTCATGCTGGAAGACAAGAAATGACCATTCAGAAGCCAGCTGTCTTCTCGCTCTCAAAATACTTTCCGTCCAAACATCAAAATGTCAGAGATTAAATCACAGCCTGGGAAAATCTTAATCTGTGCTGCCTAACTGCCCCACTTTCCTACACAAGCAAACACACACACACACACACACACACACTAAAAAAGTTAGCTTAACCTGCATTATGAATCTAGGTGTGGCAAAAGAAAAATCTACAACCATGCACATAAATCTCTTAAAAAGTGCCCTAATATGCATACATACTGTACATACACATACATTTCCTTCAGAAATCCTTCTAATATGATTTGGTGTTTAAGAAACATTTCGTATCATAATCAATGTTGAAAAGAATTGGGTTGCTTAAAGGGGTCATATGATGCGATTTCAAGTTTTCCTTTCTCTTTGTTGTGTTACAAGCTGATTGTGCATAGATTAGATCCCTGAAGTTGCAAAGACTAAAAGTCTCAAAACCAAAGAGATATTCTTTATGAAAGTTAAGACTTGTCCACGCCTACCTAAAATGCCTCGTTTTAACACGTCCCCACATGTCTACGTCACTATTTGGAAATATTTGCATAATGCCGCCCCAATGTTCATGCAAAGAAAGAAGGCGTGGTTTTCAGTAACCGCAGTTAGTGTTGCAGCAGCAATGTCAGGGAGATGCTGTGTGTTTCAAGGCGAAAGCAAAAGCACTTTATTTGAACTTCCGAAAGTAGATGCATTTAGGAATCTTTAGATTACTTACAACAGAACAGCAATGAATTTTATGGACGACCATTTCGTGAACCTAGGAGTTAATTCTGACTTTGCTATGATAATCTGACACTTCTGAATCAGCTACTGTTTTGTTTTTAGTTTAAGTATTTGCTATTGACTTTTCAAATGCGGAGTTTTGCACATCGTCTGTGTGTGTGCGCGTGCCAGTATTGAAAAATAATGTGTTTTTTTACATTAAAGCATGTCAACATATTCTTTACACCAAATACACAAAATAATATTACATTTTAGCAACATCATATGACCCCTTAAATTTCTTTTTTTGTGTGGAAACCATGATCCATTTTCAGGATTCTTTGATCACAGAAAGTTTAAAAGAACAGTATTTGTTTGAAATAGATCCCTTTTTGTATCATTATAAATGTCTTTACTCTCACTTTTGGTCAATTTAATGTATCCTTGCGGAATGCTAGTACCAGACCAGAAACTGTTTGCTTACCAACATTCTTCAAAACATCTTCTTTTGTTTCCAGCAGAAGAAAGAATCTCATACAGGTTTGGAAAAAGTAAATGATAACAGAATTTTTATTTTTTGGTGAACTATCCCTTTAATATTATCTATACAACGTCATATGAACATCCAGTTTGAATGCTTTTTTTTAAACAGTCAGTACATCACATAGATCTGCATTGAAGGAGAGACCTAAATTATATCTAAAGGGATCAGAATCTCACTGAGACTTGGGAGTTATATGTTCTTTTTACTTTGGCCTGCAACCAATCACCTAAGAAATGCCCTAGCATCCACACAACAACACCCTCAACCCCATAGCATCAAGGAAACATTTGCACTGCAATCAGCACTTTTTTTCATAAAACATAAATTATAGCATTTAAACAATTTATCTTACATTTATTTGTGTTACCTGTCCAAATGGTCAAACCCAGACAGACCCTGTATGAGAGAGAGGGCACATTAAAACCTGACAAACATGTGAGAGCAAACAAACTGATAGAGGAGTACATCAAAAAGCTGGCTAGAGAGAGGTCATGGGGGTTAGATAGGGGACACGAAAGAAGAACAAGGGAAAATGAGACAGAAAAAGAGAGAATGAAGGTGGAAGCTGCTTTGAAGGTGGAAGTCGAGATAACATGGGGGAGAAGAGACAGTGTAAAGTTTTAATGACAGAGAAAAGAATAGAAGAGAAGGAGAGGCCAGGTATAACCGAAATAGAGAGATGAAAGATATAAGGGTCACTGAGACACTGCAATAAGGCTTTCTGAACTGAATGAATTACAGAGAAAGAGTACTTAATGAGGAAAGAAAAGGAGAAAAAAAACAGAATTGCACAGGTAGGACATGATTAGGTTGAGACTCTTTGTAAGCCTGCACTGCCCTCTATAGATAGAAATAAAAATGCATTACGAAAAGCAGTTGGGTGCATCTCTGTCAAAAAATAAATAAATAAATATTACATGGACAAAAGAGTGAATAAATCTCAGCTTTTTTTCTTTACAGGATGGCTGTTTTTAATGAAAAGTTAAAAAGAAAACAATCCCCGACAGATTTCACCACCCTGCAGTTTCATTTCACACTGATTCCAAAGCAACGTGAGCAGTGACTGATTTTGAAATAAAAGCTTTTGGGCTCCACACAAAAGGCTTTTGGAATCAAGACTGAACAATGCAAAACTAATTATTACATGACGTGCGATAATAGAAAATATATTTGAAGCATTTATTTTTGTGCAGCTTATACCAGCTCGTTTAGCAGATGAAAAGAATGAGGGGGGAAAAAAAGATGTCTCAGCCGGTATACAACTTAGTTAAACTCTAGATCACTCCTCTCAGTTTGTCTTTTAAATGTTGGACAAATTAAACATCCAGTTTATCAAAACCTCTAATCCGGCCTGAGGACCTGTCGGCACACATACGTGCGTTGGTACGGAATGGCGGCTGGCCTCGGGCAAGAAAATGCCAAAAACATGAGCAGCTGAATTTGAAAATAAAAGGCTTGTCATTCAGGAGTGCGAATGAGAAATGAAGTGTGCGTATGTGCGTGTGCTTGTATTCCAGTCAATTACTGCATCCTTGAGAGAAGGACAAGGGTTTAACTAGTGACACGAGGAAGTCAAAACAGAGTTGTGTATACACACACACACACACACATTTTCACAGTCTTATTTAGAAGCTCAGCTGTTATTGCCCGTGGCAACAGCATCATATATTGATTTCCACCCAGAGGAATTGCGATGCTGATACGGAGAGGAAAAGAAATACGAGAGGGAGACACTTTTGATTGGCATGCAATGGATAAAGTGAAATACTTATAATGCAGTGCCAGTAGACAAGAGGAACTTGACTTAACCAGCATGGACAGAGTAAAAGAAAAGAGAGATGGAGAGCTACGAGTGCTCTCTGAGGGTGTGCTTCTGAGGTGGAGGTAATCTGTGATCTTTCGTTTCCGCCCTCCCTGATCTACTGTTGCTAAATTCAGATGACCAGATGGCCCCCACGCTCTCTTTCATCCAAGTGTGTGAGCGACAAGGAGAGAGAGAGCGATGCTGAGACTGGAAAGGATGGGGACAATGATGAAAGATGGCTTCTTTTACTTAAGGAAAGAGAAACTGCAAAGTGAGCAAAGATGGTTTTTAGTAGAAAAAGATAAGAAATAAAATATCGAACTGAGGGTGAACTCACTCTCTCTGCACAGCCTGCTGCGTTTCCAGCTATGATTTCACTCCTACTTAATTCGGAAAGGATCTATATGAGTGAAGAAAAAAAAAAGATCAGAAATGTTTCAGGTTTGGGAACTGCTTTTGGCAAGATCGAAATGGAGGGTCTGTAGACTGACTGCAGATTTTGTACCTCTAATGGAGAAGAATGTAGAACCGTCTAGTGTGGCTGTGGATCACATGCTTCAAAACCCAGCTGGTTCAAGCTGGTGGACCTAGCATAGCCATTCTGCGGGTTGATCAAGAGGATATTAGCACACTAGGATCCAAAACATAACATTTGCTGGTGATCAGTTGTGGTCTTTGCCACAGGGATTCTTGAATCAATTTCTCTTAGTTTCTACTATCTCCTTACCTCTTTTTCCTGCTTTCTTCAACTGAATATTTAAATAAAAGTGGTCAGATCTTAAAGAATCAGAATTTCCTTGATCTTCAGAGATAAAAGTGTTCAATGTACTGTAAAAACACACTTTACATGTAACTTTTAGAGCTCAAAACATCCTCTCCAGTCCAAAAACACTATTGAAGGCTATTCTTTATTTTACAGATTTTGCCCTCAGTTTACTCTCTGGAGTTGATGATAGTTGATGGAAGTCAGAACCAGTCTGCAAATTGTCAGATTTCACAGAAAAATGTGTAGTGAATGATGGGCACAGACTATGATTTCATCCAGTCGGAGGATACTTTTTTTTTTTGATATTCTGAGCTGATTTTAGAACATATTGTTTTAAATTTTCATGCATCTCCCAGCAATGAGGCACATGTTTGTTGTGTTCAGAATGACTTGAAAGTCTGGTAGCATGTGATCTTCAGTCATTTTGTGAATGATGCCCAGTTTTTCTCTGTAACCTTTTACAAAGCTGGCAAGTGTATGATGCCCAGCCCAGTGTTTAATAATCAATTTAGATTTAGATTTTATTTACTTCAGTTTTTATTTATTTATTTTTCTAATGTCCCAGTGTCTTTTGTTCATATGAAAGTCAATGCAGCCCAATGCTGTTTGGACCCCAATGTTTTTCAATACCATACTGAGACATTTAGCATGATACTTTATGATTACTATATGCATATACCATGAAATTTATATAGTACTCCAAATAAATGGTATTAATCATCATGGTAGTGTCCAAACATGGAATTACTGTAGTACCATGTCCGAAAAATATAGTACTTGAGAATTTGCCACAAAAAAGGAAGTTTAAAGGTAATATTTGTATTATTGAGACAGTAGATGTTTTTCTGCATTCAGCATGCATCTCTCTGTGATTCATAGCTAAAAAACAACCTCTCCTCAGCAACATTTGACAGTTTACTGTGTCTGTAGAAAAGGATTATGGATGAAATAGAACAGGAATGGAGGGAGTGTGAAAGAATAGAGAGAAGGGAGGGTCCGCCAAAAAGGTCATGTCCTAGCAACCAACCTGCCGCAGGCATTACTCACTAGCCTAGCACCAAGCTAAGTGCAGTGACAATGACCTGAGGGGGGATCAAATCAAAGAGCAGATTCACCACATTTCTGAAATTTTACAATGATCTTCTACTGAATTCCAGCAGAGAGCCTCAAGTTAGCCATGAATAATGACAACCTTGAGCTGTCCTGAGTTTAAAATCAGTCAGCATGATCCAGGTAATTGAAGTGGAAACCTTTCAAAAACAAGACAAAATTATCAACCTCCAAACGCAATATAAATTGCATACCATAAAGATGAAAAACTAAACTCAAAGAAACCCAAGGAGAGGCAGCTCTTTAAAGGGGAAAAAGTCAATCTCAAGTAATCAAGAGATCACAAGAATTAAGTTGTATAATAACCCCTTTTTGGCACCAATTAAATTCCTTTTCAATTCCTTTTAATTTCAATCTGCCTTTTAGCTTTTTAGAACAGCATGAGCATGTACTGCTCTCAATGGGCTCCATTCACTGACAAATGTGTTGAAGTGTTCTTATGTTTGCAGAGAAGATTCTCCAAAAAAACAGGTGTATACTGAGGAAGTCTATAATACCTGGAATCATCCGTTAGCATTCCCATTCATCTCACAGACCCAAGCCCTTCACTAGCGACTATCCTGTGCTGTGACATGAAAGACAGGGGAAAAGTCTATTTCACGCTTTAAAAACCCCTCCATAAACAAATTGGCATTGCTGAAACATTTACTTACGCATACTACTGTGATTTATATGCTGCTTGCATAAAAAGATGCTGGCCATCAGAAGAGAACAATTTTTTATTTAAATTTTTTTTGCCTTTTGAAGCGTGTAGTTTCAACATCTACCAACAGGGACTAATTGGACCATGCTAAACAGTCAAACCATGACCCTTTGGTTTATTCACACATTTGTTTTTATTTTCGTTGATGTTACTTAACCCAGATTCAAAATGGGGGAGTGTCAGCCAGCACAAACCATATATGTATAGAAAACAGATAGAGAAATATAAAAGGGAAATATATACACTGTTCAAAGTTTTGGTGTCAGTAAGATTTTTTAAGGAATTTATTTAGCAGAGATGCATTCAATTTAAAAGTGACATTTACAAATGTTAAAAATAATTTCTTGTTGTTGTTCTTTTGAACTTTCTACTCATCAAAGAATCCTGGGGGAAAAAAGGTTTCCAGCTTTCTTTCTTTTTCCCTAATTCATACATTTATTTTCTAACTTCTTCATCTTACTACAATAAATGATACTTAAGGAAGCCTACTGTGTTTAATCATAATTTATCATGACCCTCACTGTTCTTACAGATCTGGCTCCATCTTGCATCTATGATTCATTAAACCTCATACAGGCGCTTCAGGTGCATTTGAATCCAAAGAGAAGCCAGACCCACCGGTGCAAGCATGTCAGATTGGTTTGTCTTTTCTATTACTAATGAAACTGAGAGATGTATAGATCACTGCTGATATGCAATATGTAATAATCATGGGCCTCATTCATGAAACAAGCAGAATTGATATCTGTGAAAAATGTATCCTCTGTCCTATTGAACTGAACACAACAATTTGCAGCAAATGGATTTATGAACGATTCACGCAGAAATTCGCTCTGCTCGTGTTTCATGAGTAAGGCCCCATGTGTTGCGCCCAAGGGAGTTGAAGGAAGATCAGATCAACCTAAAACTGGGTTTTATCAGCATTTAGCACCACCTGCTCCCATGACTGTAGGTGTCAATATTTTGTTTCATCATCACCGAAAGCCACAAGATGCTAGGAAGAGCAACAGGGGCGTTTGATATTATAATGGCGATCATATTTCACATCCCATACAATTATGGTCATATAGATTACAAGGCCGCTGCTACTACAACAAGGCTTCTTCTTTAATGGCCTACTGCACTTATAAGAAAAATAATCCTACAAAGTTGCACATTAAGCCGTAAATACCTAGAGATAGTGGACAAAATGCCAGAGGGTCCTATATGAGTGAGGAAGTTCGTTTTTTGTCTCTAATTTGATGGGTAAAACAGGTCTATAAAAAAGAATAGTGGGATGATGGAGCTTTTGGCAGTTACTGCACATAACACATGTGGCAATTAAATTAATACATTAATTTTAATTAATGATTTGGGTAATGTTTAATGCAAATTACAGGTTTATGGGCTTCAGTCAACTGATCTGGGGCACAAGTAAACATTCGTATTAACAAAAAAAGAGCATGTAATAATTTTCAATATGTCTAGTGAAATACAAATATATCATTATCTTCATTGGAGCATTTCAGAGTTAACATAATTATGTCATGGTGTAAAATAATTACTGAATTAGTTTTTGAACCTATAACCGTTTAAAAGAACCAATTCACAGGAAAGAGTCAGAAATCCAATTTTGGATAGTTTTTTTAAATTTAATTTTTTTTTTAAACTTTATTAGTTAAATGCTTTTGTGATTGTCACATTGTTAAGTATTGTGCTTTTAGGCAAAACAAAGAGGGTGAGTTTTGGATTGATAAAATGTTATTTTTTACACAAATGTATATTTCTTAAAGTTTCAAAAAACAATTTGAAAATGTTATTTCAGTCCTTAAAGCAGCAGAAAAAAATGCGGCTGCATTCGAGTCTTCAAGGCATTTTAGGATACAACATCGTCAAGTAAGTAACTTTAATGAATGTTAAAGTATTCACTGTAGTTGTCCGCTATTAAAAACATAGTTTTATCAGTCATTATTCGTGTATGGCATTGTTTTGCGGTTACTACAGTTCAGTGGATCAGGAGGCGCTGGCTGGTGTGACAGTGGAGGCGGGACTAATTTGCATATTCATAGATCAGCATATAGTAAATGAGGCAAGGGTGTAGAATTACATTCAAGCTATTTTAAGGCACGAGAAAATTATTTTCACAAGAAAAAACATTTAAATATGTCATTTTGATGATCAAAGATAAGTTTTAAGGGATAAAATATTTGACTACAGGGACTTTCAAACTTTCTAAATAACTTGTCAATATATATACAGTATATATACTATATATATATAGATATATATATCTTATATATATATGATATAATATGGATCAACCCCCCACCCCCCTTAATTGAATTTATGTTGTAATTTGCTTTTATATATTTTGATTTAGATTTTTTAAAATTGTCTTTATTTATGCTGCTTGGATTTATTGTGGTTGTGTTTAACATTTGTTATTTGAAGAAGTTTAATAAAAGTTATAAAAACGGTTCTCAGAGCTTTTCAGGGTGGAATAACGAAGAGAGAGATAGCTGGGGTGATTTTCACTTTGTAGCTCTGTCACTAATGGGTTTGTAAATCCAATTAAGCTGCTAGAAGCATCCATTCAGGCTGTAGCGGTATTTGACAGTTAAGAGGCGGCAGCTTTCCCGCAAGTAGGCATGGTTTCAGCACAAAAAGCGGACATGCCCCCAGCATTTGAGAGCAGAGGATACCGCCCATTTTTTCAAGATTTTGATCACTTATTTAATTTCCTTGGCGGATTTTTTCATCATTCAAATTTGGCTGAGTGGTTAATAATACATTTTTCTGTGGTGTGACAAACCCAGAATACATATTTAATATTGCCTTTACAGGGACTTTCACACTTAAAATACGTTATAGATTCTAGTGTATGTCTCCTATTGAAGGGGTCATATGATGCTTTTTTAAAGATCATTATTTTGTGTATTTGGTGTAACAGAATATGTTGACATGCTTTAATGTTCAAAAAACACATTATTTTTCAAATACTGTACATTATGTAGGTCCTCTATGCCCCGCCTCTCTCACACGCATCGTTTTCTACAAAGTCCCTCTTTCCGACAAGCGCAGTCTGATCTGCTCTGCCTGCCAGCTGACCCAGTGCATTGTGATTGGCCCCATTTGAACAGTCAATAGCAAATACTTAAACTAATAACAAAACAGTAGCTGATTCAGAAGCGTTAGATTGTCATAGCAAAGTCAGAATTATCTCTTCTCCTAGGTTCACGAAACGGTCTTCCATAAAATGCATTGCTGTTCTGTTTTAAGTAATCTTAAAGATTCCTAAATGCATCTACTTCTGGAATGCCAAATAAAGTGCTTTTGCTTTTGCTTTCGCACTGAAACACACAGCGTCTCCCTGACATGGCTGCTTCAACACTAACTTCTGCGGTTACTGAAACACACAGCCTTCTTTCTTTGCGTGCACATTTGGGCGCATTATGCAAATATTCCCACATAGTGGGATATGTGGGGGCGTGTTGGAACGAGACGTTTTAGGTAGGCGTGGACAAGTCTCAACTTTTATAAAGAATATCTCTTTGATCTCTGCGACTCAGTCTTTGCAACTTTACAGATCTTCTTTATGCAGCAAGTGCTTGTAACACTCCAAAGAGAAAGGAAAACTTGAAATCGCATCATATGACCTCCTACAGAGATTTGAATGCAGGCGCCCCCTTGAGGACGAATCCTGTATGTCTACTGGCAATACCACCTCATCCCAGCAGATCGCAGTGTAACACCGTTGATCACGAACCACCGGTCCCATGACCTTGCTTTTGGTTTACAGCTGTTTTTGTGCCGTTTGCTCGCGGAGGTCACGTATGTTTCCAAAAGGAGGCAGATCGTATCGATATACGCAATAACCGGACTAAGAGGAATATATTTCATATTTGAATCCAGCCTGGTGAGTGAGAAGATCGGCTACCTTTAATGTACGCTCTGTCGTCCTTTCTATCTTCTCTGCATTAGTGTTTCTGTTTCATCGGTCCGCTGCAGCGCATATTATAGATCAGACCGTACTTCAAACTACCTCCATGAATCGTAACCTAGGATAAGTTCTTGAATCACAACTCATATGAAAGTGTTGTCCTCCAATAGCTCCTGTGATGGTCTCTGTTTAAGAAAGAAACTCGAATGCCTTCAGCTCACTCCACTTGTTGATAAACGAATAATTCACAAAAACATAACCGTGTTCAAGAAACAACACATACATTTCAATGCGAGCCTACTACGATTAATTAGAACTAGTTAAATGATACAATTAGTGATGCTTCGATATGAAAATGTTGTTCTATGCCTACGATGATTTTATTATGGACAGTTAACGTTACGCGATATCAACCAAGAGTGATGTAGTTCCAAAGATCAGCATGGAGATGATCTTCTCGATGATTTGATTTGACAAAACACTTCAATGAAGATAATACTGAGTAACTTACATTTTATTGCCAGGTCCACACAAAGCCAACGCAGGATGGACGGTTAGCGTCTCTGAGCAACACAGTAATGGCGTGTCCTTCCCTCTTCCGCAGAATTCGTTTAACAATTGTATTAATGATTCAATGACTCGCTCATAATACATTTTTCGCCACATACTGGCGTAACAATGTAACCCCGCTCAAAAATCCCTCCACTAAAGGGATAGTTCACCCAAAAACGAAAATTCTGTCATTGTTTACTCACCCTCATGTTTCCCAAAAGCATCGTTAACTAACTATGGGGGTAAGTTCCATTGAACTCTATTGGTAACGACAAAATTTGCCACCATACTTGCTTTTGGGAAACTCACCCCTAGGTTTTCCAACTTCACAAAAGGAAAATACAAGACAATCGAGGTTTTTCGTAGAAATTAATATATGTATATATATATATACACTCTAAAAAATGTGGGGTTGTTTCAACCCAACTTTGGGTCAAAATATGGACTAACCCAACCGTTGGGTTAAATTTAAATTTAAATTTTAACCCAAAATTTGGGTTAGTCCATATTTGACCCAAAGTTGGGTTGAAAACAACCCAGCATTTTTTAGAGTATACTATTATTTATTTTATTTTATTTTTTTATCAAAGAGAACATACTAGATATAATATGGGCTGCTTTTGGTGCTTGACACTTTTTTTATTTGTCATTTTGTGTTTCAAGAATAAGGTCCAAACTTAAAGAATATGCTAGATGTTACTTAAATGTAAAATGTTTTTCTCTATTTAACAACACTACAATAGTGAAAGACAACTTCCCTTACTGATCACATCTATCCTCGGGAGATTAGCCTACATGTTTTCTTGCCGCGGATGGAGTTGGAGTCAGAAAAATAATCACGTATTTGCATTCGCCAAAAGGATTTGCTGAAAACACAAAACGCACTGACGGTGACGGTAATTGGCGTTAGCGCGAGTCCCACTCGCTGTGAAGTCGGAAGCAACCAGCCATCAGAGGATTCCACTTTGTCTTAAACCTTCCTCGAACTGTTATGTTCACAATTTGTGATTTACTTAACGCATACTGATCATGCGTGTGAGGGGGCTGTAACTGCATGATGACAAGGTGTGGTGATAATTCTCAAGTGTCCTGATCAGCATAGCAGTCAATAAACGGGACAAATAGTACGGGACAAATCAATTAGGCCCAAATACGGGATGTCCGGCTAATATGGGACAGTTGGCAACCCTACCCACCCCTGTTTGATTTACTTTCTTCTACAGAACATAAAATAATGTATTTTACAGAACGCTGGGTTAGGGCCAGAGGGCCAGGACTAATTGTTACACTAAATGCCTTTCTACATCAAAAACGATAAATATACTTAGGTGCCTCATTAGTGTCTGTTTCTATTGGCCGCTATACGTAAGCCATCCTTCCACCATATTGGAACAGTGAAAGCAGGTCTGTGAACACTCCAGAGTAAGTTGACTAAGGACATTAAAGTTACCCTAGTTCTGTCATTACTAGGGTTGGGCCGATAGACGATGCAATAATCGCCGATGGCTGATAGACATCACGATATTGAGCCGGCATCGTGATTCCCCCCCATACCCCTCGCAATCCGGCGCATCCCAATACCGTGTTCGGAAAGAAAATGACGTGTAATACGGAACGCCTAAAGGGAATAAATTTGCGATGGGAGGAAAATACATATTTTAATAATTTCTCTCGCAGTTATATCATTGGGTAATTATACTGTATATAGATTGGGGGCATCAAGGAGCCACTATTATGCCTGGCATTGAAACTGCTTTTGAATGCATGATCGCTTTTTAGTTTCACTTTCACTTTCGAGATTCGCGATCGCACGTATTCTGTTTATACCATGGAGTGGCAGCACTTACAACACATTTTACAAGATTAGATGTTTGTCAGTGGTGCTGAGGATCTGCAACTCATCGCCATCGTCCTATCAGTCATCTCGCCTTTCTCTGTGTATGTGGTAAGTGAAATTTTATGTACTGTAATGTAACGGGCAACCGTTAGCAATCGTTTTCTGAATACAGATTCATGCTTCGGGCACACCCCCTAACTCCACCCCCGACCCCCGCCGATGTCATCATCCATCGCAATGTTTCACTGTAGACATCGTCCGATGTCAATTGTGTAGAATCGCCCAACCCTAGTCATTACACATCTGAAAGTTTGAGTCTTGTTTTTTTTTTTTTTCTTTTTTTTTTTTCGCGGAACAGATCTGCTACACTGCTGCTGCTGCTGCTGTGGCAGAGCAAGTACCGAGAATTGCTACTGCCAATACATCCACAGACACACTGCTGTGAGCATGCAAGAAATAACCCCCGCATAACATACATGAAATTACCCCTTAGCAGATCGATACAGGTGGAGCTGGGGAAGGTGGAGGGTTTCTGAAGCGCGCTGCAACTGCTACAGCAAGCCCTAGCCAAGTATTTGAATGTTGAGCAGCGAAAGCCAGTGTCGTGTGAATAATGTTGGATATTGTTTGTGAATATCAGTTTGCATTAACAACCCATGAGCCTGCGCTATCTAGAGTTTCATGACAGAACTTTTCTATTTATTTTTTAAAATGTACTTTTCTATTTATTTTTAGTATTTTAAAAAGCTGTAATATTGAGTTAATACATATACATTACAACCTCACCTGTGAAAGGTTATCCCATTTCTTCTGGAATTTAAATCTCAGTGTTTTTTACAACCATAGGCTGCATAATGTTCTTGGAAAACTCGATTCTTGATTTTTACTGTGAGTACTGATGACACGTTGACCATTCCAAGATGGCATGTCTGGAGTGGTCGAATGTGACATCTACACATATCTATAATTCCAAAGATATTGTTTTGTCATTTTCGTTATAGTGGTGTGAACTTCCCTATTCTCGTAGAATTAGAATTAGTCATGTTTTTTTATGTTTAATTTGTTTTTGACTTTATTTATAGTTATAGTTATTTTTATAGTTATTGTCCTTGGTGTGAATGGGCCTTAACTATCAGAACAGCTTATGAGTGTATTCACGACTGTTAAAAAGTATGTTATGAATGTGTGTAGTATGAATGTAATATGGATGTACTATATTTGTCATTGTCACTACACTGCCATTCACAACTCCTCTCTTGTAGACTCATGGGATAGTAAAGTGTCAATCAGATGTGCACTTGCCAGAATCTTGCCGGAATTAGTAGGTCATCCGGGTACTTTTCACCTACCGTTTATAGTAAATATGATGAACGCTGACTAATTCTCTTTTCCCATAAGTTTTCACTTACTCTATAGTAGGGGAGCTGTGCATATTTAAGAGCTATCCATGTCCTTTTCCTGGTCAGATAGTTATGAAATCAGTAAACATGCATTAATTGGTCAAGTATAAACGGGCACTTTATGTACCCTGAAACACAAATCTCATATCTTATTTTATATAATTTTCCATGACCCCTTCAGCTGTCACTTGCAAGTAAACAGCATCTTTTATCGCGTACAGCATGTAAGCAGGTGAATTAAGGATAGTCCCACCATGCAGGAGATCGGACTTAAGTCATGAATGGAAGCTCGACCGAGCAGCAGCTGCTGTCTTCATTAAGGAGGCGGGAAGGCTCTTTTTTACAGTGCCAGTTAACCCGGTCAGTAGGAATCACAAAAGGTTGATCTCCTCCGCCTCTATTATGATCAGGTTGAGCCAGTTACTGTCCCCTCACTGATGCTGTTGCGTTTCGTGAAGTGGACTGCCGCGAAGCAGGGTTTGCTCTTGACTTTTACCATGGACCTCCACCTTCATGGTGTTCCCTTACAAGTTCACTTTCCACCACTGTACTTTGCCGTGGGCAGCCAAAGGAAGCGCGTGATGGTCAGTGTCCAGAAGGCCAGAATGGAAGAAAACGAAGAGCCGGTTCTGATCCTGGCTCTACTGAGAAATGCCTGGTGAGAACGTAGCCGCAGGTTGCATTCCGCCAAGATACCATGGCTATTTCCATGATGAACGGTAATCTGGCACGCGCTTTGACCAAAGAAACCTTCCTCTGAAAGCGTGAGAGTTATTTGTAATTACTTAGATGCTTCTCGCCTTATCAATCCCCGAGCAAGATGAGAGCGCCCATTCTAGCCTTCTCGTGGGGGAGACACTCGGCCCCAGGTGATACGGGCGTCCCGATCAAGTAAGAAACACATCGTGTATCTGTCCGAGCCGGGCTTTTCCCATTGTCCATGTGCTGGTGACTACTTGGTCCATGGCACTTTTGGCCTTCACGAGAGCCCTGGATAAAAAAGTCACATATTGGGAACCCGCTTGATTTTATGTACTTGTGTGTTTCTTTAGTTGTTCAGATGAGCAAGAGTGCAAGAGCGTGAGACTCCAGACAGGAAGGGAGACTCTGCATGAGATGCGTCCTACGATTTTTTTCATGTTTGGAAAAAAGAAAGCAAGGGCGAACGTCACGCCAAAGAAGCAAAAATAGCCATTCTTTGATCAAAAAATACAGTAAATGAATATAATCTTATGAAATAGTATTACAATTTAAAAGACTCTGTGTATTTTTCACCTTTTCTATATGTTAATTATTCTGTTATTGAGAGTAGCAGCACCAGACGAGTAACGAGATATCAAGAATTAGATCAGTTTTAGTCACAGTGCGGCCAGCGAGTTAGCCGTTTAGAGAACGAGATAAAATTAGCTCAGAAATAAGCCGGGCCTTTGTGGAAGTCGAGTGAAGCAGCACGTCGTTGTTCGTTGTAGGCTCTTTGAATGAAAGCAGGAAATATGTAAATCTAATATATTAAGCAATTAATAGCAGGGAGGAGCTAGGGTTGGACCCCACTCACTCTGCTGCTTCGTCATCTTTTTTATTGATCAAGATAAGTGAGCATTATATTTAGGACAAACCCCGAAGCAATCTTTAAGACCAACATCAAAACGGTTAAGAAGAACATCTCTTTTTAAAGCAGAGACGCAAAACCTACACAAAAACCTAATGAGATCCAGTGCCTCCCGTGATGTCGCTTAATGAAAGACCAAAGGAAAAAAGAGGAAATCATCACTTTTGTATCTTTAAGGATTAATTTATATGATTATATTTAATTTAGTGTTGATAACTTTACTTCAATTTCTGTATAATCTATTGCCTGAAGAGGCAAAGGTAGAGAATATGACATTTATATAATGGGTTTCTTGTGTTAAGATTATTGTAAGTTCAATAAAATTAGAAGTTGTTATTTTTTAAAGTTTAATAAATGTTAAAATTGATAACTCTCAATTATACAGAAAGTTTGACTGGCGATGTCACGGATTAAATTATTAGGGGAGAAAGATAGAGCTACAGACATCAGTAATAATTGGTACTGTGGATACTTGCATTCAGTCTTAAAAAAACGGTGGCTATTAAACAAATAGTAACAAATACTGCCTTGATTTGTTTTTACTTTAAGTTTGAAGATTGAATGTGAAATTATGCCTATAAAAGTATATTTAAAGAAACTTATAATGTTGGTTGGGGACCGAATTGCTATTAATCCATACATGTCTAATTCGAAAATTATTTTTAAAATCTTACAGGTTGTCATACAGAGCAAAAAATCTCATCCATTCAACATATTATATTATGTAATACAAAAAAAATTTTATTTGGTGGTGATTATGCGATTAACGATTTTATATCCTAATAAATTAGCACTCAGTTATACTGGAAAACATTTATAAATGTCTTTACTGTTACTTTTCAATCATTTTAGTGTGTCCTTGCTGAATAAAAGTATTAATTTCTTTTTCTTTTTTTTATCTTACTGACCTCAAACTTTTGAAAGTTAGTGTACAGTAGATTTAACCATTGTACTTTTTTTGTTAGATATTTTAATATTATCGATGTTGTGTTATGATGCATATCATGATCATATGCTGATTTCATCAAATTTGTGACGGAACTTGCTACAGGTTATTGTGAATGTATAAACCGCTTATGTTGTAACCTTGCCCAGCTTCCTGGATGCCAAGCCACAATGTTAGAGACATTCACCATTAAACAGATGACACCATCTCTTATTTATAACACTTTTGCAAGAAAAATGGTGTGGTTTGTTGGCCAAGATCGTGTTTTGTTAACGTCAGTATATTTCTTTGGAACGAATTGTGTATGACTGTGAGGTGTGAAAACCACATGTGATGACATGCTTGCGTGTGTGTGTGTGTGTGACCAGTTCGACTGATCGGAGAGTGGGACCCTGATTCTGCAATGTAGCGGAGTGCGTGACGTCGAGAAGGGGGAACGGACAGAGGGCATGAACCGAGTATCGGTGGCTCGGCCGTTCAAGGCCTGTACATCATCAGTCTGTCAGAAGCAGGTTAATAAAAACACGCAGACAGTGGTGCATTTCTGCTGAACATTGCTCACACAACCTCACAACATACACACACACAAACCAGACCTGAAATAATGGAGTTTGTTGGTAAGATAAACAAATTCAGTTAACTCTTATAATTCTAATGATAAATGTCGTTTTTATTGATTGGTTAAGTAATGTTAATGTTTAGTGTTTTGCTGTTCATTTATGCCACTTGGTTTTAACTCAAATTGTTGATTGTTTTGAGGACTTGAGGTGCACTTGATGTAATATACAAGGTCATAAGTGAAGTATTTTAGATAAAAAGTGAATATTGTTATATTTAAAACTCAGGTAACATTTGTTTGATTACAAAATTAACACAACCGAGTCTCTTTATGTGGTGCTCTGTGTGTAGTCTACTTTACAAAGAAGTATCATGGTGCAGTGATGGTATCAGATAACAATTCTACGGTACTTGATGAACCATGGTGTATGTTGTCTACTCTAAAAATCAATTATATATATAAAGTATATAATGTGTGTGTGTGTGCTGTTAAATGTGGTTAGGAGACACATAAATTTGATATAACATGGGTTAGACATACAGGTTAATACAAACAGACGCAAGGTGATCTTATGAGGACAGTTTTCGGATGTCCCAGGTAAATTCAAAAGGCTTATAATAATTCAGAAATGAGTTTTTTTGAAACATCTACAAAATGCAGGAAAGTTTCATGGATGGGTACTAGGGTTAGGGGTAGGGTGGGTGTAGGGGCAATAGAAAAAATCATTAACGGTCTGCTACAAGTATAAACAAAACCAGTACGCCTCATGGAGACGTTCCCAGATAAACAAATACAACAAAACAAACTGTGTGTGATGTGTTATCCTATTATTATAATAACGCTTGTACACTGCAATTTAACATTTGACAACACTTGTACATATGTAAAATTCCTAGAAACGACCATAATCATTCTTAATATTGTCTGTCCAGAAGAATGAAGAATTAACTATATCATCCACAGGGCAGTTTTGAATTTTGGATACTGCCAACTTTAGATAATACATTGCCACAAGCTAAAACAACATGGAAAAACTATAAAAAAAATTTGATGAAAGAGTTATTCTCAGTACACTCATCACCATTTAAACCGTAAAGTTTGAAAAAATTGATTTAAAATCAGGTGTAAGGCCACTGAACCAGATCATGCTATTGTTGCACATAAAATATTAATGTTTAGAACAGTGCAAAGAATGCAAAAACCATTAGAAACTCACACGAGGAACCCCGGGATTCAAGATCACACACATCAGAGGAGAGGAGATGGGTTAAAAAGAGCCAATTTCTATCCTAAACGGTGGCAGTTTTAGTGTTTTTTAATAAAGAAATGAGAATCATAAACATGATAATTTATGTTAAACATAAATGCACATTGTTCTAGAAGGAGGGCATCATCCACTACCTTTTACACATTCACTCAAATTGTTATGCTGATTAAACAGTTTGTAAGGGGGAAAAAATTTAATCAAATAGGGATGTATTTCTGGGGAAACTTGAAAAAAAATTTGCACAAGTGCACTTGCTAAATGAAGGCGGATTTTATACAATTGAAACTGACACAGATGCAGTATATTAACGCCACGGGTCATCAATAAGGTGCATACTGAATCTGATCCTCCAATTTCAGTACACTATTTCCAAGTGTTTTAGAGTGTTCCCAACACACTTTTTCACTACGCACATCGCATGCTTAAACTCATCAGGAGTCAACAAGCTGCCAACTTCTCCAAGTGACTGCTGCAGGACGCACGCGAGGAAGAGACGTGGCATTGCAGATCGCGCGTCTCTCTACTGAAGTCAATGGGAGTGGAATTTACAGCATTATGAACATGACACTTGCTGGAGTTATTAACATTGTACACAATACCAGCAACCTCACACCAAATTTCATGCCCTGTCGGTAGGCAAGCATATACAGATCATTTAGTAAGCAGAAATCTGAAATTTACCTGAAAGGGGTCATATGATGCGATTTCAATTTTTCTTCTCTTGGGAGTGTTACAAGCTCTTGGTGCATAAAAAAAAAAGATCTGTAAAGTTGCAAAGAATAAAGTATCAAATCCAAAGAGATATTCTTTATAAAAGGTAAGAGTTAACCACGCCTACCTAAAAACGGCTCATTCTAACACGCCGCACCCAATTATCTATGTCACTATGTGGGAAGATTTGCATAACGCACCCAAAATGTTCACGCAAAAGACAGAAGGCGTAATTTTATTCTCGCTGTAGTATTGTTGCCGTCGCCATGTCGTGAAGAGCTGTGTGTTTCGTTGTGAAAGCGAAACTACTTTGTTTAATCTTCCAAAAGAGGACGATATCCGCTGTCATCATGCCTAGAGTGAGCTGTGATGGTCGCGAGGGAAATACATCAACTTAGTACGCTGTGGATCGCCGGCTGGCTTTCAACGTGGGACGAAGCGGATCAGCTCCAGCTGAGGTGCCGTCCTACAGGTGTGTGATCTTCGTCGAATCGCCCGGGGCCACGCACGGTTTTTTTCTTTCCAAGCTGCGCCTCATGCGCACGCTAGGCCGCCGTGTGTTTCCTTGTGAAAGCGAAACTACTTTGTTTGGTCTTCCAAAAGAGGCCCGACCTCAAATCAGTGGTTAAGTTGTATTTACAACACTGTTCCAGAACTGATCCTGGTAGAGTAGACTACAATGCCGGCAGTTCTGCTCACAGTCCTGTAAAGTAGCGTTTATTTAAGGATTGACACTGTGATTCAAACGCGCAGTTTTGGGCAGTGTAGAGTAGACACTTGTAGTTTGTTCATTTCTCCGATACAAATGCAGGACATGGTTTTATGTTTACGCGGCAGTATAGTCATTATAATCAGTAATATTCCCACTGGATGCAACAAATGCCTAGCGGGTAATGGTTTCATGTGTTTTTGTTTCAGTCGCTCCGCCGGGACAGGCTGAACTCAACAGTCTATGGTGAGGCGTAACATTTACGTCACCGGCTTGAAGGTATTCGGCCACTCAAACGCAATGGATAGCTGGCCAATACAGAGCACACTCGCTTTTCCGCCGTGAGCTTTTCAAAAACGCGAGGGGCATAGAGGAGAAACAATATGGTACGATGTGGAACAAATAATGGTTTTTAACTTTAAACACGTACACATTTTATTACACCATATACACAAAATAATGTTATTTTTAGCAGCATCATATGACCCCTTTAACATATTAGAGGGAGATGCTGATAACTCGACTGAGTTGATGCTTGAAGAATGCACTTCCAGCAGCCATGATTAACAGCAGTTTTTCGGTAAAATTGTTCTATGCGCAATTGGATGAGTCACAAAACCGATTACTCTCTCTATCCAATCACGTTAAAGGAGACATATTATGCCCCTTTTTACAATATATAATACAAGTCTCTGGTATCCCCAGAATGTGTCTGAAGTTTCAGCCCAAAATACCCAACAGATAATTTATTATATCATTTTGAAAATGCCTATTTTGAGGGGAAGCAGAAACATGCTGTTTTTCGTGACTGTCTCTTTAAATGCAAATGAGCTACTGCTCCACGCCCCCTTTTCCAGAATAGAGCTGCACACCTGCTAAAAACATCTGTTTTGGTTCTGATTATCATGTTTATCGCTCTGAAATCATGCGTTTTAAACCACATGAGTTTACACTTCTGATATACGTTTTCTAAGCGCACATATCCGAAAGCACACAGACAGAAAGCGGCCACCACACAGCATGCAAGTACTAAACTAAGTTCTCATTCACACACAAGTTTACCTTAAAAACAGTCGGTTATGTCTGGCAGTAAACTGATGGGGAAATAAATCACCCGGTTTTTAGCTCTGTGTGGCAGCCAGCAATATACCAGAAATAAAGCAATATATACTATGAGCTCTGTCTCCTCTGAAGGCGGGGACTTAAGTAAGGTTAGTGTTGTTTGTGCTCGTCCTGTGCAGCCAAGGCAGAACAGTTAGAATGTTTTGCTCAAACTTTCGCCATGGAATTAGGAGGGGGGGCTTGTAAACGATTGTACTTGCACAACAACAATGACGCAATGCAGGCGCTGTGGGTGTATTCAGTACAGATTAAGGTGCGGTGATATTATAACGAGATCCCTTTGCCACGTCACCAAGGGAGTGTAATCAGACGTGCTCGTTTTCTCAGACGCTTGCCGAAAAAGGCTTCCCAAAACAAAGTTATGGTAAATCTTTTTCATATTTCCTTAAATGGTAGATGCACCGGGGACCTGATTATAGCACTTAAAACCTGGAAATGTCAGATTTTCATGATATGTCACCTTTAATGGAAATTTTTTTTTATTTAAATCAAGCATGTAAGGACTACAAACGGAGGGAAAACAGCAGAGTAAAAGTACAGATACATCACTTAAAATGTACTCAAGTAAAAGTACACAATTTTGAAACCACTCAAAACAAGTACAATTTCTGATTGAACAAAAACTACCTAATTACAGTAATGTTAGTATTTGTAATTCGTTATTTCACATTCCTGCTGAGACTGTGTTATCAATGGAGCTATTATCTATTTATCTATTATCTATAGTTAATATTATTATTAACTCCTCTCAGCTCTGGGTGCGACATGTCTTTAACAACTCGTGTCTGGCCGGTCCTACTTGCTGCTCTCAATATAAATGATTTAACCATGTGTTAGTATCTGAAGAAGATACAGGATAGAATGTAAAGTGTGTTCAGACTGACAGCTATTTGCAGCAACGCGACCAGAAGTTGTTCTTTTTTTCTTTTCTTTTTTCCTCTAAAGAGAATTAAAAATTAGGAAAGATCCTTGTGTGACAACTCTTGTTTCTCTCAGTATGTTCCATGGGCAGCAGCACTAGCAGTCTCCACAGTGCCCTGGTTAAGACCGTCAGCAGACCTCCTCTCCCACACCGGTGTGACTCCACATACAGTCCAGTTAACGATCTGGATCTGGATCAAGACCCGGCGGACCCTTTGGAGCTGTTGCAAGAATGTAGAGAGGTTCTGAGAAAGCGGCCAGCCCCGCTGCAGAGAGCTTTCGTTCAGACTGGGCATGGAGACGCCAGGCAGACGATCAGAGTTATGCAGTGGAATGTACTGGCACAAGGTATAAACCTTCATCTTCATAAAGAAATGACAATGAAGGACATACGACTAATGTTTTAAATGATATACACTACTATTCAAAAGTTTGGGGTCTGTAAGACTTTTGGAGAAGTCTCTTATGCTCTTAACAAGACTGCATTTATTTGATCAAAAATACAGTAAAAATAGTAACATTGTGAAATATTGCAGTTTTTAAATTTTCATATATTTTAAAATGTAATTTATTCCTGAGTTGGCAAAGCTGAACTTTCAGCATCATTACTCCAATCTTCAGTGTCACATGGTCCTTCAGAAATCATTCAAATATTCAAAAACAAAAAACAGTTGTGCTGCTTAATATTTTTGTGGAAACTGATACTTTCATGGTTCTTTGATGAATAGAAAGTTCAAAAGAGCAGCATTTATTTGAATTTTTGATAATTAGCAGATTTTTTTGGGGGGGGGGGGGGGGGGGCAATTGTAAGTCTCTACTGTTAATTTGGCTCAGTTTATCAGCTCAGTATTGATCTAGTAAATCGAATTGCCCAATAATATAATTTTTACTTTTATTATATTATATTATAAAAAACAACAAAGTGAATGATTGAAAAACTGAAAATATCAAAATAATTAAAATATTAAAATAAAAACTATTTCAAAATATTAATAAAAACTGTAAGAACATCTCAATGATATTAAAATAACACTGCCACAAGAAACAAAGCAAGTTCTAAGCCAGTTCTAAATGTTTGGAATTTCTTCAGTTTGGATTAACATGATATTTTTTTCCAACTTCCTTCTGTCCTGTTGCAGCATTAGGTGAAGGCATGGACAGTTTTGTGCAGTGCCCCGTGGATGCTCTGAACTGGGCTGAAAGGAAGTATTTGATCCTGCAGGAGATCCTAACCTACAGACCTGACATCATTTGCCTACAGGAAGTTGATCACTACTTTGACATGTTTCAGCCCATTCTGGCAAGTTTGGGCTACCAGAGCAGTTTCTGCCCCAAACCGTGGTCTCCATGCCTGGATGTGGAAAACAACAATGGCCCAGATGGCTGTGCTTTGTTCTTCAATCCCAAACGCTTCCAGTTACTAAACACAACACACCTACGTCTGTCCGCCATGATGTTGAAGACCAATCAGGTGGCAATCATCGCTGCTCTACGCTGCCAAGCAACCGGACGGGCGTTTTGCGTCACGGTAACGCATCTGAAAGCGCGGAGTGGTTGGGAGGTCCTACGCAGCGCTCAGGGTTTGGATCTGCTACGAAACCTACGAAGCATTGCACATAGAATCAAGACAGAAGAAAAAGCAGATACCAACGTTCCATTGATAGTATGTGGCGATTTTAATGCCGAGCCATCAGAAGACGTCTATAGGAATTTCGCAACATCCAGTCTGGGATTGGACAGTGCGTATAAGCTTTTAAGTACAGACGGGAAAACCGAGCCACCTTACACAACCTGGAAGATCCGGCCCAGTGGGGAGAGCTGCCACACGCTGGATTACGTGTGGTATTCGCACAGAGCGTTTGATGTTAATGCGGTTCTGGACCTTCCTACAGTCGAACAAATCGGACCCAATAGGCTTCCTTCCTATAACTACCCTTCAGATCACCTCTCCCTCGTCTGTGACTTCAGCTTCAAGGATCCAACACTTGTTTCCAAATAATTACAGTTATTTCAAAAGACATTTACCACAAGTCGAGACTTGCATTGGCACGGCATTTCTACATATTTTGTGTTGTTCATGACTAAATAACGATTCAGTCAGTATATCACAAAAAATGAAAATTCTGTCTTCATTTACTCACCTCCGTTTCATTTTCTTTGTACTGTGGAGTACAGAGATTTATTATTGCTAAAGGCAATACATCACAATAAAATCTTAATGAAAATGTGATTTTAAACAGACACATTTCATTGTGGCTCTTTAAAATCAAACTGCAATCGAAAGTGGTGCCTCAAGACGTGTCTCATCAGGTTTGACTTTAAGAGCTACAATGGGTGGATGATTTTCAAGAAATAGCTGCAATATCAATCTCTTCCTCACACGAAGCTAAAGTATGACTTTAGAAGTCTTGAAATATAACCTCATGTGGGCTATTTTTATGGTGCTTTTCGGAGCTCACCAATGTAAATCGACATCTGTTTTTATTTTATGGAAAAGAGCAGCTTGCACATTAGGTAAAATAACTCCTTTTGTGTTACACAGAAGGAGGAAAGTCATACAGGTTTGGAAAGACATGAGAGTGAGTAAATTATAACACAATTTTCATTTGTGTGATATATTCTTTTAAGCTCTTGTATCTTCCTGAAATTGAGGATGTAGGTTTCAAATCAAATTGTTACTTTTTATTCTTAATATATGATTCTCAAAAAAGTAAATAAATACATAAAATAAAAATAAATAAATAAACATGCTGAAAATTGTTTTGGTCTTATTGGTAATATCATGAAAGCATGCACAAATAAAACTATTGCATTGTGGGGGGGGTTTCATATCGTTGAAAATGAAGTATGTTTGAGAAGGGGTCAAATTCTGCATAATCTTGCATTAGTAAAAACAATAATAGTCAGTATTTTTTCACTTCACTTATTTATTAATGAATCATTTCCCTTGTGCAACATCTTCAAAATGGCCATTTCACAGCTAGTTTCACCAGAGTCTACATAATCAATTGCAGGCAGTTAAACTATTAGTACCCGTCACCTGAGCTCCTCATTTTATATTCATGCACTATTAATTCTTGTAGGGTGAAACAATTTTATGAGCTAATTACAAAGGTTTTTTTTTTTTGTAGCTTTAAAGGTTACTAAAGAGAATGCAACTCAGTCCCTTCCCAAAGGGACCACAAGCACATTTCTGTCCTGTTTTTTTTGTCATTTTCTTGTTTCAGAATTTGATTTATTATTATTATTATTGTCAGTGGCTATTAAACAGTCCCAATTCTATTCTGCTGATATTATATGTATTTTTTTTCCATTAGTTAAGCCAGTTAGATAAAAATGTAGATTGGTGTAATTTGAATCCAAAATGTAAGATTGTTCATCCCGAACAGCTACTAGTACTAGAGTCCGAGTGGGGTCTGGAATCATTACATTCATTGTTGCAAATAAATTCTCATCCTTAAAAATCCTATTTACAAGATTTTATTTTTTTTTTCACAAAGACAAAATGGTAACACTTTTAGCTATTAATTAGTTGCTTATTAGCATGCATATTACTACCATATTGTCTGTTTATTAGTACTTATAAAGCCACCATCATAATGCTCCGCATGAGCCGACCCATTTTAGATTCCTTAATCCACTATAGGGTCATAGGATGCTACATGCACTTTTACAAGTTGTTTGAACGGAAATGTGTGTTGGCAGTGTGTGTACACAACCACCCTATAATGATAAAAACCCACCCAGTGTTTTTTTTTTTAAATCTGGTTAAATGTTTTCCCCTTTCTCAAATCGAGCCGATCTCAGATGACGTCACACAGACAGGCCCCTACCACGATAGTTTGATTGACAGTAGCGATTCAGCACAGACTGGACTTGCGTCTTACCTTAGACCCGCCCTGAGTGACTGTCATCAGTCCGCCATTGGTTCACCGCCGGAGCAGATGTAGACAAGAATGACTCCTAAGCGAAAGTGCTTTGTTGCTGGATGTAATAATGAACAAAGCAGTCATCATTTACTCCCGACATCTGAGCCGCTGAACTCGCAGTGGATTACATTGTTTCTGAAGGGAATGCGCCCCCAATCTACATAAATGAGTCTATGTTCGAGCGAATCATTCATGATCCAGCCTCATCCACAGAAGTGAGTATAATGTTTTGTAATAAATCTTTGCAAATCGCCTTTCCTAATAATGTGCATCCCTAATGTGCAAAGTTTCACGATGAATGCAGCTAAAGTAAATAGTCTCTCTGAGAGCGGCTCGGAAGATAGGGGCAGTGTCAGCAGAGCTCATTAACATTTTAAGGAAAATGCTACAAAAACGGCTTCCTTGATCTGAAAAGAGCTGTTTTTGACAGGGTAGGTTTTTTTCCCAAAAATAAAATTTACACTACCATTGAGCAAATTTTAACCAAACTATGTTACAGACTTTTCATTAAGACCCCAAAGAATCATATAAACTTGTGGAAAATGGGCATCCTATTACCCCTTTAACAACTACTACTTTAATGAACACTCTTAGCTAATAGTGAATGTGTGTTCCCTATTCTAAAGTGTTACGTGTATGCTTCAGGATGCAGGGGGTGGGGTTTTTTTTTTTGGGGGGTTTGTCTGGTGGGGATACTAAGGATTCTAGCTCTCATAGTCTTGCCTTAACCTGCTACATTATTTATTCTTGAAAAACAATTCAAAGATACAGAAGTGACCAGCAATAGTTTTCACACATTCACTGCATCTAGCTGATCTTCATGAAGTTCCAGATTCTGACACACTAATCAGCGCGGGTGTCAATTAACTCAATTACCGCGAGGGCCCCTCTCCTGCGCAAGCCCTGCAGAGTTTAGATTCAACCCTAATTAAACACACCTGGTCCAATTAATCAAGTCCTTCAAGCTATTTGAAAACTACATGGAATGTGTGTTGGAGCAGGGTTTGGAACAAAACTCTGCAGGGCTCCGGCACTCCAGGAATTGAGTTTGACACCCCTGCACTAATATAACCAAATGTGAAAACACATACACAGTGGCTCCTGCCATGTTTCATACCCTTCTGACATTTCAGAATGTATGCACAATACACGGACATACGTCATCGAATACTATGATAAGAGTCCCATCTACATCACCAAGGAAATACATGATGCAGATATTGTAAAGGCATATAAGTAAATTACACTTATATAATTGAGTGCCCATCTCTGGTTTATGCAACCAGCTAGAACATTTAAATTAGTTGTGAAGCAGCCAGTACCCTCTGCTTATCACCAATGTAAAATAATTAATGTATGCACATAAAACAAATGACTGCCATTATAAAAAAAAATTATGGCCCTTTTTATGGTAGTTATGAATAAATATTAAACATTTAGTGGGAAAAAAATTGGTAATTCCCACTTTGTTTTTTAATCTATTTTCAATTCAAATACCTCACATCCGGTCTGGCGGTTGCATACAGTCTAGCCGTATGTTTTAAACACACCTAAAGCTCAAATCTGTCAAACCTGTCATTTGTCAAGAGATGAAATGGCGACCCAAGATGCAACAAAGAGCTCTGCAGCTGACAGGCATATCAATAACACCACCACACAAATTCAGGAATATTTTTTGTATTTGAGTAAAATCTACTTGAGTACACTTTGGAACAAGAGTACAACAAAATAGAATATACTTCAAATGTTGAATATACAAACTAGATTATTCTTAACACAAACATCTTGTTCTCCCTCTTTAAGGACTAATAAAAGCAAAAGCAAAAAAAATGCGCAAGAAATGTATTCGCAGTGAGGATGCGTGCTGCCAATTGACCTTTTTTTCCTCATTGTGTTGACAAACTGGCATCATTCAGGCGATTGCGAAACACTAAAATGGCTACACCATTTTTGGTTTCTCTTGCGAGCGCGCCGGATGGAGACGACAATGCCACAAATGCCTTTGCAGTTTTGCAGTTTTGTATGCACAATAATAATGTGCTTAGGCTGGACGTACAACGGATGGGCGAAAAAAAAAAAAAAACTTCAAAACAAGAGCTTAACACAAAAGCACAAAAAACACAAAATAAGCTTGACTTAAAAGAAAAATGACAAAAAATGAAAAATAAAAATTTTCTAAGGCTGCATTGTTTATAAATTCAGTAAACTGTATAATTCATATATACAATGTCCATTTCTTCCCTTAGTAGAAGGGGGAGAATCAACACGTTCCTGTGAAACACGGGCAGAAGCGTGCACTCACAGTGATCATCAAAAGAATCTTGCTGGTTTTGCCTTGCAAATTTAATGTTAAAGAAAAAAAAACTTTATACAAGTTATAAAAAGTTGAATTTATCCTCCCTCAAAAGTTCACATACTTGACTACTTCAACTACTCACTCCTTAGTGTTCTGCTTAGCTGTTATTAGCATCAAAGTAAGATTAAAAATAAAAATAAAAGGAGAAGTTTAGTGTTCTTTACATTGGTCCCTTTAACAACTCATAATTGAAATGACAGACATCCAGATTTAATCTACATGATGCGAGAACTGTGGTCTTTGACTGATCTTTCAGTATAATATATACTAGTATATATATAGATAGTAACTATAATAAAAATGAATACACACTGGAACGGCCGGAAACCGTACAAGCGCCAACCAATCTCCAGTCTTGATACTCCAGCAATGTGATGAAAGAGATATCTAGGGTAATAGAAGGTTCATTTATTATTGTTCATGAATGACAAAAACGTTCTTGCTCTACTGTTATGGATTGTGGTTTTGCTAAACCTTCCTCTAATCACACTGCTGCCAGGCCCCTGTGTGGGATTGTCCTGTCAGGCTGTCTGACGAAAGTGATTGGCGGACTGATTTGTCTTTTGGATTTCGACTCTGAGGTCTGAGCTACGCCTTTTGGCTTTTGCTGAGAAAGCTGCACTCTGGTGATCTGGATCTGAATGCGATACTGACGCCGCCGGGCTAGCTGTGTATGCGATGGAGATGGACTTGATGGTTTGCATCTGGATGAAACAGGGACTGCGTCTTTGCCTAGCTGGACTCTGTTGGGACGGAACTGCCAATCTGACCACCTGCAGTCCCGGAGCCACAAGACATGGGCGTAAGGGCATCGGTTGGACGGTGAGGGGGCGCCCATCAGATTGATGCCTGTTGCGGTGCCCCAGTTTGGTCTGTACTGGCACTGCCCGTGAGATGGCAGTGCCGGCCGGATGGTGCATTATACTTAAGGCGAAGCTGGACTGTGATCTTGTCACGTCTCTGGCCTGTGCGAAGAAGAACAATCGTTGCATGGTTAGGATTAGGAATTTGGAGTGCGCCTTTCGCACAGTTGCCCTGCAGCCCGGTGTTGGTAGATGCGTGTGCGCGTTAGAGAGGCGAAGGTTCTTGATAGACTGAACGGCCACCGTCGCGAGATAGTCTGATCCCAAGGAGTTTGTCATGACGACCGGAACTTGCATAGCAACTCGCACAGTCCTAGACACAAGATTATGTTTTAAAATAATGCCGAAAAATCCACACTTTTTTTTTTTTTTACACAAGTTTAAGTCTGGTTACCTGGGTGCATTGGCATTGGTGATAAAGGTGGCATGGGACGGCTGTGATGGATCTGTTGACGCAGAGACCGTTACAATGCGCTGAAAAGGAGTTGCATTGAGCGCAGCTTTAGCTTTTGGGGAGCCCGGATGGACCACAGTCCTTCCTCCCCCTCTCAAGATGGCAGGGGTTTTGGAGAGGTCAGTTACCAATAGAGTGTCAGATGAGGGAGGAATGCGCTCGTAGGTCTTCTCTCTGATTATGTCATCACCTGGGTCGCACTTATCGTCGTCGATGACGACAATGTCTTTAGGCATTTCCTTAAACTGATACACCAACCTCTGACCCTCTACTTTAGCCAAGATACCTCTCTGATAGTAATACCTGAGAGTCAAACAAAGACAACATTAGAACAGAGAGATCTAGTTATGGATGCCAATTGCAACTGGTCAATATGGCATTCAAGGCATGCAAAATGTGTTGGAAAAAGTCATCTTAAATATCTTATGGTGTTTGCACACACAAGCTCCTCACCTGAGCGCTCTGCCCATGGTTTCATAGTTCATGTCTGGTTTGTTCTTGTGTTTACCCCAGAGCTTTGACACAGCTTTAGAGTCCACCAGCTTGAAGATGCCCTTCTCCCTCTGTGTCCACTTAATGTATCTGGGACAAGTGTTCTTATCCTGCAGCAGGTCCAGCAGAAACTCCCACAGGTATGTACTTCCTTTAAGAAAACACAAATATCACATGAGTTAAGCATAATTTAAGTAGTATTTCCTAATTAACAGCCCACTGACATAGCAAAACACAACTGATAACTGAACTAACTGAACTAAGTTCCGTTCACAAATAAATATATAATATTGGGGTGGATCTTACAAATCCCATCAAGAATGTCACCATCATTATATACTAAGAATGCACGATATTAGACTTTTGCGCATATCCCGATATTTTTAAACTCATCTTGGCCGATAGTCAATGCTGATCCTAGGGATGCCCGCAATTTCCCCCACAAGATATTCATATCGGGTATCGGCTCCGATAGTGTCATTTTTCTCGGATCGGGTATCGGGCAGAGAAAACCGATTCAAATCCGATAATTTTAGATTGTGTGAATTATTCTGTGTTACTTCTGAAGCCATACGATAGCTTAATGTGAGCTACATATGAATATTTAAGTCCTTACATTAAAGTTCACACAAACTCTTTTCTCCACTGTGGCTGTCAGTCATTCTTTAAACCCTGGATCACATTCGGCTGACAGCCAGTTTAGCAGTGTCGCGCTTAAAGCTACTCGCCAAGATCATTCTTGCTTCCCATTATACTTGAATTTGTAAATACATGTCTATGATTTGCCCCCCCCCAAAAATGCCGACTTTATCTTTTGTCCGCGCAGTTAATGTTTTGCTTACTGCTACGCGATGTGATCTGTCTTGAGAACAAAACACAGGCCGCCAATAGCAGAAAAGACTATCAATAGTCTTTAATGTAGTAACTGAAATTTAAAACTGTTAAATGAAAGGCTTAATAACTGTTTAACAGTTATAATACACTACGCATCAATTTCTCTTCACTTTGTGCATTGCAGTTTTTAACACGAAGCGCTTAATCTGCACACATTGTAAACGCTTCGTGCTCATAGACTGTCAACCCTCTACATTGTGAGTAAATCACTCACATATGCGACCAAATCTTCACTCTGGTAGACTAAATGATGTCTAATATTAGTCAATGGCTAATCAATTCTCAGATTTTACTCGCCAGTGTGTGAGTTGGATGCCGAGTATATGATTAGCACAGATATAATTTTCACTCTCAGAACACTCGGACTGAGCACTTCAAAGTTTCACTCTCCGTCAAGCAATCTGATATTTTTCAGTTAATTTGAATGGATGCGCAGCCCCCGCCCTGCGTTGTTTTATTTGGTTCGTAATGTGTTTCTCAGTGATGAAGCTGGGCAGACTCGCCGTCGCTTTCTTCACTGATGGAGCAAGAGTGAGAGTCTTACATAACATGCAGAATTGATGCGCTACATGTAAACTATATACTTTTGTTGTATTTTCCTGTAAAAATAACAAAGAGTTCCTTTGGAATTCTTCAGCTTTAAGAACTGCCGGGTTTTCCTGTAATAGACAAAAAGATAAAAGGGAACAATGCCGCAAACGGCAATGGCTGCGTGCCTCACTATTATTCCACCCTTACTCCCTGTTTGATTTCATGACGAATCAGGTTACGAGCAAAAGCACACAACCCTGATTAATATTCAGCGAACCCAGTAGCTCATTAACTCCTTAGTGCTGTTTTACTATATTGTTAATCTATTAGGAGAATTAGTATATATAATAATAATAATAATACTAACATAATTCCCCCCCTATCAGTGTTATTGTTGCCTTTTTTGTTTACAAGAAAATGAATGACAAAAAAAGCCACAGCGCACCAGTCCTAAGCTTCATGGTACCAAGTTTTAATTCTTAATTACTATCTTAATTATAAATAATACTTGGCATTATCATATTCTAAAATTTTTTTTTTTTTTACTTGACTGACTCGATATTAAGAGTGTATTTCCAGATATTTAAAAATGCTGTACTTATTTACAAAATGTTTTATTGTAACATGGACCCCCATAAGCCATATTATATATAAAACCGCTTGAAGCGGTTTTGACGGTATAAAAACAGTTTTTGCTGCTGCACCCACTGCATATTTGTTTTGTACCTATAGGGCAGTGTTACTGCAAGGTGTTTCCCCTTCCTATATAATCTCATATGCTGGCTTGCCTTATTAAAAAATATGCTATACATTTAAAGTAAGTGTATTTTAATTTTATAGTATATACTATATATATACATTCATGAATGTTTTTAATGAAAGGATTTTATAATAATACAAATAATAATGTGTAACATTTTACCATATTTAGAACTTTTATTTGTTCCCCACAAAATATATATTTTTTTCACTAAATGTTTGGATTTCTAAAATTATTGTGCACTGATTTTTCTAGAATAACTTTTGCTGCCACTAACCTAGTTTATGATACATTTTTTGTCATAGATTATAAATATACGTAGGCCTATATTTTTTCATATTTGTTAATTTAATTTTTCTTTATAATGAAGTACCGTATGAATATCTAGTAGATTGTGGAAAGAATGATTATCCGCTCCACCCGCAACAGAGACTACTATAAATTATACATTTATTAAATGCAGAGGGAAAAAATTCACTGGTATGGACACTCGGTAGTCGCGACATACTGAACCCTAGAGTATAGAGAATCCGGCAGCGAAAAGGCGGGATCGCCGAGCAATCCCTAGTGATAGCCGATATTGATATATTTCCTTTTGTTTGGAAACATCACCAAGTCTCTCCTGTGCAGAAAAAAATATTAGCACATTATTTATATTTTTAATTTTGGTTAGTTTTTAACCAGAACTTATTTGTTAGAATTAAATAAAACCAAGCAAGTTCTTTATAATGAAAGCTACAATTGCCAACATTGAAAATAAATATAAATTCTATTACATCGCTGACATTTTTTTCAGAAAGATGCAGTCGTGTCTAACCTACCAATTTGTGTGAAGATTATAACATTTGTTAATGTTCTAACAAGCCAGAGTGTTTAAAAATGTGCGGTCACATTTAGAGCTCATAATTTGTTTAAAAAAATATAACCTATTTCCACAATGAATAAATCATTATATATAAATATATTTCAGTGACATGTTTGTGTTTTTTTTTTCTTCATGTAAGCTATAGCTTCTGAACTTTAAATCAAAACACACTCATGATTTTATTATTTACTGCTTTATTTCATCAGAAACACAGTCTAAATGTTATTTGAGTATTTGACTGTCATTTTATTGAGAATGTAGGCAACAGCGCCCACCTAGACGAATTTAAAACTCCTTACTGAGCGGCATTAGACGGGGAGGCGCCCGCACCCCCCCACGCTGCCATTGGTGACTAGACTGTTGCCATATCATCACACCAAAGCCGTCAATCTGTACATGCATTATCATTTTAAAGCAGCGATCCGAAACAAGCTGAATATAATCCATCATTCAGGGAAAACTTGCCCCTTAAAGATATGAGCCACACTGCTGACGTGAATCAAGGGTTCACTATCACAGCCCACACGCTGAGCACATGTGAGTTAATGTATTCCTTTTATCTGCAAGACATATCGGCATAGTTTTTCATATCAGGCCGATGCCGATATTTCCATTTAAAGCCATTATCGGACCGATTGACTTTCTGCATCCCTATTATTATACAAATACGTTGTTCTGAACAACGCGTCATGGTTACAATTTTTTTATTTTAAAGAAGTCTCTTATGACCCCTAATCATGGCTTATTTTGAAAAACTACAGTAAAAACAGTATACTGCTGAAATATACAATGTAAATTGCCTAATATATATGTCGATTTTAATACATTTTAAAAATTCATTCCTGTTATGACAGCTGAATTTTCAGCCAGACAATACATACCATCCTCAGTTCACAGAAGAAATATGGATTTAATTAATCCTAATCATGTATTGAAAAGAGATTGATGCTTTAAGGATATTAGGAACAGCATTTATTTAATATTGAAAGTATAACATATAATGCATCTTTGCTAGATAAAGTAATAAATTCCTCTCAAAAAAAAAAAAACTTACTTTCCCCAAATGAATGGTAGTGTAATCATACTTAATTATAAATTGTACATTTATTGCTTTTTAAAGCAATGTCAAATCTCCCAAAATTAATTCAACAATTAATATTATCATGATGAATATGATGCACAAAAGTAATATTAATACTGTAATGAGAATGACATCACATTAAAGCATCACTTAATTTTACACAAATTTAATTTTTCTTTTGATTTTGAAATCAAGTATGACCCAGATTTTTCTTCACCCAATAAGCATATAGCACTGAATTTATAGGACATACCTTTCCCTTCTCTAGACTTCTTCTTGATGCCCAGATCTGGAGATCCGTTTGAAATGTGATGGGGTTTGGGTTTTCGCCCAGCTGAAAGGATGAAACATAAAAAGAACAATTAAGATAAAGATAAAGGCAATTAAATAAATGTTAAGTTAATATTGAAAAAAGCCAAAGAGAATCTATGTAAACTTGATCAAAAAAATTATCCAAACAGCGCTTTTCACAATAATGTTCTTGTGTTCTCACATTTTCTTCTCTTAGTGGGTTCCGTCTCCAGCATCTCAGGCTCCTCAAAAACCGTAACCACCTCCATAGGCTCCGAGTCCTCTGTGCTGACCTCCACCACTGTCTCTGTCAGAATGTCAGGTCGCATGGCAGCATGCAGGAACTCCGAAGTGTTGACACATGGAGGCACAAACACCTCTACGACAGAAAAAAATTAATATATTTTAGAAATGATGCACTCCTCACTGTGTGGCTATCTACAGTCTTATTTTGTGATGTGAAAGCTAAAGTTGATGGAGGAAGAGAAAGCGATGGAGCGATTGATAGAGGAAGAGAAAGCAGAGCTCACCTGGGCTCCGGTCTCCCCGCAAGCTGGAGGGAGAGTCCATATGTAGAAGAGCTTCAGCAGCCTCAATGGTTTTATCTGAGCAATGCACAGAGCCATAAACTGATGCTTCCACTGCAACAGACGGAACACACAAAAAAATGCTTCTGTGATTGTTTTTTTTTGTTTCCGCTAACTCTCTATTGTGTAAAAGCTTGATCTCATATTAATTCTCATATTTAATCATTTAATGTGTCCGATATGTGGATTATACACTACATTCAAAAGTTTGGGGTCGGTAATAAGTGCCCCTATTATGGATTTTTGAAATTTACCTTTCATGCAGTGTGCAACACAGCTCTAAGTAAATTAAAACATCACTGCCCAAAGTTATTGTCTCTCAAAAGAAAGAGTCGACTCTGAATCATTGAAACGAGTCGTTTTTAAAATGAATCCCAAGCCGTTTCATGTTGACGTCAACATGAAACATTAGCATATTGCCCGCCCACTTGTTGGTCTTTTCACATTGGTCTGAATGAAAATGCAAATTCATTCTTTGCCACTAGCTGCCGCTTTTGGAGCGGTAAAAACAAGAAAGGGGGAGCTGACGTTACCCGGTAACGCTGTACACAAAGCAGCACTGCGCTCACAAACGCTGCTTTATCAGGCATTGATTACAGGCATGATGAACTTAAACTGAGACCAATCACTGCAGATCAGCATCACGCAAACGAGGGGTTTGGAAAAATTAATCGTTGAGCGAATCATTTTGGAGTCGTTGAGCAAGTAAGGTAAAAATAAATGCATAATATAAAGGCATATTATTAGACAATGAGATGAGATGTTGTTTTACCGTAGCCATGCTCATGTCACCGGTGTTGGGACTCCAAACCAACAACAAAAATATGAACCTTTCATTACCCATAATAGGGGCACTTTAAAATGTGTTTTTGAAAGAAGTCTTTTTTGAATCCCTAAGCCGTTGCAAATTTGATCAAAAATACAGAAAAACTGTAATATTGTGAAATTGTACAACAATGTAAAATAACTGTCCATTTTAAAATGTCATCTATTTTGGTCAAGGAAAAGCTGAATTTTCAGAAATATTTTTCTTTTTAATCTTAATGAAGCTAACATTTTGAACAGTAGAGTAATTAACAAATAGAATATTTGTACACTGAGCTGCCAATAGACGGTGCTATTGGATGGAAAACGTGCATTCAGGTTACTCAATATCCAAAACAATTCCCACCAAATAAGTGACATGTTTGGGTATGAGTGACAAGAGAAAACTGGTCTAGCAATTGCTATAAATCAAAAACACGAAGTTCACAGAAAATACATTACAAACAGATTTTTTATTTATCAAATATATTTGAAACTAATATTTGTGTTGCCTCTTGAAACGTCTTTATTGTTGAATAAGTTTCTTTGATGACATCCACTTAGTATGCAGACTAAATCAAGTGTGCGAGTGACACTTAAATATGGTACTTAAGAGCTTTAAAAACACTACCTGACAGTTAAAGAAGAGTTCAAACTGACAGCAATATGCAGTGACAACGCGAAAGGAAGTCATTTCTTTTCAAAGACTTGAGATGAGTGACGGACAAAGCAAGTTGAGCACTCGGCGAATCACTAAATATAACTAACACAAATGAGTGTGAGAAGACATCTAATGTAAATCCCATAAGGACCTATTAATACAAAAGTGCAACCTACGAACTGTAGACTACTTCAGATTCTGCCTTTGGACCTAAATAGATCCAGGGGTGTCATACCTGCAACCAGTCTTCTCAAAGCCCAATTAGTGTGCTCTAAGACAGTTTGGATAAAAGCATCTGCTAACAAGTCACTTCCTTGGATGCTCTTATTTAGAAACAGGTGCAGACTGGCTGATCTCAGACAAGCAGATCATGCATATATAGGACGGCACCTTCAGCACTGCTCCCTGACGTTAACATCCAGAGCCACTAGCACCTGTGCCAGTCTATCCAAGCCGCCGCTGAACTCCCATTACAACCTGAGCCTGCCCATGTTTGGCTATGCGTGTCTGTTGCTGCACACGGGGGCTATCTTTAGGCAGTCCCAGTCATAAACATACACACAGTGTCCTCTAGAATGGGTGACCCAGCATGCATTTACTTCCTGTATTCTGAAAGATCTGCCCTTGGAGACAGGACACAAGTCAAAGTGTAGTTATTAACAAAATTCTAATGGTTTACATGACTACACTGCAAAGTTAATATAAGTAGACTTCTTTCAGAGAATTACTATAAATTAGAAAACCAATAATTAAAGTTGCACCTATTGTTTGTATGTTTTGGTCTTTGTAGATATATTTTTAAAAGGATAGCGCACGCAAAAAATCAACAATATAATATTTACGCACCCTCATGTTGCTCTATGCCATAATTTTTGGAAGAACAAGAGGGTGATCATTGTTAGCCATTTTTTGTTTATTATTCAAAAAAAATAAACAAATAAACAATCAAGCTAAAAAATAAATGTTAAAAAACTCGAAGGTAAAAGTAACACTCTTTAAAAATAATAATAATAATAATAATAAAAATACAACACGTACTTTATGCCTATAAGAACAAGAAATGAAGACTCGCTTAAAATGTTAATAAAATACTAGAAAAGCTGCTAAATAGCTCATCACCTCATTGTAGTTGTTCATATAATAATAAATTACTATTAGCAACAATTCAGCAAATCGTAAACAAATGACACATGAGACTGAATATTGTGGTACTATTTTTCTGCCACTAACATAGCGGTCCACAAGAAAGTAGCGCTGTCCCTCCTCACTTCCGTGTTTACAGTCGTCAGAGCGTTCCCTCCAGTTCTTTCTGAAGACGCTCTCCGAGCTTCCTGCCACTCAATCCCCGCCCCGAATCTGATTGGCCGCTTCTCTGATCAACGCCCCAAGAAACAAGCAAGATGATTGGCCAGCTGTTGGATTTCGAACGCGACGCCAATACTATTGGACGACAAGTGCGGTCACTCAAAATGTAGACAGCCCAGTGGAATAACAATGCTTCCGCCATCAAATTACCTCTAAAATATAAACATTTAAAGGAAAAAAGTCAAATGTGCACTCGACACTTTTACAGCGACACATTTAAGGTCATTAAAGACAAAGTGGAGTTTAAAGACATAATTAAGCGTTAAATGTTGCTCACGGAGCTTAACATTTAGCGCTAAACTGTGCAGAAAGCAGAGCGACCACGTTTAGATAACGGGACATCTGCGACATGAAGCAAACATGTATTTTATTACTCAAACGCAATATTTTTGACGCGCATCTTAACGCCATAAATAAATGAATACTGAAGTTGTAATGTAGTGGCTCCGCGTGTATTTTTTCCTCCATATGCCACATTTCCTTTGACGACGAGGCATCAAAATAAACCAATCGTCAAACGTAAAGCTCTCAGACGCTATTATATTAAAAAAACAATCCACTCAAATTCACATTTTAGTAAGCTCTATTTAAGAGCTAAAACTAAAACTCAGTGCCCTTCCGACTCCAGACAGCGTGGCAAAGACGTAGGAAAGACAACATCTCTCCCACTTCCTGGTTTCAGAGCAGCGCACCACCTCCAGAGAAACCCGTTATTCTAACGCACTCCACATTTAAAACGCCCTCAGCGCCATGCAAACGCAACACTGTGCACGCTGCTCACGCGCAACACAACAAACACACCTTCACGCTACTTTTCAGCACTCCGAGAAAACGGATAAGAAAATGAAGCAACGCCATGCAGGTTGCCATCCAAGGTGATCACTTCCTGAAATGCCCTCCATTACTTTACAGCACAACTTGGCGGATCTCAGCGCTGCGGCGCGCACTGCTCTGCTGCGCCCCAAGCAACCCCACGCTGGCGAGGCTGAACACGCGCTTTGGTCTTTTTACCTGCTCGGATAAGTAGATCGAGCTGGTTAGCGGGTCCCTCATGCAGCGACGTCGCCATGTTTCATCCAGAGGTGCAGAATCACATTGACTCGCATTGAAAGCGTTTACAGACGCATGACTCGCATATCACTCCGCCTCCACAGGAAATCTCCACAAACTCAACAGCGCGCACAGATCCTTCCGCGCCAAACACAGGAAATCCTACGCGCGCTCTGCTTTACGTTCGATTTACGTCAACGGCATTTTCCAAAAAAACTTTTTAAATCTTTAAATATATATATTTTCAGAGTGTATAGTAACTAAAACAACGCACATAGGTATTTTAAAAAGACAAGATATATAAGATTCTCCACAAAGTCAAATCAGTGAAAATAACTTTTCTGAACAGACAAGTTTCTTTGCGTCGCATTTTGTATTTTATCTAGAGGGACATTTTTAATGAAATATTCTTAAACATCTTCTTAATGTTTTTAAAGCACTTTCAACTGTGATATAAAAGTATCTAAAGTATATAAATAATTGAAAATAACTGTTCTGAATAGACAGTGATATTGTTTTGTATTTTGCTCTTGTAAATGTTCTTAAACATCTTCATATTGTCTTTTAAAGGGGTCATATGATGCGATTTTTTTTTCTCTTTGAAGTGTTACAAGCTGTTGGCTTGGTGCATAAAGAAGATCTGTAAAGTTGCAAAGACTAAAGTCTCAAATCCAAAGAGATATTCTTTATAAAAGTTAAGAGTCAACCACACCTACCTAAAACGGCTCGTTCTAACACGCCCCCACATATCTACGTCACTATGTGGGAAGATTTGCATAACGCCGCCCAAATGTTCACGCAAAGAAAGAAGGCGTAACTTTTATTCTCGCTGTAGTATTGTTGCCGCCGCCATGTCGTGAAGGCGCTGTGTGTTTCGTTGTGAAGCTGAAAATACTTTGTTTGGTCTTCCAAAAAAGGAAGATATCCGCTTCGTCATGCCTGGAGCTGATCTGTGCTGGTCGCTGAGGAAATACATCAACTTAGTGCTGTGGATCGCCGGATCGGCTTTCCCCGTGGACGAAGCGGAGTCCAGCCCGGGGTCGTCACATGTGGTTGCCGCAGGCAGCACAGTATGGTAAGGGGCGTAACATTTCCGTCACACGCTTGAGGAATTCAGCCAATCACAACGCACTGGATAGCTGGCCAATCAGAGCACACCTCGCTTTTCAGACCGATGAGCTGTGTAAAAATTGACGCGTTTCAGAAAGGTGGGGCATAGAGGAGAAACAATAATGTACAGTATATGGAAAATAATGTGTTTTTTGAACCTTAAACCGCATAAACATTTCATTACACCAAATAATGTTCTTTTTAGCAGCATCATATGACCCCTTTAAGCATTTTTAAACGGTTATCTCAATGTATCTGGACGAATAATAAAGGGGCGGGGTAATTATGCACTGTCACGTGACACTTTTAAGTACTTAGTATAAGTACCTTCTAAATATTGACATTACAAGTGACTTCTAAGTATTGACACTATAAGTTGTATTGACCATATTCTGTGCAACACTTCAAAAGAATGTCCAAAAGAGGGCGGTAGAGACCCATCACACGACAAGGCCGTGGCACCAAATCTATACAAAACACCTTTATATACATCACCCTCAAGGTGCTACAAACCGATATTACTTGCTTTCTACAATAGAGCACAAAATGAGATGTTAGGAAAACCCAGTCACCATTTACTTTCACTGCTTTTTTTCAATACAATGAAAGCAAATTGTAACTGAGTTCTTAACATTCTGCTTGCATAATTTTTATGATCCATGAATGAATGCAACAACATGGAGGTGACCAAATGATGATGACTTTTTTATTTGTCTTGTATTTTGGGTGAACTGCCTCTTTAAAGTGACAATCTCTGATACATCAGTCAAATATGATTCTATAACAGGGCAATTTTGATCAGAAATTGGTTGTAAAAAAATAGAAGTGTAGCCCTGTGATTGATTGTTAGTTACTGTAACCAAAACAAGAAAGCTATCTTTGGGCAACATGGATGCAGAATCATGCTTCTGTGGTTACCCTCTGAAATGATGCATCACTAAATATCCCATAAATCCCAGCCCATAGGAACGGTGTTCTATATACAACATATAATAACAAATAGTCTGCAAGCATCAAAATAACCAGGGTATATAACCACTAACATAACTGAGACATAAGAAAGCAATGTTCAACTATTATAGTCAACTCTCTCTGCAGCATTTAATAGCCATCAATGTCCACCCATAAAGTATTTTGGTTGGGCCATTAAGGTTTACAAATGCATTATGCTGGATACAAGTCATATGTTTCTCAAACAGTGGCTTCAAAGTCTCTCTGCCAAAATCAACTACTGGAAATCACAAGATTCAAAATATTTTAATGTGCAATCAGGAATAAAGAGCATTTTGTTCAAGTGAACAAAAGCACATTAAGTAAGAGTGGTAGCTGTGGTAAAGTGTGTGCAAAGGGTTTTCCTGCCATTTTAATGGGGAATTCAATATTGATGTGCTCCATCACTAGAAGCTGACACGACAAGCATGTGATCAGTTAAAGACAAAAAAAGAAGAAAAATAAACAGTTGCCCCCCATTTAATATGACTGCACAATACTACTAGTACTATTACTACTACTCAAAATAATAACAATACATTACAAATATTTTTTATTCTAGTATCACTCAAAAGATAAATCAAAGAAATATATTACTATTGCAATACTGCAAAAAAAAAAAAGTTTTTAATAATCATTTTATTTCACAACAGAACAACAGTAAAATTACATTACTAACATTCATGTCTGTCTTAATTTCTTTACGTTCCCAGTTGATGTACTTTCTGGGAGCCAAGCTGATTTCAGGACCCCCTGAAAACATGACTCATGAGCTGATTGGTTTGGAAATGAACAACGGGGATCACTCCGGAAACATGCAGGCACTATATTAAAGGGGTCATATATGATCTTTTTACAAAGTCTGCTTTTGTTTTGGGGGGGGTACTGGAACTGGCTTCTCTGCTTGGTGGTTCGAAAAGCATAATTTTTTCACAGACATTTACAGGTTTAAAATACCTTTCTCCCACAGCCTGGCCAAACGGCTCGAGTAGTTCCGGCTTGATGAAGGTCTGCATTCCGAAAAAACAAAATGTGTTGTGTTGGGAGCGTCCAGTGCGTTGTGATTGGGACAACACTTAGGACGGTGTTTAAGTACTGCCAGCCCCTTCTCATCTTTCAACAAAACTTTTGGGAGGAATCCTGGCACTGTATCTCCTCATGTGTGGAAGCTGTCCTCAGTAACTTGCTCAGCACAAATAGCAAATTGGGGTTATTAATGCTTCGGAACAGAGTTAAATAATAAATGGCAACCCACGTTTACTGAAATCATCGCTGTAGCCAAACAAGCCACTCGTTGTAGTTCGTGAAAAGGGATTTTTAAAAAAACGAAATATCTCCCTTTAGAGTGGACTTTTGAGATTTGTAAGTTTGAAGATCTTTTATATGCCCAAACATACACACACACTGACTAAAATTCAAAAAGTAAAAAAAGCATAATAGGACCCCTTTATAAATTGCTTAGCTTTTACAATTTTATAAACTGATTAGGCCATATTGCAATTCTGGTTTTATTCCGATTGTGCAGCCCTATGAGGTAGTGTGACTATGAGCATTTATATTTAGTGAGCATACATTAAAGATTGTGTATATGTTCATGAAGTGATGCTGAAGCATGAAAGGGTGTGTACCTTCGAATCTCCTCGCCAAGTGTTCTCATAGGTTGAGTGAAAATGAGCCAGACAGAACAGTGGTTATGTAGTAACAGTGTTCTCACCTGTCTCCAGCACTTCAGTCTCCACCTCCTGCTCCTCAGCAACTCCCTGCATCAGGTAGGTCTCATCATCGTACACCAGCACCTGAGCAGCGAAGCCCTGCTCCAACCGCGCACCGGGCACCGGCTCCACGATTACCGCAGGGTACTCCACATCTCCCTCTATTTCTCCCTCAAACTCATACACACCCTCCTCCTAGACAGAAAACAGAGTTTCCATGAACAAGAAGAAACCTAAAAACTAAAAATGAACCTTCTAAACATTCATTCTTTAAAAAAAAAAAAGAGTTGCTTGTTAAGTTTTACGGCACATCATGAACAACAGTTTGGACAGGTCTACTAAATCTAAAGGGGCTGTTCTCAACCCGAACAAAACTATATAGGGTTTCACACGAAATAACCGATAACTTCGTTTAGTATAAGACAGCTGCAGATTCGCTGGCGATATTTTATTGTTCTTAGATGGAAAAAAAAATATTTCTGAAGTGATCTAATCGCTCTTCACAGGGGAGTGATTGACACGGCGATCTGCAATCATAACGCCGAATCTGCTTATTTGTGCCGCAAAACAAACAGATCAGAAGAGTCTAGTACGTCGGTGGATTGAACTGAAAAATGGTGTGTATGACATCTGTCCATGGTTGAAACAAGATATCTTCTGATGTTCTTTCATGTTTATTTCGTGCTATAACTAGTGAAGAGGAAGAGATCATCAGTTCACGTGCCGCTTGAACTGAAGTGCTACAGCGATCTGTCACGACACATTAAAGAGGTGCCACCCCAACACGCCTCCCCTCCCCCCCCCACAAACCAGTATGTACGGTCTTAATTCCTTTAAACAAAAATTGTGAAAGCGGAGGGAGCGGTTTCACACTGAAAGTAATCTGCTCTGTCTTGTCTGTTGGCGCGTTTCGCGTGAGAACATGATGTGTGGCGTGAAAGCACCATGGCTTGTCAGACATAGCAACAGTAACAAAGGGGCGGGTCTTTGCAAAGGGTCAATGGCATTTGTGTGCGTTTTGTTCTAACTATGGTGTAGATCTTGCCTAGTAGGCATGATTTCACACTTGATTAGTATTAGTATATAGTAATATGTTAGAAGTAGTATTGCGTTCTACTATGGGAATCACATTTGATCACTTTCTGTGCTTTTGTTTATGAGCCAGGTTACAAATCCTTTACTCTGTAGAACAACACATTCAGTGTTGTTATTCTTAATAAATTACTTTCAGTAACTGAACTAAATTATGAAATGATAAACACGGACAAAAAGCTTGTGAAGTACAACAAATAGCGCGGAAGTACTAAAATTACTAAAACTATAACTAAATAGAAATATAATACAAACAAAAATATTATAAAAGCTCATAACAAAATTGCTAAAACAAACAAATTAAAACAGAAAATATACAAATAAAAGCTATTCTACTGTAGAACAATTCATCTGTGAAATTTAAATTTACAAAAAAAAAAAGTTTATTTTCATAATCTTCAGTCAAAATCTGAAAATTTGCTTCCACACTAGATTGGTGCTCCTTCTTAGATGATGAGATGCAGCAAATAAAATGCTTTAAAATCAAGACCCTCTGTTTTCTCATCCATTATTCTCTTTAAAATACATCACGATACTGAATTAAATTGACTCATTGACTGTCTGATGCATATCGCACACAAACACATTCTGAGTCTGGCAAACTCTAACCTGATTGGCTGATCTTCGGTCAGTTCCTGCCAGAATGAACTACAAAGTAGGCCTGGGCGATAAAACGGTATCGATATTTATCGACGGCACACCTTCATCGATAACGATATAAAAAATGTTTGATATAGTGCACGATATAGGCACGTGAGTGATGCAGACAGCACACTACGACACACCTGCGAATGAGTGCTGAAAAATGCATATTAGCGAATGAAACAACCTTGCATTGAATGCAAAAAGTGGTGCAATCGAATGTTAGGAGTGCGTCAGGGAGCATCACCAGTGGTCCGCGAGATGCAGTGATGATGATGTAAGTGACGTTGCATTTTAATGTTTTGTTAGTCTAGCCACCCCCCCGGCGCGAAGTTGCGTGTTTCCATTAAAAATATTACACAATCTGTAGCTCAATGCGTAGAAGATCTTGATTAGGTTAAAACCAAAACCAAGCCATTCACACAGAAGGAGTATGTCAGCACATTTTTAGCTGGACAAATATGACGCTGCACTCACGTCTACCAAGAGAGCAAAAAAGAAAAAACAGTCATGCAAAGTTAAAACAGTTTAAACATTTAGAAAATGCATCGCGAATTTGTGAAGGTTTGTTCCTTTTCATTGCGTCTCATATGTTTTTAAAGGCAATATGTGTGATGGGCGATTCGGCTCTTTGTGTTAAGCAATGCATAAATACGTGATGCTTTTTTGTTCATAATTGTTTATGCAGTTTACAAAATGATATTTGATTTATATATGTTAATTTAGACGTTATGTACGTTTGTATAGACAGTTATTTGAATTGACAATTAATGCGCTGCATTATTTTACTCATTGCACCTCGGGAAAACAATGAAAAAAGTTTTAAATCTATTTAAGCTGCATATAAAAACATAAGCAAGATTTGTTTACAATTTTACTTATGAGTTTGTTTTAAAAAAAGGTTATAAAAAATTTCAATAATACCGAACGATATGAAACATATACCATTGATATATTTTTTAGCTATATCGCCCAGCCCTAAATTCTCCAAAGTCAAAAGAGTATGCAAGTAGTCAGAAGAGCCATTTAGGACGGAAAAGGGTATAACTGCAGCCTGGAGATCTCTAAATGGGGGCGGGAACTCCAAAACGGGGTGTGAGCTCCAAAATAGGGCGTGGCTTCCTTCCATTGATAGACAGGCACATGACACGCATGCGCACTTTTTCCCCCAATCCACTTCAGTGCAAACAGCTGATTCTAAAGATTTTATTGGCTGTATCAATTAAAGTGTTGATTTCCTACATAATGCTACAAAAAATGCTAACCCCTAAAACCTACCCCACACCTGACCCTAACATTAACCAGTGAAATGGACTGAACGGCGGGATTTGCGCTGAATAGAGACAGTTGCGTTCAGGAGATTAACAGTGTTTAAGGAGTATCGCGCTATGATTATGCGATATGAGATCGTCGTAACTCCCCAACGGACAAGCTGACCTTTTGGTTAAACCAGATCATAACCCCTCCTCCTACCCATGCGAATTTCGAGCAGGGAAGCCCGTGCTAAGATAAAAGCCTAGAGTGAAATCTTCCCTGCACTGTGCAGGGACGGCTCGCCTTCGCATGTCTGGGGGGAGCGCCTGGGTGATCCGTTTACTATCATTAAGAGAGGTGCAAAATCTCAGGTCCGAACACCACTGGCCATGAGCTTTGGTCTCTGCTCTCACGGAGAATATTTATTTATATTGCATATTTTATTTTAGATTAATTAGAAACATGTTGTTTAATTTATAAAGTTTTATTTTGAAATGAAAGTCAATAACAATTGTCTGGAGCCAGAGCCAATGGTGAAAGTTTTTGTGCGAGGAGACCCCACCCAATTTGGAGGTTCTGCCCACTTTTGGAGTTCACGCCCCATTTTGGAGATCTCCGGTCTGCAGTTATATCTACTTGATTTTATGGTTAGACTAGCAGCAACATAATTTAAAGAGACCAATATGCTAAAAAAAAATAATAAAAAGCTGTAAAAATCTTACCGGTATATGGTCATCCACTGCAGTAACATACTCCACCACTGCTCCTCCACTGTCTACAAGCACCACAGACGTCATCACTCATACCCCACACTCTGCTGACCCCCTGTGGCAAACTCCAGGACTGCAGTTGGACAGCATGACAAGAGACAAAAGATATGAAGTGGGAAAAAAAAGATAATTAGCACTGTAAAGAAACATCTCAAACATTCATGAACCTCTTTTGCAGAGCCAAAATGACCTGCTCTCCCGTTCTCTCAGCCTGGTTCAACAGGAAACTCACTCTTGCTAAGGAACAGGACATCAAAACAGGAAGCCTGCCTGTGAAACATTGAAGCCATGGCAACAACCAACATGCTTTGGTTTGTGAAGCTGAAATGAAAATTATTACATCTGCAAAACAAAGTCCTTCTCAATACATCTTCGTAAAAAGAGAAACAAGCATCACCGGATCGGGTCAGTCTAGCAGCTGAATTATTGAGTGACTTTGCAACGACGCTCCAGACAGCTAAAGTGACAGAGCGATGCAATACACTGATAACATGCACATGCTCAAACCACTGAAAACGAAAGGGATGGTTCAACTAAAACTGAAACTCTCATTATTTACTCAAATCTCATGTCTTTCCAAACCTGTATGACTTATTTTATCCATGAAAAAACAAAAAACTGAGGTTTGGCAGAACATTCTAATCATTCTTTTCCATGCACTAAAAGTGAAAGCGAATGAATGCTGTCCAACTAGAAAAAGCACCATAAAAGTATGCCATATGACTAGAAATGAATTACAATTCCAGTTACTGAGAATTATCACCGTAAAAAGGTTACCAGAAAGAGAAACTGTGAATAGAAACCATTAATTGAACATCAGATAATTAAAACTTTAACATGGAGAAAAAGCAGAATGCATGTGAAATCTCACTGCAATACAAAAGAATAAAAAAAAATGTATTGTGTAAAGGCCATAAAAAGCCATTTAAAAAAAAAACAATTATTTAAGATAATAAATAATTGTTATATTTAAATCTTAAATGTCATTGAAAAAATAAAAAAAGATTGTAATCACTCAGAAAATGTTAGAAAAAAAGCAAATACTTCCAATCAAAGACTAATTTTAAAATTAAATTGTCCAAAATATCCATTATATTTCATTTCATCACCACATACGACTTGTGTGCTATGTTACAAAGTTGTGTCCCAAATAGGGCTGAAACGATTATTCAACATTATTTTTATTGTCAACAATGAAAAAATTTTTTCCTGTTGTCGAATAGTTTACTATTGAAAAATTTGATGGACATCAAGATGTATGCCGTGCCTCCAACTTTCTTATTCGTTTTGCCAATAAACTTTCTATATTTCTTATTTATTTGGTGTATTTTTATTCATTTTGTTAAATGGGACATCAGATGCAAAATTCACTTTTACACGGTGTTTGAACTTATATCGACTGTAGTGGTGGAAGTGTGTGGACCACAAGATAGTTACCCTATAATGATAAAAATCCATCCAGTGCTTTTTTAAAAATTCCCACATATCATAAGCACTTTCTCAGATCAAGCCGTTCACAGATTCTTGGCAAAGTGACGTCACTTTGCACAGGCCCCTCCCACGACTGTTGAGGGGTGAGTGAGTGAGCTGTAAACAGTCCGCCATTGTTTCGACGCTACAGGTGTTTAAGTGTTGGATGAAGACGGAACATAGCAGTCGGCATTTCCTCCCGACATTTGAGCACTGAAGATGCAGTGGATTACTTAGTTTTTTAAGGGAGTGCGCCCCCGATTTCCCTAATGCGTTATCTCTGCGCGCAACATTTACGCTAGGACTGCTTTCTGACGAGGAATGATTCCAGGCAGGGTTACTAGAAAGTATTAACACTCAAGGATGGATCAGTATTACTGTTCGTATTCCAGCGGCACCTCCAGAAGTAAGTCCCACAATCTGTATGATTAGCCATTGGCTCATCCCTATCTTCCTCGGAAGAGGAGGGGGAGGGTGAGCAGGGACTCATTATCATTTAAAGAGACAGGCACAAAACGGGTCGCTGTGAACAGAGCTGTTTTTGAAGGTAAAAAGGGTGTTGTTTGTTGTTTTGATGGCGATTTGTAGTTTTAAAAGCCTTTGGGACCTTGGGGTCTTTCGGGGGGTTTGCCCACCACAGTGTTTTCATATCAGCCTGTGTCATCTGGCTGTAAACTAGTTTAAATCACAGAGTCATTTGTGTTCTTCGCTGAATTCAAGTGCTTCACACTGGATCTCACAGCTAGTGTTGCGTGACCAAGACTTATCAACGAGTAAACGCATCTGCTCTAGTGAGCTCGTGCTGCGCTGCCATTTAAACTTTGAGCCGAATGGATAAATGCTCTGCTTGGCGAGGTTTAAATGAGTAGCGCTGTTTCGTTCCGCTTTTGGCGTGTAAACATTATATCGAACATTTATCGAACTCTTGTTATCGTTTTATCAAGGAATATTATACCGCGGTAATTATCGTTATCGTTTTATCACCCAGCCCAACATAAAGTAAATTAAAGAATTTTCTGAAAATTTTTTTTTTTAACTTACATCACATGAAATGTCTTCATGGCACCACAGCTGTTTGCTTTTCCTTTCATTAATCGCAAAGAGTAAACAGAAATTGCCATACAAACATATACTGAAGACTGTTAAAGTGCTCTAATAAATTCCCTGCCCAATTGCCACGGCAACGCAGTCACAAGGTCTGCAGGGATGAAGAGGGGTGTGGCAACTAAACGTGACACATGCATACACACTTCCTCATAGATGCATCTGGATCATGTTATCTGCAAATCACCAAATGACAAGTTTCTTTCAGCTTCCCCATTAGAGCCTTCCCCATAACTGCTGCTAAAGAACAACATATCTTGTATTTTCAGCTCAATAAATAAACAGAAACCATATCAAATTTCTGCATAGCCCACAACATCTTTCTGGCTGAATAGCATCATGAGTGTACCATTACTTGAAGTTTCAATTCAACACAAGCTATGTAATTAGATAGCATCAAGGAAGTTCAAGCAGTAATTCATCTGTTTCCAACCTATTGTTTCTGGTGCAGCTGTGGAATTCCACTGTGTTCCCGTTCCATTCCAAGACGTATTCCAATTCCCTAGGAAACATTCCAAGATATTCCTGGTCCACTCCTTGTCCTTGCAAAATCTCCACATTTCAAAAAAATGGACTCCAGAGAAGATTCCCCTTCCCCACAGCACCATCAGGGAAAGAGTGAGTAAGGAACGAATGAGAGAAGTGCACGTAGTCTGCACCGTAGAGTTGTTGCACACTATTGCTTTCATTTCCCTTTTTGTCATCCACACCTGTTTCTCTACGTCTTCCTTCTTTAATGGCCCTGAATCTTTCCTTTCTCAGTCGGTCTCTCTATCATGCTCACATCTCAAGGGTGAGGCAGCGTTTGTAAGTTCGACTCAGCGTTCTGAGAGGCAGGATCACATGGTCGGAGCTTTCTGAACAGGCATCACATGACCACGGCACAATGCTGCTTTTGTGTCTTCAACAGACTCTCCAGCGATGCAACGTCCCACCTTTAGAAACACACACACGCAACAGATGCCAAAATCCAGCCTCCACCCAACAGCCCTCCAGATGCAACAAATTATTCCTCAGTGAGAATCTACTGGCCTGAGCTTTCGGTCAAAACACGTCACCTAACTGACAAAAACCCACTTCTGTTTTACTAGATTCAGTTATGTAGCCGCCTTCTCCATTAAAGGGATACTTCACCAAATATATACTGGAAAAATATAGCCATATATATGGCTTTCTTTCATGGAACACAAGGAGGCATTTTAAAGAATATGTATGCTGCTCTTAACTATAAAATACAAGCATACAGTGACAAAGGCTTTTCAAGCTTTATAAAAGTATGACTTGTGCACTATATTCTAAGTCTTCTAAAGGCTTTTGTGAGGAACACGCTGTAATTGTTTTATTTCAACATCACGTTCAATTTTCATTAAATAAATTATTTTGCTGTTACATTACATAAATCAACCATTTAATAAACAATGTAAATGCAGATTACTAATATCGCATACTGCAAGTTGTTATTCTGTAACAATTTATTGATATAACATCTCAACATTTCTGTTTTTGGAGCTTGAAAACCATTGTCTGGAGCAATGCAGTATGAACTAAAGACCTGCATGGGATTTTTCAGTCCCGCTCCCGCTGCTGTCCCGCACCCAAGGAAAAATAGATCTGTCCGCTCCGCCGCAACCTTCATGTTTGTCCCCACTCCCGCCCGCATATAAACAGGAATTATATAGATTTTTTTCAGTACATTAGAAGAAATTTACAGAAATGTTCCTGTAACATCTCCCTAGCCCAGTATAAACACTCCCGATAAAATATTTGTTTTTTAGGCTAAGCATCAACATTCACAAATTTTTTTTATTTTTAACAGAAAAGCAAGCATGGGCTGATGCATGCATGGTTTGGCATGGCAGAATGCAAGAAGCGCTTCCTTTATTATCACTAAAAGCTGACATCTAAGTTTATCGCGATCTCATAAAGCTCTGTTATAACACAATAAATGTATGCACAATTAATCTTTCACAATGTATACACTTCGTGTGTTAAAATGAGAGGATCTATGAGCATGCAAATTCCAGCACTGCTGTGAGTGGATTCTAACTTAATCACCTCCGATTGGCCATTGCGTTCCAGAAATCAACAACTGAGTCTGTGATTGATTACATTGCGCCACCCTTTAATCACTTGTTATAAATAGAAACTCTGCCTATGCTTGCGCCTGTTAATAATTTGTATTTTATATTGGTTATTGTTGCTTTTGTGCAATAGATAAAATACGATTTAGGTATGATTTTAGACACTGATTTTGAGCTAATTTCTATTTTGCGGGAAGTCCCGCAAAATTCATTTTATTCTCCGCATACACACGAGTTCTTCCCGCCATCAAGAACTGTCCAGCGCGCACCACGCTAGTTGGGGTCCGCGGGTCTATAGTATGAAAATTTCACCAATACATCTCTTTTCCACTGTTCACATGTAAATCATACAGCCCAATCATGGCAAAGGGTCGGAGCAATTAGAGGTCGACCGATTCATCTGTTTTGCCGATTAATTGGCACCGATAGCCGATTGCCGGAACTATCTGCAAAAATCCATGCCGATAGTTTATCCGGGTTGCGTCATCATTGCTGGAGCGGCTGAGAAGGTCGCTTCTAGACAGTACCGAGCGCGGCCTCTAAGAGGGGAACCACTGACACCATCTGCCGCAATCACAGAGCGCAAATCACAGCTTTTCATTAAAAACATTATATGTGTCCCAATCTATGTAATGTACATATCACCCTATAGCAGAAAATTTGGTCTTTCTGTGGCGTAATTGAAGTCTGTTATGTATAAATAGATCACCACTTTCTCTTCCTTGTTTGCGGTTTTTATTAAACTGAAACTTCAAAACTCTATGCCCATTGTCATCGTTCACCCGTTAGGTGATGTAAAATAAACTGCCGCTTGAAGGTGCTGTTGCCGCGTGTGTGACTAATATACGGTGATAGTTAAGCAGTGTTCTAAATAGAGAGCAATAAAAGTTGTGAAAGATATACAATCGTATATGTTGTCATTTCAATGCTATGGCTGTAGATATGTGTAGAGGCCATCTTGAAGCGATGTTGAAAGGAAAGGGTAACACTACAAGAGACCCTTAACATAACAAGGCTGATTAAAAGTCTGTAGTAGTGTTCTTGTTAGAGCTTTCCGGGTCTTTACTCATTTACTAATGCATTTTTAAATTTCTAAAGTAGCTTCTGAACACTAGATAACGAACAATTAACTAATTGACTGATCATATAATAATTAATTTTCATATTTTTTATTCATTTACAAAGTATGGTTCAGTGCTGTTTTTTTTTTATAGTAAAGCACTATTTTAGTTTTTGTTTAGTATCAATTTTAAAAACTATTAATCGGTAACGGACAGTGTGGTCCTACCTATCAGTTTTACTAAAGGTGGTTCGTTTTTTTACATAATGAGTTAGTCACACAAAACTTCAGATGGCAAACAGGGGAAACTGTGCATGAGTCAGTGGGGGTCAAATATTTGAGCCAAACACAGACCAAATGTTGACTGACCTTGTATAAAATTGGTTCACAAAGCAGACAAATTGTCCTGCATTCAAACACAGCTATTTAAAGACTAAAAATCAAAATGGCAGGTTTTATGGTCAGCCTCCCACAGTCCACCACAGCAGTGCACAGAATTTAAAGTAAGAACTTATAAAAAACCAAAAGTAAAGTATTTAATCAGATTTAATAAAACACACCTAAATTATCACTAGAAAGTTATCTGGAAAATCCAACTTCTCGTGAGTCATTATTGTGACAAAACGTAAACCATCAAGAAAAAACATGCCAAAAAACTCCACAAAAAATGAACTCAATAACACAAAAAGGATTTTAAGTCATTAGATATCCCTTGGAGTACAGTTAAATCAATAATTAAGAAATAGAACATGGATGGCACAGCTGTAAAACTATCTGAGTCCATGCCGATATAAACTGCATGGGAGCAAAGGCTTTACATTTATTAATTCCGGTTCCAAAGAGCACTGAACCACACCTGACTTATTGATCTCGGAGCATCTGGAAAAGAAAGGAAAACCAGTTTGATCCAGTTATAATTTTTAAGTCAACATGAAATCCAAATGTTTACCCTTATTTACTTTCTTGTTACAAAATCTTGATGTTTTCAGAGCATGTGAGAAAGTCAATTTTAGTTATTATTCATGAGTTTATTATTCGAGTTGCTTCCATGACAACATAATTTGTAATCTGATATGCCTATTTACATTTAAACATCATCCTATGATAAAGTCCAAGTCAGTTTAGTGGAACACTGAGGACTGCAGAAAAACAACAGCACAATTCAATGAAAGCACAAACAGAAACTCACCTGGGTATTCAATCTGAAACCCTGCAACGTCTGCATACAGGACATGTAACCATCGCACAGAAATGTGCTTTTTTACACTCCAGCCTCATATGAATTAATCTCTCCAGCCTTTGACCTGTCCATGCATGCTCATTTGTCTCAATAACCCTTCTTTTTGCTGCTTTAAGAATATTTATCATCATATTGTCATATGGAAACAGACATGTAGAAGATGTAATTCCTAATGGAGAGACGAAATCTATTCAAGGTCCTGCACCTTTCACAGACCTTATCGGTTGAAATCAGCAAATGCTGATTAGGTAGATCAAAGTCCACTATTGTTGACTTCAGCACTTCCCTCCACTCTCAGCAGCCTAAATCAGGGGTTTTCAATCTTTTAAATAAATACCACTAATTTGACCATCCTTGTGTGAGCGACATCCATCCAATGACATCTATATTCATCTTCGTATAAAGATTTAATTTATATTGTGAAAATGTTATGCTAAAAATGTGTCTAAAACATTATTTGGAAAATATTTAGTTATTTAGTACCTTGTTACTTTTTTTCCCTTATTCATCATAGTACTGTATTTATTTATTTATATTAATTTAAACAGTTGTTATTTAGCATGTACTCATGTATTTTAATAAGTTTATTATTTACACAATCTATTTTATCTAATGTTTATTAATTTATTTTAATCGAATTTTTAATTGAATCTTATTTTTTTTCTATCCATCACAGTACTGTATTTATTTATTTACTAATTTCTTTTAACCTCATTTTTATTATATACTTAATCTAATCTATTTGTAATCTATTGTTCATACATTTATTGTAATCTAATTCTTGATTATTTTAATCTTACTTTTTATTGATTACAGAACTGTATTTATTTATTAATTTACGCATTTCTTTTAACCTAATTTTTATTATTTACTCATTATCATGAGTATTATTTACTCATTTACTTTCATCTATTTTTAATCTAATGTTTATCCATTCGTTTTAATCTAATTTGATTGTTTTAATCTTATTTTTCTATTCATCACAGTACTATATTTAATTGATCTATTTATTATTTTTCTGTAAACATTTCTATAGACCCTCAGCACTTATTTGTGACCCCTTGGGGGTCCCTGAACCCCAGTTTAAAAACCCTGGTCTAAATGTAGCTAAAGATCAGTGGCCTAGCCCTAGATAGACTAACATCATGCCTTGCCAAGGGAATTGATCAAACCCTATGAAAAAAGTCTGTGGCGTGATTTCAACACAAAAGTAAAGCCTTGCATATGAGATCTTACCAGAGGCATGCACTTCACTGTAACACTGTTCCCTGCTACATGCCAGCAAATACAATCCTGACATTTACCATGAGAGTGCGTGTAAAAATCACTGTTTACACCAGTGACTACAACAAAGCCCTGATCCTGCTGTACTCTCTCCAAATAAGTGGGCGTTACAATATAAACACTAGAGGAAATACCACACACCAATGTTATCTCGGTTCCTTAAAAGGGAAAGCATCATTTTAAGTATCCCTGTGCTCTTTAAAGGGGAAAAAACTGCTTTCCTCTGGCATAAACCTTGTGAACAGTGAAGCATCACTCACATTATTGCAACACCAAACAAGCGATACATTTCAAAGCTAAATTATGAGTTTGATTTTAAACACTTGACTTCCATAAAGGCTCGATTTTAATACAAAATAAGGAGATACGAACAGTGAATCGTAAATGCTTATAGTTGTCAACTCTTTGCCAGCATTTAGCTTAGCCAGCCAGCAAATACTGCACAGAGGAGCTCACAACACAACAAATATAGACACTTCTAAACAGATAAACGATCAAACATGCGACTACATATTGGAGTTACTCTCTACTGTAAATCGAAACTAAAAAGCAGCGTAAAGTGCCCCATTAGCTTCGTTACACAGAGCTAAGCTAATATAACCGCATAGTCCCTGCTAATGCTTCTTCGTGGTATGGAATACATAAAAGTGGATTTCTTACCTTGAAAAGCTGACTTTCCAAATGAAACCCACACTCTGTGCTTGTTTGGTTTACACAAACTTAAGAAACGCTGAGAGTTTGGTGGCTGTGGTGGGTAAGAGTCCGTCAGACTGTGGCCGTTAGCGGCTAAGCGCTAACACACCTGATCATTAACGTTACATACACACATATATACGGGTTTAAAGCGACACACTGAACTACACTGACTGATGGCCCGCTAACACAAGACCCCTAGTCCAAGCCAACTCAGTCCCTTACAATGCTCGAGCAGAGCAGACATGGAGGGGATGTGTTTGCAGACAGTAGATCTAGGTCAGAGTCATGATGTAGTACGAATGACCACCAACGAACGACCGAACGACCGAGAGAGAGAGAGAGAGAGAGAGAGAGAGAGAGCTGCACGGTGCACACCCTCAAACCAGTATTGCCGGACTTCTATGGTATGTATATATATATCGATATTATATATATATATAACCCTCGATATTATAGCCTTAATTGAATTCCTATTGTCTCCTTTTATTCTTAGTTTCATATATTTTTCATCTCTTCTGTACTGGTTAGTATTGAAAATCTTAATGGTTACTCCCCCAGTGTCTTGTGCCCACCCCCAGATGAGTGTCTGTCCCACACCTTTTTTTTTTTGTTGTCTCTCGTGTGCTATTCTGTCTTGGTCTTTATCTTTCGATTTGAGTCTCCACTTACTGACTCTTCTCTTGTAAGCAGCCCTATGGGTGGATCCCCTCCCGATTTAAGTTTCGGTACTATTTGTCCTCCGCATTCCCGGTCCAAACCTGTTCAGTGAGTGTTCCGAATCGTTTCACCATTTTTATACTTCCCCCCCCCCACCATGCAAGTGTCTTTTTAATTGTTTTTTTTTTTTGGTGGTTGCGCTCTACTTTCCCAGACACAGTCAGTACTACATCCTTCTATTCATTATTCTATACATTCTCCTCCACACGTCGTACTTGGATAACATTATCATTCTCCATAAGATGAGATTGCATTTCCCTACTCATCCTCAGTATTATTATATACCATCCGCTTTATCTTTTTATTTCTCTATCTCTGTATATCCTTTTATCCATCATTGCCCGAAACGCGACACCAGGACGGTCTTACGTTACAGCAGGCAGTCCGCATCCCTCTCGCCTCCCTGAGCCCATTGAGTTTAAGACCCTAAGGTCTCCCTTTTTTCTGTGGGAGTGTTGGACTGGGCGGGTCATTGCGCGACTGGGGGCACATCATGTGAGCGCGCGTGAAGGCCATCCCTCAGGATATGCTGGATTGCCTGGTTTGTTTCCGCGTTTCTTTTCGATCGGGGTTAGGCGATAAACTACCCGCCCATCCCTTTGTTCCCTGCTGCGTATACCTTCTCATGTTCCATCTTCCCACCTCTGCCCTGGCTTCCTGCCACCCTTTGGCCTTCACCAGCGAAGTATTTGTATTCCTTTCCTTTATCCAAGGCTACCTTCGATAGTCCTATCGCCGACGCCCTTTTGTCCGTCCCCTCGACTGACTGGTTGCAACTGCTCTGTGGGAGGTTTCTACGCGTGGTCCCATCAGGCCTGTACATCTCAAAATCCTTCCTATGTTGGCCACATTCACATCGCGTTGAGCACACGTCATTGTTCCACTAATACATTAAAACAATCGTTACAAGGCACTCTTTCCACCATACCCTGACAGGGGCGCCTAGTCACACCTAAAATTCTTGATTCAATCGTTGATTGCGTCTGAGTTCATTATTTGGCATTACAATGAACTGCTTCCCACACCCCTCAATTGATGACGTCTTCCGTGCACCCTACTACCCCGACCTGGTTACAGTGGTCCCACGCTACACTATACCACATAGAGTTTTTTTTAAGCCCCGGCCTCGTGTAAGTATAATCGTTTAGTCTCCCTTTGACCAGAATGTGGCCTGGACAGATGTACCATTTGATTAAAAGTTAATTTTCGCCTCGAATAGCCTAACCCCTCATTACGCTACATCACAAATGTGACTCACAGGAATGCATGGCCTTGACTCTAGATCCTCTATCAAAATGCTACGTATGGCGCGCACTTCCATCACGATCGTGTGGTAACCCATATGTATTTAAGTAGTTCAAAGCCTGCGCACGTCGTGTCATTGTCACTACTAACGGCCCATTTTCTTGATACATTTCTGTGTTTTTCGTTTATTGAACAAAAAAATAAATCAAGTACAGTGAGCGCCACGCGTTGGAGTCTGAATAACGTAAATGAACATTGATGATCGTAATTTCTAGTAACAATTATCACCTAATGTCAAACCAAATGATTTTACTGTGGCAATATCGATCATAGGAGTGTATTATGACTTAAACAATTATGATTCTTACAGGAATTTATAGATAACACCCCCTTGAGTCTGAAACTATTTTACAGGGATTTCCTATAGTCAGTAAACGACGGTAGCGCCACTATATGGGAAAATAATCCTAACAGGTTTATGTTTCACTAAATCCGCATACATAACAATGAAGTAGGATTTGATTTATGTTTCATAGCGATTCGACAGTTTAATGATGGTAGATCAGAGGTCTTGTATTTGCTTTCGATAAACTAAAAATATTGAACTATGTGCTCATTCGCACTTTAGGCCTACAGGAATGCCCTGTACCAGTAAATGACTGCCAGAAGTGCATAGAGGTATATCAGTTATTTCAAAATGAATAATTTATATGCATAAAACGGAGGAGGGTTGTTACTATGTTTGTTAATGCATTAACTATAATGTTAAAATAAAATAACTAAATTACATACATATTTGCTTTTGAATTGAAAATCACACCATTGACTCTTGACTGAGTCCAACGTTCTAAATCAGGGGTGTCAAACTCAGTTCCTGGAGGGCCGCAGCCTGCAGAGTTTAGTTCCAACCTGCTCCAACAAGCAAACATGTAGTTTTCAAATAGCTGAGAGGGTACACGCCGCGCACCTGGAGTATCTGGTTCAGGTGTGTTTAATTAGGGTTGAATCTAAACTCTACAGGGCTCCGGCCCTCCAGGAACTGAGTTTGACAAGCACAAGCAGAACGCCATTAAAAGTGGGTGAAACTCTCTCATGCTCAAAGTTAGTCTTCTCTCCACTACACTTCACATTGGATTGGACAAATGGAGACCTCCACTCATCACAGCATCTGAAACATCCATACTGGACCGGGATGCTGCTTTATATCTCCTGCAGCAGTGGCCACCTACGGAAGACTGGATGGTCTCTGTGTTCATCTTCACGTGGGATTGCTGTCCTGGATGGTGCTGGGGTGGTGGTGTCCCACCACACCATATCTGTGGAAATGACCCACGGCGTCAGGTAGTGTGGCGCCCTCACTTCCTCAGCGCCCTTGACCAAGTGAAGGCTGGTGAAAGTTCTCCCATAAGCATAGACATGCCACTTGGGACCTCCTGTCCAAATATTTTCGCTTTAAAATAAAAACTATATGTATGTATATGTGTGTGTATATACAGTATACATGTGTCTATGTATGATTCCACCACTCCTTAACCACACCATGCGCAGTCGCCCAAATCCTCACACTGAACAAACATAGTCCTTCATCCACTTAAATTATATTTGACAGTCACGGTTCATGATTCCCCTAGTTATCTGTTTTCCTTGAGCCCCCCCCCAAGAACATCAATACCTCTGCCTTTTTTGCGACTTTGTCCTGACGATTTCTCGCTCGCGCGCGCGAAGCACCCAAGAGCGGCATGGAGGCCCCCGGCACATGCAATCAAGAACGAAAAATAGTGCAGACGGCTGCAATTTAACATAAACGCGACCAAACACCTTTGCACGTATTCACCGTAATGTTAGTGCACAGATAAAGTATTGCATCAGAGACACAAATCTCCACCTAAACGGCCTTACGTATAGCCAACTCACAAATGGGTTTTTCAGATTACAGTTTGTTTTTAAATGTTCAAAGCTAGAGTATATCTGAAACTATGAAGAAGTCCTCGTCTCTAAACTACGTGCCCACAACAAAACCACGAATAATGACAAGCATTCACAATCGGTACGAAAGTACGTTTGTGTGTAAGTGTAACTTCTTATAAAAATTGTTTTGCCATAGTAGTACTTCAAACATAACAGATTAGCCATATACACAAACCAATACACACGGATTATGACAAATGCTAAAACATACTATCTTGTATTTTGTTGTCAGTGCAGCTCGGAGCAACAGGAGTATATCGCACACACGATACATGTAAAAATACCCTGTATAGTACTAGTCTAGCTACACTGATGCATTTTACTTATTAAACTGGAGAAACTGAAACTGAATAATACACGACTGCTTAAGACAGTATAATGACACTATTGACTTGTTCGAAGCTGTAACGACTTGTAAAACGGTAAATGCAAATACTAAGATATAAGGGATTCCACGGAAAGTGAGATTTTATGTCAACTAAGGCTCAGTTAGGTAGAAGGGTCAAATGAACCATCTTACCATTACAATTTTGAGGTGAAAACACAAAGTAAAATCAGAGATTTTTGGTCATGACTATACAGCAGTACTGTATGGTAACTTGACGGTAGGTATTAGTAACAGATTTCACTCGACTTGTACCAAGTGTCGTGTGCACTTCAGGCTGGTGCCAAATGCGTCATTGTAATATTTTCCGCACTTCAGCAGCTGTGAAAAAAGAAGCAACATGAATGAATGTCTAAAACTCATGTCCAATTAAATAAATAAATAAATAAATAACTCGACTTGCCGAAATATGTGTGCCGCTGAATTTTACCATCACAATACGTGTTTGGGTAACAACTGCTAAAGGGGTTCCTAAAGGAATAGTCACTCAAAAAAAATAAAACTAATCGTAATACAAATTTACTCCTGGTTCTAAGTGCAGACCTGTTTCACAGCAAAAGCGTGTATATATGGATGGAATGACTGTATGTTTAGTTGAAGAAACAGTTTGAAGTTAAAACTGTTATAATGGAGATGATCTGTGTTTATTACAGCTCAAAACAAAGCTTTTCGACCTCTGACAGCATTAATGAATTGAGCTGAGAGTTGGGGTCAGGAATACTTTAGTGAGGCTATTCGATTGATGTTGTGTATCAGGTGCACTTGAAATCGGCTCCGTTGAAGAACACAAACTTCCTAGCCAGGTCAGCAGTACATTTTCATCAGATTTCCATTCTTGGGTGAACTATTTCTTTATGGTGCCATAATCATATTACCTTCGTCTGATGCCTCAACTGGTTTAGCTTCCTCCACAGCATCCTGCATCGTTTCCACAAGAAAAACTTCTTCTGTAGCCTCTGTTGTGCCTATAGCCTGTAATGCATCCTCCAGGTCTGCTGATGGTGCTGTGCTATCTGCATGTCCTGTTTCTGTAGCTTCAGTTGGCTCATGACATAATGGTTTATCTTCTTCCATTTTCTGACCTACTGCCTTGGCTGATTCTGACATTGCCTCTGCAGCTCCAGAGATGGTGTCATCTTCTGACAGCATCACCACAGGGCTTACTGACTCTTCCAATTCCAAAATGTTCTCCATCTCTGTAACAGAGGCCTCCTCTGATGAAGCAGAGCTTTCAACATAAACTTCAGCCACAATGGGGCTGTCTGCCTCAGACTTGACATGGTCATCTGCCACAACAGTAGTTTCTTCTACTGCATGAACTGTTGAAGGCAGTTCTTCCAGTTCTCCTCCTTCTGGTTTCAGATGTGATCCACCTGTTACAGCCTCCTCAACCACAGCTTCCTCAGGAACTTCTGCTTGGACCTCTGCTTTAACATCAACAACCTCCAGCCCATTGAGGGTTTCCACAGAATTGTTCTCCTCAGCCAACCTCACTGCGGCCACCAGGTGCTGATCCCCGACTGAAGCAGCTGCAATCTCCACTGTAGATCCAGCCAGGATTTTTACAGTGCTCAGTAGGTCAGACAATGGGATAACTGCAACAAGATTAGTTTATTACAAAAACATATAGGTAAAAAATATGCCATAAATAGAGCCATACGTTAGCATTTCTGTTATTGTTATTTTATTTTTCTCTGATGAGCGGAAATTGTCTACAGAATCAAACCAATTAAAATGGCTTAATAATAATAATAAATAATTACTTGAAATAAAATAAACATTAACTGAAACAAAATAAAATATTTTAAAAATAATACTAATTTTAGCTAGTTGCCGCAATAGACAAACATTGGCATAGTTTAAGTGTAAGTGCTAAAACACCTACAACTAATAAACTAAAAATAAAAATAAAAGACTTTAAAAGAACCAGATTACATAAAAACAGACCCCCCCCCCCCACAACAATTACTAGTATATCAATGATACTAAAATAGCACTACATTTATGGATTTAGCAGATGCCTTTGGATTTAAAAGTGCTTCTCAAATATCATTCATTGAATTGTTGCACAATATGTTGGGCTATATTCTAAATAACCACATTGATATGATATGATTAATTATGCTGTCAAACTCAGACTCATTGGCCTTGGCTCCTTTTCTGTGAAGAAATATATGCAGAGAGAGCAAATTTTAAGTAACACGACACAACATATTATTTAAATACGGATGTTCGGCGGGGTCGCACTGACCCGGCGGACTAAAAAAAAAATGTACAAAAAAAATGGAGAGTGTTGTAGGTCCTGGTTTTTATCCCCTTCAAGTCCTAGTGGTCAATACCACGCGCAATACGCCGAGATGCTATTCTACAAGTGTACACAATATACAGAAATACTAAATATTAAGTAAATACACTATGACGATTTGCCTATATATTTCATTTACAGTTCATGACATAAAGGAATCAAAAATTGCAATGAAAATAGCACTGAATTCAGACTCAAAAATAATCATATTTTAAAAGCTTTATTTAAGGAATACAAATATTTTGTCAGTTTTGAAAACTGCAATCAACTTCAGTTCTTTCTTGGTAGAGCCTAAATTCAAAAACAGCATCAAGATTAAGAGCAAATGTCTCCAGTGCCATGACATGTAAGTGACACTGGCATTATGTTTCCATGATAGTTCAAATTTTAAGAGATATTTAAGATAATAATAAAAAAAAGTAAAAGGCACAGTGGATTTCCTCCATCCCAATAACTGAGAAAGAACATTCACAGGTAGAAAAACAATGGTGAATCATAAAAAAAGTGATCTCCCTTGAAGGAAGAGTTGCTTATTAGGCCACAGTGATTTTGAATGCATGTGCAGAAAGGCACCTCCAAAAACATGTAAGACACATTTTATTGTAGGTATCAGGATTGGACAAAATTCAGAATCGAAAACTTGGCCACCCTAAAGTCAATCAAGTGTTCTTCTACCCTATAAGAAGAATTATATATAAATGAAGTATTCACTTTGTCCACTTTGTTTTTAACCAAATGCGCAACGCTTCCGGTGTCAGCCATTTCTAGTTATCTTAGCTGTACAAAACAGTCCTTTATCATATTATTTTAATTTATTTTAAGAATATTCATTTATTTTAGTTTTACTGTTTATTGCAATTTGTTATTCTTCTAGTTATTTACCTAAAGCGGCTAAAGATGGTTAGGTGACATTTCAAACAGATCTATGTTTGTTTCTCTGTCTGTCTATAAGGCTGAAATGAATGAAACTTTGTCAAGTTCTACAAGCCATCGCTTAAAGTTTGTCTTGATTAACTTTCTTTTTCTAGTTAAAATTACAGTTATTGCACTTACATAAATTCCTTTGACTTTCGGTCCATTTTAATTCTACTTCCTTAAACACAATTCTGCATGCTGTTTACTATCTCAGTTCAAATTCAATTCAATACCATTGAAATAGGAACTGACCTGGAATGTAAAAAGCATTCAGTTCTGAAGGACGCACAAACCTACTTATCCATAAAATATTAGCATGTTCTTGTTGACAGTAAAAGTCATTGTCAATATGAAGCTATTTAAGAAAAATGTCTCCATGCACACGTATGAGACACAATATGTTATACTGCAGGGACACAGGATTACAGCAGGCACATCCACTGGATGTGAAGGAGGAGATGTTAAAAAATCATATGTGATTTACATTAGATATTCAAGCATTAAAACACAGACTGGGATAATAAAATCTCAGTTTGGAATTGAAAAGCATTGCCACTGATTTTTTGGACTTCATCAACCTCTCCTCCTCCTCAACTGTGGGATTAGCACCCTGTGGAGTTCAGAAGGGACACTTCTTTTTGTGCAGAGGACACAGTCAATCAGTTAAAAGGAGCACAAAAATGGGAGTCTCTAAAAGTTAATGCAGCGTTCCAAGGTGGGTTGGGAAGAATCATATATCTAGACTGCTGGGGATTCAGACTGCTTCCTCAGCAGAACACGCCTCACCGGTTGTCTCAGCACTTGGAGAAGCAGCCTCAGCAGCAACATCCTCAACAACAGGTGCAGTAGGTTCCTCAGCATCAGCTGCTACTGCCTCTACAATGGTAGTTGCTGCCCCAACATCCAGTGTTGCATCCACAGGTTCTGAGGTCTGTTCAGCCTCTGCATTAACCACCTCAATGACGGGTTGTGCTGCTGTGGCCTCAACAACTGTGGCAAGTTCAGCTGCTGTGGTTTCCACAACCGCAGCTGCTTCTGCTACTGAGCCCACCTCGGCCACTGCTCCTAAATGGAATACAGTGAGCAGGACTTCAAGAAAAGGCAACATGATCCAAAGAAAATCCAAGATCAAGTGTGATTAAAAAGTTAAAGCAGACTTAGGAAATGTGTTCTTATACTAAATGAAGAGGGTTAGCATCAAGTGTTGCTAAACCCATCTGTCATTAATAGAACAACATTAGAGAGATTATGAGAACTGGACGATGCGCACATAGATAGCGGAAACCATTCAGTAAGATTAGACTTCAAAGAGTCCAAGTTCTTAGAGTTAGCATTAGAAACTTTTTGGGGAGCTCAAAGTGAACCATACTTGCCCAATGCCTCAAATTAGATTGTAAAGAACCTGCATGGATGCTCAAGATAATGTAGACCCATCACCAAGCAAACATCAAAAGCAGTGATGAAAAAAAAAATCAGTAAAAACAATAATATTTTGAAATATTATTATAATGTAAAATTACTGTTTTAATGTATCTTACAATTTAATTAATTCCTTTGATGGCATCATTACTCCATACTTCAGTGTCACATTATCCTTCAGAATTCATTCTAATATTCTGATTTGCTGCTCAAGAAACATTTCTAAAAATTAGCAATTGTTAAAACAGTTGTGCTGCTTAATATTTTTGTTTCTCCATGGGGTGAAAGTTCAAAAAGTACAGCATTTATTTGAAATCTTTTGTAGCATTAAAAATGTCTTTTCCCTGGGCACTCTTTGGATCAATTTAGGCTTCAAACGTAAGAACGGAAACATTCGATGTATGTGTTTTATAGCATGTGAAAGTCTACTCTGATATAAATATGAAAGCACTTTTACCAAGCAAATTCCAAAGGCTGGCATCAAGCTTTGAATTGCACAACGTTACAAGGAAAGCTTTCGAATCCATTCAGCCGATCTCCGGTTCTGGCGGAAGCACTTTTAGCTTAGCATAGATCATTAAATCTGATTAAACCGTTAGCATCTCGCTCAAAAATGAACAAAGAGTATCTATATTTTTCCTATTTAAAACTTGACTCGTCTGTAGTTTCTCTCCTGTACTACACTCTAAAATGGCTTCACGATGCCATAGAATAACCTTTTTTGTCTAAATGGTTCCATAAATAATTTTTAACATCTGAAGAATCTTTCTGTTTCCCAAAAGGTTCTTTGGCGAAAGAAGGTTCTTCAGATTACAAAAAGGTAAGAAAGAGATTGTTCTTTAAAGAACCTTTGACTAAATTGTTCTTTGTGGAACCAAAAAGGGTTCTTTTATGGCATCGCTTGAAAAACCTTTTGAAGCCCCTTTATTTTTAAGAGTGTAATACCGACAGTAACAGTTTTTTTTTCCTATTGGACATGTGGCCAAGTAAATGGTTACCCATACTTGGGAATTATGACTCTGCATTTAAAACACCATCCAAAGAAATGCACATCACGCAGTGAGCAACAACACACCCACACACACACACACACACTTGATTATTACGCCGGAATGAGAGTATAGTTTCTAGCCATATCGGCCTAGAAAATCACTACTTTTCATTTTCCGTAGGTCTTAGTACATGATGTAACTATAGAAGTGTCAAGTTTTAAATAGGAAAAGTATAGAAACTCTTTGGTCATTTTTGAGCGAGATGCTAACGGTCTTATCAGATTCAATTATCTATGCTAAGCTACAGCTAAAAGTGCTACAGCCAGACCCGGAGATAGGCTGAATGGATTCGAAAACAGTAAAACACAACCGTTTAACTGTAGGGGAGTTGGAAAATAAGCCTATTTTAAAAAATAGTGGAGTGTTCCTTTAAAACTGTCTGCAAACCTAAAAAGTTGTGCCACTAATATGGAACATGTTTCTATTCTTGCGTACGTGCAATACATACTGCAGCAGGCGAAACAAGTACATGGGACAGACCAAAAGATTCTAGAAAAGTTTTTGTTATTGAAATTAATGACTGCGACATTTTCAATCACCTCAAAACGACATTCTGCTCAAGACAAAATGCAATTTATACTCACCCTCCTCACGGTGGGAGAACATAAAGTCAGGTGGTTCAGCAGCAAAACAGGATAAGTAAATAAGTGAAAGGCTGCTCTAAATGTGCTAGCTAGGCTGCTGAGTAACCTCAGAAATGGATCGGCCTGAGAACTGCAATAACATGTACATACACATACCCGCACAAAACGGACCCCTGCCTGTCCGGCAGACCCATCAATTCAATTCATCTAAACATGAAAATCTCTGAATGGGGATCTAATCCCAGCTGTCGTGGAATTATTTCCACTTTACTGATTGAAGAGAAGAGAACGCTAGGGTGGAATATAACTGTGATCTTTGACAGCAAATGAACAAACAGTAGCCATACACAAAAACAGCGCTCTGCTTCAAAAAAATATAGAATTAAATTAAATTAAATTAAACTTACTTTTAGGTCTGGCCTCGAGTTGAGCAATTCTTTCATTATATCTTGCACTGTCAGAGTTTATTGTCTTATAGGCCTGTAAGGAGGAAAAAGAGTTTAGATGAGGATAAATGGATGTTTTTGTTAAATTACAATATTAGCAACGTATTCTAAAACAGGATGAAGAAATAAAAATTACATACATAAACAAGAGCAGCAGTAAGCGAGCTTCCACCAAGTACCATGTAAGCTATGTTTGTGCCGGACGCAGGTAGACCAAAGGACATCTGTCGTGTAGGGAACACAGCTATTGAAAGATAAAGGGAAACACTTGTCAGTACATGCAAATGAAGTCTCTTTTCCTTGACCACCCATCAATCCAATTTTGAAAATGAAAATCCAATGCAAAAACTACTAACTGTATAAAGCCTACTGTATTGTATTTGATACACACATTTTTAAGGCCTCTAAATTATCAGCATAATCAAAGTAAAAAGCCTTTTAGTAAAACGTCTTTAGTATAATTTTAAACAGGTCCCCCTGGAGGTTGTGTGACATGTTTAGAATTAGAAATATTTCATATTTATCAAGATGAACACTTACTGGACTAAAGCAATGTCATTTAATTATTTGATGATCCACCTTTCTTTCTTTCTCCATTTCCGTTAGCTAGTACCATTCGTCTTATATCCTATTCTTCTTCTATCTGATTCTTTTTTCATTTCTTCTTTCTTTTTAAGAAAAAATGATGTTCAAAATGTGAGTGATGCAATATCGATCAAACAAGAAAGCAGCCAGCACCCTTTTGAGAGAACATTTAAAAGTACATCTCTCCGCAGATCCATCAATTATAGAGTTCATTATATTGCACTGCATTATGTTTTGCACCCATAAAACAACAAAGCTTTGATCATACAACTAAGCAATTCAATTTTACTAAGACATTATTGGAAGATATAGATTGGCAACTGATATGTATACATTTTTGTTGCTATACTGTATACTTCATTGATCTACATTACTAGATATCAGAATTTAATCATACCATTTAACCAGATAAACATCACATTTGTGCTCAGTTTGGACTTCTGAATAAAATGTAGATGTTTGTTGCTGCTTGGTTTCTTGTCTTCTTCCTTTTCCCCGTCTTTTCTTCTTCTTTCTTCTTATTCTATCTTCTCTACTTTCTTATCTTGCTTCTGTCTTCTTCCTCAAGAATGTTCTCCCATATCTCTCACTCTCCTATAATCATGATTATGATGAGCACCAGAGCCCAAAAGCATGAGTATCAAAATATTTATGCTCTTATTTTTATTTTTAGAGTTTAAAATATGCTTATCTAAGGAGTCAATAAAAACTCTAAACTCTTACAACTCTTTCTTATCCATTTCATAAGACCATTACCCTTTACTGCCTAGTATATTTCCTATGTTAGATAGGAGGCTTTAACCAGGTTTATTGTTAAACAAAGACCAATCATTCACCAAACAAGAGTAAAAAAAGAAAATTACATAATTTTTTCGAAAAATATTTTCATAACCTAAACATATAATCAGGTTTTTTTTCAAAAACGCTACTACACTAACTAACTAGTCGGGCCCTCAGTTGTTGTAATGTTATTTTCACCAGTACCAGTAATTGTGCCACTAATAAAGTTGTATTAGAGAATTAGTTTGGTAAGTGGACATTTTAAGTAACATGCAAAGTTACACTGGACTAGACAAACCTGATGCACCAAGCATGCGTTTTAGGCTTTTGTGTCTGTGCATGCATTTAGGCAAACACACATCCTCTGTGTAGCTGCAATGAAGCAGCAGAAGAGAACACAATGTCCAACAGTTAAACTGCCTCTCCAAGCCACTCTCTTAAAGCAACACTAGAGTACATGCACAGGACAAACTCACAAAATCTAGACTTTATATAATTATTTCCAGTTTAACCAAGCAAGAATTTCAGGAACGACTTCAATAACAAGGTGACTGCATCAAGATGGCCTGTGCCTCATACATTTAATCTCATTTATGGCTGCATGCGTCAACGGACTGTTAAGGTGAAGGTAGACCAGCAGGTGTCCAGGACAACATGTGCACAATCATGCTCTCTGAAAACAGTGAGAGCTTTACACATAAACACTGGCATAATGTAACACCACTTGGGTGGAGACAGCAGACATGTCAGTGTGCAGAACCCAAGGCAGATTCATGTTGGCAGAGAGCCCTGCATAGGGCCCTCTTCAAATATTTGGGGAGTTTTAGAAAATGCCTGAGCAGATTTTGTGAATACATCAGTTCAATCATGCACAAAATGCTGAGCCAGCTTAAACTGGCCCTCAAAGTTAAAGGTGACAGGAGATCATCAGATTTTAAAACAAAAATTACCAAAAAATGAAATAAAATAATTTGCACACAGTTCAAACTGAGTGAATCCTTCGGCAGGAAATGAACTTTAAACAAATCAAACTCAGCTATTTCCCACAGATGCACTGAGCAGGGAAAGGTTTACATGTCCCAGCTGTTTGTTATGGAAAACTCTGCATTAAAAACAAACTCAAAATTCAGAAAAATGCTAATGTCAAACAAAATGAACAATGAAACACTCTTCTTAAAAATGAATCACAACTTGCCTTAACAAATGTCACCACATTTGATTTACCACAAGATTCTATATCCTTATTCGAACTCAAATTTCTTCATTGGTAATTTAATTGAAATGAGCAAAATAATAATAATAATAATAATAATATGCAATACCCTTATAAAGGCAAGGCAAGGCAAGGCAAGTTTATTTGTATAGCACATTTCATACACAATGGTAATTCAAAGTGCTTTACCTAAAATAAAATAAAAACAATAATCACAAAAAAAAAACAAGGAATTTAAAAACTTTAAAAATTATTTAAAAAAAAATTTGCTTTAGAGGTTTTAAAATGAATTTAAGAAAACGCTTATACATATAATATAGTGCAATCAGTTCGGATGTAGCACAGTGCTCATTCAGTAAATGTACAGCTAAACAGATGAGTTTTGAGTTAAATGTGACTAATGTTTTAGCACAACTGATCTCTTATGGAAGCTGATTTCAACTGCGGGCGGCATAATAACTAAAAGCAGACTCCCCTTGTTTTGTGTGAAAACATCAGTGCAGGTTGTAACTTTAAAAATGAACTAACAATCATAGAATAAATAAAAGCAGCAATTAAAACTGATTTCCGATTTAACAAATTTGGATGCGGTTCCTGCAACACCAGGAATTATATTGATTAGCACTTTCCTACAAATTATGCAAATATGTTTAATAAATAATACCATATAAAACACTGTATTACAATAAATAATAATCATGAAAATAATCACACCAGTACAAACAATACCTTCTAATCATTGCAATACAAAAAAATAAAACACTTACAATATACAGACTCTCTTAGAATATTCCATTACATAAAACACTTATGAGTCTCTTCCAAATGCAAAGACAAAAGAGGTCTTTCCAGTTTACTGATTTATGAAATCCCTATAAACAGACTTAATATAGGATGAATTTAATGAGCATATCTCACTTGTTGCATAACATAAATATCAGAAGGTAAAGCCATAAACCACTGATACACCTCCTAAAAGAGACCAATTAAAAGTGTCCAAAAGTGTCGAATTAATTTTCCCAACTTCCATTTCATATTTCAAAGTATATGCACTTTTTGTTTTTTGGAACATGCTAATTTAAAAAAAAAATTTTTTTTAACACAACTCTCTTTTAGATTGCGAGGTGTAAGCTGGTGAATTTCATTTGCAAAATCGAAACTGCATTGAATATGGATGTAACGATGGATTGGAAATCGATGTTTTCTTACCATTGCTGAAAGGAGTGAGTGTTTTGCGTGCCAGAGGCGCAAGTCTTTGCCAAGCCACTCTGCAGAACATCATTATTCCCGCTGTGAGTCCGGAATCTGAGTCACTGAAAACTTCAACTAACAGAGTTACTTGCCAAAAGCGTGTCTCTTACGCTGACCGACCCTTTTAAACTCCCTGTCACCTCCCTCTGCGTCACGCATGTGGTCCGAGAATAGCCTAAATATCTCGTTTACAGATTTAAGCTTAATATTTCGTATACCTGTGAATTTTGTGGTCAAGAAAAAGAAAGTATTTTGCATCTTTATTTTAAATTGTATTTACTCGAGATTATTTTGGAAGGATTTGGAATTCTGTATTAACCGAAAAATAGAGTGTATGATAGAAATGTGTATATTTGATGTACTTTTTTATACAGAAAACGAAAATTTGAATTGTAAAGAACAACATAGGCTATTATACATTTGTTTATTTTGTTAGGAAAATTCCATATACATATGAAGAAGTGGACTCAATGTAAACCAAATTTTGCACATTTTATAAATGACTTTAAATTATATGTTTTTATCCAAAGCGACTTACAAATACAAAAAGTTAATTCAAACTAAAAGCTTAAAAGCTTTAGAACAATCCAAATAAATAAAATGACAATCATCACACATTTCAAACAAACATTTAAATGAAAAACAAACAAAAAAGCTAAAAACAATTCAAACATACATAAATAAGAAAAAGTTATTAAAACTAAAAGCTAAAAGCTTTTCAGAAAATAAATAAATTAAATAAAATGATAATGCATACACAACATTCAAACTAAAACATGTAAATGAACCAAATAAAGGCTACAAACATTCAAAACCTACACAAATAAAAATAGTATTAAACTCAAAGCTAAAAGCTTTAAGAAAATAAAGGAATTAAAATCAAAAATGACAATGCATACACACACTTCAACTAAAACATTAAATGCAACACACAATCTAGCTAAAAACAATCAACCTACCAAATAAGAAAAATAATTAAAACTAAAGCTAAAAGCTGTAAAGAAAATAATAAAGTAATAAAAATGACAATGCAGCAACAACATTTCAAAACTAAACTTTAATAAACAAAAAAATAAGCTAAAAACAATTCAACATACACAAATAAGAAAATAATTACACTCAAGCTAAAAGCGTTTAAGAAACTAAAGGGAATTAAATAAAATGACAATGCATACACAACCTCTTCAAAACTAAAACCTTTAAAGAAACCAGAAAAATAAGCTAAAAACAATTCACAATACCAAATAAGAAAAAGTAATTAAAGCTAAAAGCTTTTAAGAAAATAAAATAATTTAAATAAAAATGACAAATGCATACATTTCAAAACTAAAACATTTAAATTAAAACAAAAAAATAAAGCTAAAAACAATCCAAAATACACACAAAGAAAAAGTAATTAAAACTAAATCTCAAGCTTTTAAGAAATAAAGGAATTACATAAATCAAATGCATACAACACCCACATTTCAAACTAAAACATTTTACATGACACCAAAAAATAAAGCTAAAACCATTCAACTACACAAATACGAAAAAGTAATACAACTAAAAGCTAAAAGCTTTTAGAAATAGGATTAAATTAAATAATGACAAATGCATACAACAACATTTAAAAATTAAACATTTAAATGAAAACAAAAAAAAATAAGCTAAAAACAATTCAAACATACACAAATAAGAAAAAGTAATTAAAACTGAAAGCTAAAAGCTTTTAAGAAAATAAAATAAATTAAATAAATATGACAAATGCATACAACAACATTTTAAAACTAAAACATTTAAATGAAAACAAAAAATAAAGCTAAAAACAATTCAAAATATTAAAAAACAAAAGGTATAAACTAAAGCTAAAGCTTTTAATAAAAATAAACAGGATTAATAAAAATGATAAATGAATCACACACTTTCAAAAACTAAACATTTAATTAAACAAAATACAGCTAAAAAACAATTTCAAACATAGCACAAATAATCAAGAAGTAAACTAAAAGCTAAGCTTTTAGAAACATAAAGAAATTAAATACAATGAAAATGCTACCACACATTTCAAAACTAAACATTTAATGAAAACGAAAATAAAGCTACAACATTCAACATACCAAATAAAAAGTAATTAAAACTAAAAGCTAAAAGCTTTTAAGAAAATAAAATAAATTAAATAAAAATTACAAATGCATACAACAAAATTTAAAAATTTAACATTTTAAATGAAAAACAAAAAATAAAGCGAAAAACAATTCAAAATACACAATAAGAAAATAATTAAACTAACAGCTAAAAGCTTATTAGGAATAAAAAGAAATTAATACAATGACAAATGCATACAGCAACATTTCAAAACTAAACATTTAAATGAAAACAAAAAATATAAAGCTAAAAACAATTCAAACATACCCAAATAAGAAAAAGTAATTAAAACTAAAATCTAAAAGCTTTTAAGAAAATAAAAGAAATTAAATAGAAATGATAAATGCATACAACAACATTTCAAAACAAAAACATTTAAACGAAAACAAAAAAATAAAGCTAAAAACATTTCAAACATACAAATAAGAAAAAAGTAATTAAAACTAAAAGCTAAAAGCTTTTAAGAAAATAAAAGAAATTAAATAAAAATGATAAATGCATACAACAACATTTCAAAACAAAAACATGTAAACGAAAACAAAAAAATAAAGCTAAAAACAATTCAACATTCACAACATAGAAAAAGTACTAAATAAAGGCTAAAGCTTTTAAGAAAATAAGAAATAATAAAAATGACAATGCAATACAACAACATTTCAACCACAACATTTAAAGAAACAAAAAACTAAGGCTAAAAACAATTCACATCACATCATAAGAAAAGTAATTAAACTACAACTACAAGCTTTTAAGAAAATCAAAGGAATTAATAAAAATAAATGCCTACCAACACATCAACCAACACATTTAAAAACGAACACAAACAAATCGCTAAAAACAATTCAACCTTCACAAATAAGAAAAGTATTAAAAATAAAGCTAACAGCTTTTAAGAAAATAACAGAAATTAATAAAAATTACATGCATACACCAACATTTTCAAACAAAACATTTAACGAAAACAAAAATAAAGCCTAAAACAAATCAACATACCAATAAAAAAGTATTAAACTAAAAAGCAAAAGCTTAAGAACATAAAGGAATTAATAAATGACAACTGGCCTACAACACACTTTCAAAACTAAACTTAAATGAAAACAAAATAAATCTAAAAACCATTCAAACCTACAACCAGTAAGAACATTAATTAAAAACTAAAAGCTAAAAGCTTTTAAGAAAATAAAATAAATTTAATAAAATGACAAATGCATACAACATTTCTAAACGAAACATTTAAATGAAAACAAAAAACTAAAGCTAAAAACAATTCAAACCTACCAAATAATAAAAAGTAATTAAACTAAAAGCACAAGCTTTTAGAAAATAAAAGAATTAACTAAAAATATAAATGCCATAACACCTTTCAAAACTAAACATTTAAATTAAACCAACAAGAAAGCTAAAAACTCTTCAAACATACACCATAAGAAAAGTGTAATTAGAACTAAAAGCTAAGAAGCTTTTAAGAATAAAATAAATTAAATTAAAATGACAAATGCATACAACAACATGTCAAAACAAAACATTTAAACGAAAACAAAAAAATAAAGCTAAAAACTATTCAACATTCACCAATCCGAAAAAGTCATTAAATAAAAGCTAAAAGCTTTTAAGAAATAAAGAAGAATTAATACAAATGATAAATGCATACACCACCACTTCAAAAACTAAAACAGTAAACTGAAAACAAAAAAATAAATTTTTTTAAATAAATTAAATAGCTAAAAAACATTCAAACAATAAAATAAGAAAAGTAATTAAACTAAGCTAAAAGCTTGAAGAAAATCAATTAATTAAAATAAAATGAACCAATGCAGACACACAACATTTCAAAACTAAAACATATTTAAATGAAACAAACAATAAAGCTAAAACCATTCAACATACACAAGAAACAGTATTAAACTAATCTAAGTTTTTCAGAATAAATAGATTAAATAAAAATGACAAATGCATTCAACATTTCAAAACTAAACATTTAAACGAAACAAAAAAATAAAGCTAAAAACAATCCAACCTACACAATAAGAAAAGTAATTAAACTCAAAGCTAAAAGCTTTTAAGAAAAAAGAATTCCATAAAATGACAAATGCATACACCACCTTTCAAAAAACCATTTAAATGACAAACAAAAATAAGCTAAACACCATCAACATACACAAATCCGAAATGTAATTAAAACTAAAGCTAAAAGCTTTTAAGAAAATAAAAGGAATTAAATAAAAATGACAAATGCATAAAACAAAATTTCAAAACTTAACATATAAATGAACAAAAAATAAAGCTAAACCATTCAAACATACAACACAATAGAAAAAGTATTACACTAAAGCTAAAGCTTTAAGAAAATAAAAGAAATTCAATAATGACAAATGCATACAACATTTAAAAACTAAACATTTAATTGAAAACAAAAAAAATAAAGCTAAAACAATTCAAACATACACAAATAAGAAAAAGTAATTAAAACTGAAAGCTAAAAGCTTTTAAGAAAATAAATTAAATTAAATAAAATGACAAATGCATACAACAACATTTCAAAACTTAACATTTTAATGAAAAACAAAAATAAAGCTAAAAACAATTCAAAAATACACAAATAAGAAAAAGAAATTAAAGCTAAAAGCTTTTAAGAAAATAAAAAAAATAAAATAAAAATGACAAATGCACACAACATTTCAAAACTAAAACATTTAAATGAAAACAAAAAATAAAGCTAAAAACAATTCAGAATATTAAAGAACAAAAGGTATAAGATTATAATAATGATTTTAACATAACACTAAGCCAAACACAAAAACAACTACATGTGTGTATGTACAGCCACACACATATACATATACATGTACATGTATATAAATACATTAAATATATATATATATATATATATATATATATATTAATATATATTTTCCTTTTTCTCCTTTTGTAGTTGAAGTACTGAAATACCTCAAATAATAAAAAGTACAACTAATAAACAGCCTAATAGACATAATAAATAACTATAAAATGACAACATGCTACACGTAACTAAAACTAAATAGATCCTAATACAAATCCAAGTACCTTCATTTTATCATAATCCTAAAAAAGAACACTGAGGCAACACACATGCTAAAATAACACAACTTTAACTGACCACAGCGTAAGAAATAGATTATAAAACAACAAAAGCCTGAAAACTGTATGCTCTAAGCGTTGAACTTTATGTTAATTTTCTCTTCACTTTTTTTCTCTGGCATCTAAGATTAATTTGGATAATGTGAATAGGTAATACCTCCTGTTCTTGTGCTTGAATTATAAGCTTAAAAAAATCTCCCTTTACACTGCTATAAATACGAACTGCATAAACAGAACTTAAAAAATTTGATTCTTAAAAAAAATTTTTCCTTTTGCAGTATAACTGTGAACTGGAAAATTAGATACGACTAAATGAACAATATTTCATTTGTGTAGCCGGTAAGAATTTTTTTTAATTTTTTTTTTTTTTCATTGCTATTCGGAACAAGCATATTGCAAGCATATTAGTTTTGTTGCAAATATAGAAAATAATATAAACACTGCTTTGTATTATTTGAAAATAAAACCAGTTCTATGAGAATATCTGGACAAAAATATACATTTGCATCTTATTCAGTAGTGATCAAATAATAATAATATAATACTAATATCAGTGTTGGGGGTAAACGCATTACAAGTAACGCGAGTTACGTACTCAGATTACTTTTTTCAAGTAACTAGTAAAGTAATGCATTACTTTTTAATTTACAAGAGAATATCCAAGTTACTTTTTTCAAATAAGTAGCGCAAGTTACTTTTTTTCTCCAATTTATTGATTGACAGCTCTCCAGTCCCCATGCTGAGAGAAATCAGAAGAAGTTACTGTAGCTCTAAAATAAATATGAATATACATTAATTCATCACACTCACAAAAACACAGATTCAGTATTCCTCAAAATAAATACAAATAATGCAACTCAGAATACACAAACCTGCAATAATTAAATATATTAAATAACACAAATATCCTTTATGCATTTAATACCATTCTATTTGCTTCTGACCTTCGATGATTCAGTTCAACCGTACTAATAAGCACAAATTACTCTAGACAAACATTTGTGTGTTTTTTTATTGCTGAAGTGTGTTGAAATGTCTTCTTCTGCGTTCTACAGTACGGACGTAAAAGTACTTTCCCTTCAGCCTGAGGCTTAATAATTTCACTTTTGCTGTGAAAAGGCTTTTATAATTGCAAAAAATAGAACTTTTTTATTTTAAAACCAAACAAGCAAGCCCTGCCCAGATTTAAAAAGCAACGCAAAAGTAACGTAACGCATATCCTTTCCATAAAAAGTACTAATAATTAAATTAGTTACTTTTTTATGGAGTAACGCAATATTGTAATGCATTACTTTTAAAAGTAACTTTCCCCAACACTGATAATAATAATAATAATAACACCAAATCACAAGTTACTTTTATTTTGAAATCGCTACCGGATGTTCAGAACTTTGCTACTGGCTGCAGCGCTTTCCGTGGAGACTGCGGGAAAGATCAGCAGGCATGGCGGGGCGCGGGAAAAGAAAACCCAGGTCTTCGCCGCAGGTACATCATAAAATCCTCATCAATGCGTGGCCAGCCATAGTAAAGTTTTCATCCAACCCATATTCGTTACTCAGTCTTACTGAGAGGTTATGTGCTGCTCGTTTGAGAATGATAGTGGCTCGTACGCCTTCAGCATCCACTACACTTCAGTTGTTTTGTTTGTACATTCAACCTGTATAATCACTGCTTTTGAATATTATGTCAATAATCACCATGCAAATGTCTGTTCGTGTCTTCAGCGTTCTTTAGCTACAGTGTTTGTTTTACCCAAAATGTTGTGTCAGTATCAGAACATTGTATCAGGTGCAAAACCTTCATCTGACATCAGTTAGACATTAGTTTACTGTGACAGTTTATAGGTGTGTCTTGGATTGTAATGACCATTAGAAATATTAATCTGCATTGCACACCTGTTTCCTTACCTCAACTGTACTGAACATAACTGGTTTCTTTACAAAATTGAAGTGTTTCTTCCTTATTACAATTATTAGGTTTAGACTAAAACGTTTAATGTTTGTGTGTAAATGAAGAAGAGAATTATTTCAGTCTATTTGCTGCTAACATGAAGAAAAAGCTGGTTTCTGTTTGTATTATTTTATTACTTAAAATATTATTTCTTCCAGTGTAACTTATTCAAACGTATTATTGCCTGTTCCAGACAGAAACACCAAACGGGGAGGTGAAAAAAGCGAAAGAAGGCCAGAGGGATGAGAAGACAGCTGGAATGCGAGAAGAAGTGGAAAAATTGTACAAGCTACGCATGCCTGATGATTTTTTCCAGTTTTGGGAATTTTGCAAGGGTCTCAGTGCTGACTGTCCTCAAGGTATCCGTCTTATATTGATGGTTCCATATCCATACCAGCACTATTCACATGTATTTCTTATTTTTTCCACTATTATCATAAGCATTTTCAACGTATTATAAATATTTTAAAACGAATATATGTCTTGTTACACGGGTGTTGAATTTTTTGCATGTGTTTTTGTGTGCTTTACAGATGCCCTAAAAGAAACACTTGGGCTTCGGCTAGTTGGCCCGTTTGATATCCTGTCCAAAAATCACAAAAACTCATCTTCCTCTCAACCCAACTTTCACCTTCATTGGCGTTATTTCTATGATCCCCCAGAGTTCCAGACCATCATACAGGGCAATGTAGACACCCAGCACCACATGGGCTACTTCAGGTGACTGTTTACCTGTGAAAGACATTTATTTTTGTAATTGGATGATAAAAAAAAAGTTGCAAGGATGATTGCAATAGCTATTTTTGGCACATCCAACTGCAACACAAGAAATTCATGGTTCTTTAAAAAAAAAAAGTGTTTTCTAAAATGATTAGGTGTTTCAGTGTGATTTACTCACTGTACATGTCTCCCTGTACAGAGATTTACCTGATGCTTTGCCTGTGTTCATTGGGGAGAATGAAGCCAAGAAGGGCTGTACCATCACACAGATGGGGGACAACATCTTTGCAGCTGTTCTGTGAGTGTCTTCAGTAAATAATACAAGTATAAATGAAAATGTGTATACAGGTACATCTAAAAAAAAAATAGAATATCATGAAAAAGGTCAATATTGTTTGTCACTCATTTCAGAAAGTGAAACCCATATATTATATATATTCATTACACAGAGTGAAATATTTCAAGCCTTTATTTCTTGAAATTGATGATTATGGCTTGCAGATAATGAAAACCCAAAATTCAGTGTCTCAGAAAATTAGAATATCACGTAAAGCAATTTAACCAGGTATTTTAAACAGAAATGCCAGGTTTCTGAAAAGTATGTTCCCATTTCTATGCACTCAAGACTTTGTGGGCCTCCTTTTGCATAATTACTAGCCTCAATGTGCGTGGCATGGAGGCAATCCCTGTGCCTGCTCAAGTTACTGACTCCCAGTTTGCTTTGATAGCGGACCTTCATTCATCTGCATTGTTGGGGCTCTGTGTACCTCTCATCTTCCTCTTGACAATACGGTCAGCTAGTTTTGCTGGCCATCAAGCACGTACACCATGTTCATTGACCGCTTTTGGTACCTTTGGGCATGTGGGCCAGGTGCCCCATTCCTGCCTGGAAAATGAATCAGCATCTCCTAAAGCTTGGTCAAGCAAAGAAGCATGAAGTGCTCTAAAAATTTCCTGGTAGATGACTGCGTTAACTGTGGACTTCAGAAAACACAGTGGACCCAACACCAGCAGATGACATGGCAGCCCAAATCATCACTGGCTGTGGAAACTTCACACTGGACTTCAAGCAGCTTGTATTCTGTGCCTCTCCAGTCTTCCTCCAGACTCTGGGACCTTGATTTAAATTTCTGAAAAGAGGACTTTGGACCGCTGAGCAACAGTCCAGTTCTTTTTCTCCACAGCCCAGGTAAGACGCTTCTGACATTGTCTCTGGTTCAGGAGTGGCTTGACACGAGGAATGCAACATTTGTAGCCCATGTCTAGGATTCTGTCTGTGCGTAGTGGCTCTTGATGCGCTGACGCCAGCCTTTAGTCCACTACTTGTGAAGCTCCCCCAAATTCTTGAATGGATTTTGCCTGACAAACCTCTCAAGGCTGCGGTTATCCCTTTTGATGGTGCACCTTTTCCTACCACACTTTTCCCTTCCACTCAACTTTCTATGAATATGCTTGGATACAGCACTCTGTGAACAACCAGTTCTTTGGCAATGAATGTTTGTGGCTTACCGTCCTTGTGAAGGGTGTCAATAATTGTTTTCTGAACAACTGTCAGATCAGCAGTCCTTCCCCATGATTGTGTAGCCTACTGACCAAGACTGAGAGACCATTTAAAGGCTCAGGAAACCTTTGCAGGTGTTTTGAGGTAATTAGCTGATTAGGGTGTGACTCCATGACTTTCCAATATTGAATTTTTCACAATATTCTAATTTTCTGACACTGAATTTGGGGTTTTCATTATCTGTAAGCCATAATCATCAAAATTTCAAGAAATAAAGGCTTGAAATATTTCACTCTGTATAATGAATCTGTATAATATATGGGTTTCACTTTCTGAAATGAGTGACAAAAAATATTGACCTTCTTTATGATATTCTAATTTTTTTAGATGTATCTGTAGATGCTTTGACTGGTTGCCGTTAGGGTTGGGCGATGTCTACCAAATTGGCATCAGATGATGTCTACAGTGAAACGTCACGATGGACGATGACATCTCATTTTCCAGTAATCAGTCGTTTTGATTTTGGCACGCTCTACAGCAGCTGACCACTAAAGGTCTGGGTTTACTTCACTTTCTGTGTTCCGTTCCGTCTCGTGCACAGCCGCGTCCTCACAGCTTTCAAAGTATACTCAACCGCGGATGTGCACGGACGGATGAGCTCGACACATGCGCAGTATCACCTACTTGACTCGCTCTGTCTCAACATTCACATTCAACATTCATTCTCAACATGAATTTATTACACTTAAATGAAAATGTGAAAATAATTATCAAAATGTTTTTATATCATTTTAAAGCAGCACTATGTAACTTTCTCTGTGTTCAAAATTTGCTAAATGTATATAATCATGATGTATATACATCATGAATTAATCTTCCAAACCGCGTTTTTATCTTATTCCGAATCACTACTGTACACTTATAATAAGTACTTTATATTTGGACTATTGTAGCCTGCTCGGGTCGTCACCGGTGCGGAGTAACACATACCTGCGTGAATCGTCATAGACAAACTTAGAGAAGTAGCTCCGGTTGAAATGTTCTTCCGCGGGATGTGTGCAGTTCTGTTTATTAACCTCTAGAGCGCCAAAAGTTACATAGTGCTGCTTTAAATGTGGCGTGAAATAATTTTTATTTAATATTACATTTTTTTTCATGTTTCTCTTTTGCATAATGTTATTCACTCTCTCCTGCCACACCACCTAGGCTGTTTTTGCAGAAGAAAAGGAAGGAGAGGGGACAACAGAAAAACGAAGCAGCTTTGGACTGGTTAGAAGAAGATTTGAAGCGAGAGGCCGAGAGGTTAGATTTGCCTCTGGAACTGAAAACTAAAGCAATGAAGCAAAGAGAGAGAAAGGTGTGTTTTGTAATGTGATGTAAGACGATTTGACAGAACCACCCTTTTATCACTGTAAAACATTTGTGGTATGTTTTAAAGTTTAGTGCCAGCAGTTAATAAAATTAATTTCCAATGTTTGTTTTTTTTATTTATCTTTTTTCTGCAGGTGGTCACAAAGACATTTCATGGAGCGGGAATTGTGGTTCCAGTGGATAAAAATGATGTTGGATATAGAGAATTGCCAGAAACCGATGGTAAACCTAAAAATCTCACACAACTGGTTTAGGATGTGTTGCCTTTTAATGCACTCGATTTCATTTGTTAATTTGGTGTAATTAATTATGTAAAAAAACAACACATTAAAATGATTAAATTATGCAATGTTGAATCAAAATATTTCTTTCTAAAGCTACTTTTTGTAATGTCTATTTAATTATTTTCTCATCTAACACAATGACTTTAAAAGATCATTTGGGGGGTAATTTCTCTGCCAAAATGTATGCGCAAATTATTAATCTGCACATGTAATTAATTAGATAAGATTTTACCCCACAGTTTCACAGACAAGCTTAAGCCTAGTCCCAGACTAAAATGTATCTCTGAGCGGTGTCAACTGAAAGAAACTTGCACTGACTGATCTTAAAATAAATCAGTGCCTTTGTTTTGGCTCAAGATGCACACCAGTAATGTGTTTTCTAAGGCACGTGTATGAAAAATTACTTAAATGTCCTAATTGAACTATGGCCTAATCCTGGTTTAGTCTAACCCCTGCCTTAATCTCTTGACAACCCTAATTTTAATGAAAGACTTTGATTTACAGTTTTTCCTTAATTTTGTTTACCTGTAGCAAGTCTGAAGAAGATTTGCAAAACGATTGTAGAGGCCAAAGATGATGAGGAGAGGATGAAAGCTTTCGCGCCCATTCAGGAAATGATCACCTTTGTTCAGTTTGCCAATGATGAATGTGACTACGGCATGGGCTATGAGCTTGGGATTGATCTGTTCTGTTATGGCTCACATGTAAGATTAACACACACATACAACCAATACTACAGCAGATGTTCAAAAATGTATATTTATGCTCCTTTAAATTTCGATATTTTTTGTAGTTTTTGCAGTTGTCTTTGCATTATTTATCTGGATGCCAAAAGTTAGTCTCTACCTCAGGAACAACTAATTTACTTTTGAACATTTTTTAGATGTTTTTATTTCTCTATTTAGCAAGGTGAATATGTAATGCCAATTATAATCCAAAATGACCATAGCAATGAAAATTTTCAGTTACATAAAAATTGCTGAAGTAAATTTAATAATAAAAGTAATAAAAGATTGTAATAAAATAATCTTGACATTAAAAGGTTTATGTAAAGGTGTTTTGTATATGTTGTCAATATTGCTGTTTTTTTTTTTTTTATTTTTTTTTTTTTTTTTTTTTTTTTTTATTTTTTTTTTTTTTTTTTTTTTTTTTTGTTTGTTTTTTTTTTTCTTTTTTTTTTTTTTTTTTTTTTTTTTTTTTTTTTTTTTTTTTTTTTTTTTTTTTTTTTTTTTTATTTTTTTTTTTTTTTTTTTTGTTTTTTGTTTTTTTTTTTTTTTTTTTTTTTTTTTTTTTTTTTTTTTTTTTTTTTTTGTGTTTTTTTGTTTTTTGTTTTTTTTTTTTGCTTTTTTATTTTTTTTTTTTTTTTTTTGTTTTTTTTTTTTTTTTTTGTTTTTTTTTTTTTTTTTTTTTTTTTTTTTTTTTTTTTTTTTTTTTTTTTTTTTTTTTTTTGTTTATTTTTTTTTTTTTTTTTTGTTTTTTTTTTTTTTTTTTGTTTTTTTTTTTTTTTTTTTTTTTTTTTTTTTTTTTTTTTTTTTTTTTTTTTTTTTTTTTTTTTTTTTTTTTTTTTTTTTGGTTATTTTTTAGAGGACATATCCTCAGCAGGTCTTTTCGACTAGATTGTACCTTTGCAAGACATATGACACAGAAATCATTGTTTTTTTTCCTGTTGGTTTGCTTAATTCTTGCTTAGACAAGCATTTCGACCAGATTTTATTAAACAAACACCACACAGATTGCCATGCAGTTGTCTGAATTTTTAAAGGGGTTGTTCATTGCGATTTCACTTTTTTAACGACAGTTAGTGTGTAATGTTGCTGTTTGAGGATAAACAATATCTGCAAAGTTACGAAGTTGAAAGTTCAATGCAAACGGAGATTTTGTCTTTTAAAATTCTGGCAGTTTAATACAAAAACGGTTGGTAGGGACTACAACTAGTTACTTCCCGGGTTCGTGACATCAGAAACCCAGATAAACCCCGCCCTCGGGAAAGGCAGCAAAGGGGGCGAGGCCATGCGCTGCTTTAGAGAAGAGGAGGAGAAAACTAGAGGTGCACGTAAAATATGAATAGATTTATGAATCGCGATTCTGTCTTCTAACAATTCTAATGGATTCAAAAGATTCAAAATCAATGTTCTAAAGCAGAGATTCTAATTCTGTTCCTCGCATCCCCTGCTCTGCATCTCTCTCTCTCTCATATTCATCATCACTCTGTTCCAATTATACACTTATTTTTACATAGCTATGAGAAGCGTTAAATATGGACGCGCGTGCAGTTGCTGTACTGTTTTAAAGCTTTAATCAGGATAAAACCGTAGATTAAAAGCTAACATAAGCAGTAGCATTTAAAAAATAACAGCATATCTAAAAGTATGAAAAAACAAAAAACATAGGCCTACCATTAAAAACAGTGCTTTCACAGGTTCTGCACGATCCTCATCACTAATATTCTCTGGGTCTCAATCGAGCTCAAATTGATAAGAGATATTAACGACACCGTTGTTTACAATACAACAGGAGCACATGATGCTGAGAAGGGCGGGACGTTTAGATGTGCACTAGAGGCGGTTTAGCCAATCACAACACATTGGGCTAGCTAACCAATCAGAGCCCATCGCCTATTTCTGAGGGCGGGGCTTCATAAAAACAGTAAAGATCAGCGCGTTTCTCAGAGAAGGGAAAGAGCTGTGTGGAATAAAGGTATTAGGGAAAATATTTTTTTTTTTTTTTAACGAAGCATTAACACATGTTAGACCACACCTGATAAACACAATCAAGCCTAGAAAAAACCCAGTGAACCACCCCTTTAAGTTTTCACATTTCAGTATGGACTGTGCGTTATGCCTCGGAGGCAAATGCAGTGTTTGTGTCCAGAGAATCTCAGAACATTTTTAAATGCCTGCATAGCTGTTACCTTTAATAGCTTTCTGCTTGCCATCTTCCAGAGAGTGTGTCCTTGCACTTTGCAGACACATTAATAGCCATTTCTGACAGGTTTCTCATGATCTAGAGTTCTCCCAGACAACTGACCATTGCCTTTTTTTTTCTTTTGGTAGTATTTCTATAAAGTTGTACGTCAGCTGCTGCCAATGGCGTACAATCTGCTGAAGAGAGGCCTGTTTGGAGAGATACTAGAGGCGCACCTCGCCAGCCGTTCCCAGGACAACCTTGACCAACTGGCTGCTGTCTGATGTATATTGAGTGAATGATAAGCTATTCAGAATGACTTCCTGTAAATGGTGTTGGGGTGGAGTCAGCGACCGATTATACTGCACTAAATTCTGCTGTTCGGTGCTGCTGGTTCATTGAAAATGCTACAAAGCCCAGAAAAGATTTGTTTTTTAAACCTAAATTACGCTTGCATTTCTAAAAGGTGTATTGGATAATTAAATGTAAGCATCTCCCTTTAATTGGTTTAACGTAATTAAACTGAATGGAAGCATATTTGCTGGTTTTATTAACTGCTTAGTCATACATTTAAAAGTGAAATCAAATTGAGTTTTCCTCTCCAGGTTCTTCATCCTGAGAATCAACATTTTCAAGTAATACTGTGCCTTTCCAAACCTGAATCTTTCATTTAAAGATGTCGGTCCATAGAAAAATGAGTTACGGCTGCTGAGAGTTCAGTATGTTACATATATTATTTACAATTCTGCTTTCTGCATAACCCAGTTACTTGAAAGCAAATGGTCCTTCAGTTTGCCAGTTTATTTAAATAGTGACTCCTGAGTGCTGATCAACAATTTAGCTGTGGTTTCAGATCAGTTCAAGTTTATTTTCGTGAAAGCAGAACTTAATATGCATAGCAAAAGTGACTGATTCTTGTTCGAAATGGTACCTTAAGTAATCTACTGAGAAAGCTTAAGCTAGAAAATGAGTTTCACTGTCAATTTATTACTGTCTCTGTTCATCATTGGTATGATCGTTCCGTTATTGTTGTCCAGTACTGTTCCAAAGTAGATGTTTAATAAAGTGTATATTTTTGTGCTTTTTTTATTGCTTGTGCTGTTTGAAAAATGAAAGTGATCATAATCATAATACATCAAATTGCTATGATTGTGCTTACACTGCAAATGTAAATCTTTATTATCAGAATAGTAAATCCAGATTTCAGTGGCCTAAAAAAGCATTTTACTTGCATAATGTGACATCTCAGAATACAACAGAATATTCAGTAGGAAAATTTTTTTAGAGAGGGACTTTTGTAATGCCAAGTCAAAGGACATTACATACTCGGATGAACATAAGAGATACTGAGGCTAATTGTTAATTTATTCCGGTGTAGATGTAATATTTTTATATAAAAGATATTAGATTTTATAAATCTATTTTTAATCTGTTTGGCTGGAAAGCTATTTTATGATACTTTTTGTTACAGTTACGGTTCATTTAACATGATGTTTTATGACAACTTGCCCTGCTATTTGGGGTAACAATGGAAACCTGCTATTCAATTGCCTACAGGAATAAAGGAGCTGTTTAGTTGCACTGTAAAAAAAACTCCTTAAAATTTACGGTAAAAAAACGGCAGCTGTGGTTGCTGGAATTTTACTGTAAAAAATACGATAGCAACATTTAAGGTTTTTAGGTTTTAACTTAAATTTACAGTGAAATACCATAATTTAACTGATAAAATGTTAATATACCAAACTGTTGAAATACTGAAATCTGTTTTGTACCTTTGTAATACACTGATAACCACCAATGCCGGTTGTGATGAGAAGCATGAGGAACACAAAGCCCATCACCAGCAGCTTTTAAATGATAACATGTGTAGAAGGTGCACAGTGTCATTCCCCACAAACGGTGCTAACCACCAATAGGCAATAAACTCCATTAACAACATTAGGTGTAACACACAACCCTAATATACAAAACTGATAAGAAAAAACTTAAGAAACAGTTATTTCAACAACAAAAACATCAAATTTGAAATGTAACGCAGGGAATTCTGGAAATGTCAATTTACGGTTATTCACTGTAAATTATATGGTATTTTTCACTTCCAAAAACGGTATACTACCGTAAAATTTATGTCCAATACATGTAATGTCCAATACAGTTTTTCACCGTATATAGTAGGGGAATTTACCGTTAACCATTTAACAGGTTTTTACTGTAGCATTCTTACAGTCTTTTACCGTTAAATTCACGGTAATTTTTTACAGTGTAACTCAGATTAAATATAGCATCATTTATTTTGTACACAACTTGGTTTGATAATTTGCTATCAAATGCCGTTATGAAATACATAATTTTAGGTGTGCCTCATGTGTCCAAATACCTTTGGGTTTACTATATATTCAAAAATCAAATCTGTTAAATCGATTTTGATTTTGCCTCGTCATGTGCAAGTGGAGGTTTGGCTTATGGAGGAGGGGAGTGAGGGGGAGAGAGAGAGAGAAGAGCACGGGAGGCGGCTACTAAACACAGCGATGAGAACGCTCATATTGCGCCTTTCTTACACCATCGTAGATTTATCTCTGGTTTATCGTTAGTTAGCCTCATTCATCCTCCCTCACGGTCAGTGTTTCAGCACTGCAGCATCGGATCCTGTGCATGTGAGCAGCAGGACACCGCGCGTGAGACCCGCACCGCACCGTCACGCCACAGGACGTTCGTCTGTCTCCCATTCTCGAATACAACCACAACATGTGTCGGAGCTTCAGCCCTGTCATCTGAGGCCGGAGCACGGGTCTCGACAACCGCAGTGTCGGGACAGCCAGATTCCGTTTCGAGGACATCATCACGCGCTGAGCCTGAATGTCAAAAAGCTCGGCAGAAAGTCAGAGCAGGGGCGGCTCCGTCCGAGACGTGAGGATGGCCTCTTCCAACAATACCTCACCCGATGAAAGCTCTCCACCCCACCAGAACCGCATCCGCCAGGTCAGTGTGTGCGTGTGCAAAATGAACGAAACATTCCGCTTTCTGATGTTCAGTATGTGTGGGCGAGCGTGACACCCGTGTTTCGCGGTGTTGTGGTCCATGATGCGGAGGATGAGGCGTTGTCCTGGTTACCGAATCTTTCCAAGAAGCATCAGTGGCCTACTCATGTAAGCCTGTTTAATTTCATCGTGGCAGCGTTGTTTCTGTAAATACATTAACACGTTGAGGCAGATCTATCTATCTATCTATCTATCTATCTATCTATCTATCTATCTATCTATCTATCTATCTCTAAAAATTCTGCTATACAGAAATTGTATTTTAGTTGTAACTGTAGAAATTGAATTGCTGTAAAAATACACTTACAACCAAAGTTTATCATGGCAAGCCTATGCATAAACTATAGCCAGTATTCATGTTTAAGTACTATTCATGTTTCCTTTTTGTGTTTCACTGTAATGTCGCCAATAAGGTGAATTTTTTTTACTTGCAAAATGTTTTATCTTGAATATAATGTACATTTTAACCATACATTTACAATTCATACTTCTCATACTCATAGGTTTATGTTGAGCTGAAAGGATTTTGCCGTTTTTACATTGTTTTACATTGTTTTTCCCATGTATATATTGCAGTCGCTTTTCGTCTTGGTCCAGCCTTTACGTGATGCTGTAGTGACCGTGTGTGTTGACTGCCAGTGAGGTTTCACACCTGACAAACTGCACAGTTTGAGCTGAATTGTTTTGATCCTTAGGTGCCATTCTGGAATGTTTCCCAAGTATCACTGCTTGAGATTCAGTTTATCAACTGTGGTGTTTTTATGCATGAAATCACAGCTGATGACCCTGCAGAGCTTGTTAAATAAATACAAATAGAAATTATCCAAACAGTGTTTTTTTCTATCACACCCTCTTAAGAGCCCTACAATAACAAGCTTAGCCTCACTCACCCTGCCCGTCTGCTTATTTGCAATCTCATAAGCCAGTTCATTAATAAAAAACAGCCATAAATAAGTGATGGACTGGCTGAGTCATGTAGGGCATTAGCTTGTCTGCATGGATGCATAGATGCCCTTCCGTGTCATTCAAAGCTGTCGCCTGTGTGATTTGTTGCTCTGAGCTTTCCCAGAGATATTTTCCACCCTATTTTCTTTATTATTTCACGTTTTGAGCTGTCAGGGTTAATGCCTGGTGGGTTTTTCTTCATGGTCTGTTGAACTACATTTAAACTCTAGGTCTAAATTAGCCTTTCATCTCTCCATTCTGACGTATCCTAAATCAGTCTTCTCACTGTTTCCGCTCTGACATCATGGTTGCACCCTGTGCCAAGTGCTTTTGTCAGATTTAGCTGGTTTGAATTAAAATGTTCAGCCTTGACAATTCTTTGCAAAGCTCTTTCCTCAATTCTGAGTTTATATCCTACAATTCAGATTTTTTTTCTCAGAAATAAACTCAGAATTGTGAGATATAATCGGTCCTATTCCATCTAATCTCCTTCATGCCATTTCTCCTGTAGTTGTACCTGCACTCACTCAAATCATTAACATATCCCTTCACACTGGGGTTTCCCCCTCAACATTTAGACAGGCTCGTATAACCCCACTAAAGAAACCCACCCTTAACCCATCTCGTTTAGAGAACTACAGACCGGTTTCCCTTCTACTTTTCATTGCAAAAACACTTGAACAAGCTGTGTTCAACCAAGTCTCTGCCTTTCTCACACAGAACAATCTCCTGACAGCAACCAATCTGGCTTTAGAAGTGGACATTCGAACGAGACTGCCTTGCTCTCAGTTGTTGAAGCCCTAAGACTGGCAAGAGCGGATTCCAAATCTTCAATACTTATCTTGCTGGATCTGTCCGCTGCTTTTGACATGGTTAACCACCAGATCCTCCTGTCAACCCTGTTGGCAAAGGGCATCTCAGGAACCGCACTCCAGTGGTTTGAGTCTTACTTATCAGATAGGTCCTTCAAAGTATCTTGGAGAGGTGAGGTGTCCAACTCGCAACATCTAACTACTGGGGTGCCACAGGGCTCAGTACTCGGACCACTTCTCTTCTCTGTCTACATGGCATCAACAGGTTCTGTCATTCAGAAACATGGCTATTCATATCACTGCTATGCTGATGACACTCAACTCTACCTCTCATTCCAACTTGATGCTCCGACGATAGCTGCTCGCATCTCAGCTTGTCTAACAGACATTTCTTGCTGGATGAAGGACCATCACCTTCAACTCAACATTGCCAAGACAGAACTGCTTGTGGTTCCAGCAAACCCATCGTTTCATCACAATTTCACCATCCAGTTAGGCACATCAACCATAACTCAACTTCATGATCAGCTTAATTTCTCAGACCACATTGCTAAACTGTCCGGTCCTGCAGATTTGCTTTATTCAACATCAAGAAGATCAGGCCCTTTCTTTCGGAACATGCTTCACAACTCCTTGTTCAAGCTCTTGTTCTGTCCAGGCTGGACTATTGCAATGCTCTCTTGGCAGGTCTTCCAGCCAGTTCTATCAAACCTTTACAATTAATCCAGAGTGATTAATTGCTGATTATTATTAATTAATCAAGATTAAATTATGATTAATTTGAATTGATTACTTATTTGGCAGCAGATTATTTTTATGACCCAAAAGAATGCACTCACACACTCTGTTTATCAATTTGCACTGTCTGTAATAGCTGCTCCTAAATTCAATGCATGAGGTTTGCCTACAAAACCCACTGGCTTCTGCACCCCTTTACCTAAATTCATTACTTCGGACTTATGTGCCCTATAGAAGCTTGCATTCTGCAAGTGAACGTCGCTTTATTGTGCCATCCCAAAGAATCACAAAATTCCTCCTAACCATCTTCCATCTTCAAGAATCGGCTAAAACACATCTCTTCCATCTTTATTTGACCCTCTAACTCTATTCTAATTATATTCTTTAAAAAAATACACTTGTCCCTTTTAGACTTGCGCTCTATTCGTTTTCTGCTTGTTTTCCTCTTTTTTTTTTAAACTAACACTTGCTTTCTAATCTTTTGTATTCTATCTGTTTTCTTTTTTATTTATTATACAATTAACAAAAGTAAAAAAGATGAGACCTCTAACACTAGCTTGCTCTATTTTTTCTATTCTATCTGTTTTCTTTTTATTTATTATATTATTTAAAAACTTGCTTCGTGTACTGCATTAAGCTAACTGAGACTTGTTAGCACTTGCATATCATTGCTCTTTTTTTGATTTTGATTGCTTCCATTGTCCTCTTTGGATAGTCGTTGGAAAAAGCATCTACTAAATGACTAAATGTAAATGTAATGTAAATGTAATATAAACTCACAATTCTGAGAAAAATTGTGAGAATTGTTAGATAAAAATTTTTTATATATTTTTTTTTATTCCTTGGCGGAAATGGGCCTCCATATTACACAGATCTTCATCTTGAAAAAAAACCCCTGCTTAATTGGAAAAAAGGCCTAATATTACCAAATTTTTCCACAAAATAAGAATGATTTTTCAAATTATGTATGTATCAACTTTAATGTACTTATCAAAATAAAAGCAGTCAAATTTCAAGATTTTTTTTTTTTTTTTTTTTTTTTTTTGTTTTTTTTTTTTTAATGACAATAAGTATTGAAAATATATAATTTAACTTACAATCTGCAAAGGACTGGAAAAACACGTTCAAATGCTCAATTTACTCAATTTACATTAACACAAGTTCATAAATAAAGTTTTTTCCCCTTCAAAATCTGTAATTTTTCTGGTGATTAATGGTAAGACTTCTTCACCGTACAAATGGTTGTCGAAAGCAAAAATACTGCAAAATGCACATCATATGTTGTGAGAAAAAATAATTTTTGGAATTAGCAACCCAAAATTAGTAAGAAACAACAAGTATTGGATTTCACTCAGCAAATATGATACAGGGCAGTGCTATAGATTAAATGGAATATGAACTGCTTAAATAAAAAATATAATGTTACCTGCTGTCCATATGCTGAAAGACTGGGCAGAACTCTTTTCTAAAGCTATTTCCTGTCAAACACACACTAATGCAGTTTCCTATTGGGTCCTGAGTTATGATATGAGAGAGTGCTGTCTTGTTTTCTCTTGGTAATTAGATTCCAGTAATGGACCAAGCACTGCAGGCGTATACACAGGCGTCATCTTATTGCATAAATACCATATACTGGCACTCCTAAAATCTTTGTTCACTGACTAAAACAACGTTTGTTGTTGTTTCAAGTCTAGCAATTGAGCCAATACATATTATAAATGCAGTGCAATCTTTGTTTGGATGTAATTACAGTAGTCAATTTAGGAAGTAATATATAGTCTAATTCGATTAAACTGCAAATTCTGTGCACTTCTTGAGCGGGATGAATGGAGGTATAGAGAGGAGTGGTCCGAAAACAACAGGCCTACTAAGTTATGGTGCTTGTGATTCAGGTCTAAAAATAGGCTACCATCAGTCTAGTCATTCCTGCCGCCACACTCTGGTTCCCCTCAGGAGTGGGTAGTGTTCTACCTGCAGGGCTGGTTGGGAGGGTGGTGTTCGATTGCACTTCAGCTGCATGGAACCAGTTGTGAGTGGGTAAAAAAGAGTGGCACAAACACTCCTGCACAGAACACTGTAGTGGGCAAAGTGTATATTGCACAAATGTACTCAAAAACTGACCTTTTCTAAGCTAATAATGTGATGAGTTTAGCATAGCCATTAACTGGTATAGCCAGACTTGTTATACTGATTGTCAGTATAAAGTCTGGTCCACTTCACAGCTTATTCTGGCTTAAGAATCTCTGTCTTACAATATGGTCACATTTGTGAAAGTTTGTGTACAAAAAAGGTCAATAGTGTAGTGTTGTATGAAGTACTGCTCTTACAGAAATCACTTCACTCAAACCAAGCAGTGTGTCAAATGGCGTGAGCAGCTTGAACACGAGCGAAATCTGCATGCAAAATTTTTTGCACTCACCTGAAACTCCTGGTGACTGGATTTCACCTACAAAATTTTGCCAAGCAATGGTAAATGTGACAGCACATTTAGATAGGAAGAGGCCACCTGATTAATAGAGTGTAACAGCATCTGTCCATTTTTTTTCATTTTTTACCATATGGTCTTTGTTATAAAGCTTTACAAGCCATGAACCAAACCAACCAGCTACAAGGAGAATCACAACTTTGATTTGAAGCAAAAAAACATTTGAAAATCAAACAAAAAGAAAAGACAAAGGTACAAAACTGTGAACTTGATAGTTTTAATGAGGGAAAGGCCTACAATCTCATGAAGCATGTCAATGAAGAATGTCAATCTAAATAAAAATGATGGATAGATAATGACTATTTAAAGATGATTATGTATGTAGAAACAATATATTTTACTATGATTGCAAAATGTTTAAGTAGTTTTAGATCATAGGAAGATGCTTCATGGGAGAAGGCAGGTGCTAGAAAGTTCTTTTGGCGCAATTTGTTATGATTCTTTGATTAGTGGAGATTTTTTAGCATCATGGTTAATGTATTTTTTCAACAGAAATTCTATGCAGGCTGATGGGTTCAACAGAAGTATAAATCATCGATTAACAACCTCGTAGCTTACAGTAGGTCTGTCTTTAAAGGTTTAAAATCAATTTAAATGTTAAAATCAATTACTTAATTAAGAATTCCTCGATAGGCTTTTTGAAATGCTAAGGGACTGGCCACAGTTCAATTGTTTTTCTGTGCTGTTTAGAGGCAGGTTTATCTGAAATGGTTGATACCAATTATATAGATAAATATATATTCAAATTCAAATCCAATCTTCAAATGGCTGTTCAGAAAAAAAACGGAAGACTCTGGAGACTTTGTAAACAGAATGTTCACTCAAAAAATTATGAAAAATCATAAAGCTTGATCATTTCACAGACATTCTTGTTATGTTCATATATCTAGTTTACTTAGCACTAAGTGCATTCAAATGTGGAGAAATTCCTCAAAAGTGTTCCTGTTGCAGGGGTATATAGTTAACTATATGTAGGCAAGATTTCTCGTTTTCTTTTAGTTTAATTTGATGTACTAAAATAAAATTTAAATGAAAACAGAAAATATGGTCTTGCTGTTTCCGTGTGTAATATGCATCAGGTGATCACTGAACATACTGTGGGTGGTCTAATAACATGAAATATTAGCAGTTATCATTGTATTCATGTAAAATTGATTTGAAAACTGTTTAAAGATTTAGATCCAAGAGGAATAATTCTGTTCGAATTTCTTGTATTAACTGAAGAAAATTAATGCGTGTCTGGTGTTGAAAGGACTCTACCCTTTTCATTCACTCATACTGCATTAGCTTGAGGCTAATGGATGCTCTATAACTCTGCAACCCCTTCAAGTTCTCATCCAAAGTAACTAATAGTCTTTTTTTACAGAGTAGAATTATCAATCTGGCTTAATATCTTTGAAGTTTTCTCATTAATATATCACCAAGTTGCCAACATTCTGCTGTTTCCTGTGTGAATTCATGTATTATACTTAATTATTTATAGCACTACTTTCAGCTGTGATTCATTTTATAGCCAAAACTATCTGGACAGGTTCTATGCAATGTGTATATCTTACATTTCTTTCTTGTCCTCTATTTGTCCACAACTCACTCACTCAGTCTCTCTCTCTCTCCTCCCTGTGGGGGAAGTATGATGATGTACAGGAAGGAGACTGTAATGGAGCAGAAGGGTTTTTTATTGCATTACACAGCTGCATGCTGTTGCATTGTGGGTAGTGGGTGCCAGGCCTGGCCTGCCCTCTGAGGACTGTTTCTATAGCAACCTCGCTGTCCAGCACTGTCTTCACATAAGCTTGTTTTCTTTAAAACTAAGCCAAGATACAGGATGTAAATTATGTTTATCTGGATTTGGTGTAATGCTATGTACTGAAAAAAGTCAAAACATGAGCTGCTATTTTTATTATAAAATTGTAACTAATAGATATCACCACACTTACCCCAGCTGATTAATCAAAGTACAGTTCAAGTATTTATTTTGTATTACAGGTTTACTGAAATGCTATGTTAAATATGCAAAGGAGACATGATCTGATTAAATATGCACTAATTTACATGCATTTCCAGAACAGAAATTTGAACACTGGATAAAGCCATTTACTCCATAAATCAGAAAATACTGTCAAAAGCCAGAAAAAAAAGTTACATAAATCAAGCGAATGGTATATGGTGCATGTATGTGGAGATGTCTGTCTCAGTGCATAAGAAAAAACTCAAAAAAGCAAGAGCAAAATAGACTAAAATTAACTAGTGATAAAAGAGAGAAAAAACAATAGCTTTGCCTGTAGTGCCCATGTCTTAACCCACTTGATTGTCAATTGTTTTAGGGGTGAGGGTGAGAGTTACATCTCATGCTTTAAAATATTTATGAAAAACCAATCAGGACTTCCCGCAAGAATGGAAAATGGATCAATGACGGCTTGAGGACGAGTGAAAAACAGATGGGGGGGATGGATTAGGAACAATTTGAAAGATGTGGTGGATGCATTAAGGCACTGGTCCTTGAGAAGTAACGATTGTCTCTTAAAAAGTAGAAATTTTAAATGGTTTCCAAGTCCTTGGAAGGATGGATAAACCAACAGACATGATGCTTTAGTCTTAAAGTCAGTTTGTGTGAAAAAGTAGCGGTGATGGAAATGCACTATGCACATATAAAGCCCTCACACACCCTAACAGATGGAAAGCGTCCCAAGAATTACGTGTCTGCCAAGGAAATGTCCTGTGCTGTGTGCTACTTGAAAGCATCTGTAAGGAGAGGGCAGACAGAATGGCTCATCACACAATAGCCTGCCCTTCCCAGAGAGCAAATTGAGTAGAGTGTGTTTACGGAGACTTGCTGATGCTCTGTTGTGATTGCTATCCCGTCTGCTGCCTGCGAACTTTTATTGATCCATCCTTCCCTCTTTCCTTCTCAGTCTCTTTTATCAATCCTTCAATACTCACCTTCACTTTTCAATTTTCCTCTTAGGTGCATCCTTCAGTGAGGCTGAAGTTATAGTTTTCTCATTATCAGGCAGAATTAAGTTGGCAAAGCACGTCATTTGAAGTCACATGATTCATTATTTATCAGTTGTTTTAGGGAGTGGCTCTTTCCACCACACAATAGATCTGGTGTTTTAGTAACCGCCTCACATGACTGCAGAGCATTTCCTCTGCATCCAAATCACATTATGACAGTGCGATATATTTTGAAAATGCAATCATTTAAAATCTTGATACTTGATGCATGGAAAATTGAGATTTGTTTCCTTACAGCTTTAAAATGGCATATACAAATGCTGTAATTAAAATCCTCTTTCAAAAACATTAAATAAATCTTACAGACCCCAAACTTTTGAATGTCCTTAATGCATCCCTGGCATGTAGAAAAAAAAATGTGGTTCTGCTGTAAGAAACAGTCATGCAAGTCAAGTCTCTAAACCGATACTCATGAACAGGCTATTTTCAACCCACTAACAAGAAATGGAGTGTTTATAGATTCTCTCTAAACTGATCTGACATTTGGTCATTAAGACATCGGTGACATTTATCCAGACTTTTGGCTCTCTGAAAAAATTCTGGTCCACTTTGCAGCTTACTTTGCCCAAGAACCACCTGATTCGAAAGAAAGAGACTAAACTAAACCCTGACCAGCAAAGGGAATGAGACAGAGGCCCTAACTGGGAACTAGCAACTTCAAATAGAATTGGAGTGCATTCAGTTTCATATCTTCTAGTCACATTCATTTTCATTGTACATGTCCTTCCTTTTCTCCAGAGTACATGCAGAATCAAATGAGCTGGGGTAAGAATAAGAAGCTTCTGGATTCAGAGTCACCAGGCTTACTTTAAATTTGATTTCTTTAAATGTGTTTTCTTTTCTTGCTGGCACTCTGAGTTCATTTAAGATGATTCAGACTCTAAAGCAGTGAGTGAATGGATTCATCATCATGAACTGTATGCTGTTGGTGTAGATAACAAAGTCATATCATACAGTAGTATGAGAGGATATAGGAGGATGTAGTTCCTTTATTTTGGTATGTAGGTGCAAGCATAAAAAATGGCCTATATCGAAGAGAAAATTGATGGAAAACATATTTATTCATCTATATAATATAATTTTTTAAACATTTTTACACATGCACACATATGCACCAAATATTTTATTATATTATTATTATTTCTTTCATTATTATTATAGGTTTTATTTTTTTATTTTTTATGTCACTGTTCCTGCTTGCTCAAAAAGTGTGGTAATGCCACAAAAGACAACAAATGTGTTAGTGATAGGACAGATATTGTATGTTCAAATTACATGTACTTGAAGAGCATAGTGTTGTTTTGAGCAAAGTTAATTTTGCAGGTGTGTTGTTGTCTAGAGTGCATCTGCATTTGTCTTTCTCACTCTCTTGTTTCTGTCGTGACACTCCTTCCTTCATCTCTCGCCTTTTATGCAACTTTCTCTCGATCTTTCTCAGCAACTGTCCTCTTTCTCTCTCCGCGCATCTGTCAGTGTGTGTTTGGGTGTGGTCTGTATTGATTCGAATGGAGTCTGCGATAACTGATATATGTATTTCTACAGTGACATTTGAAAGCTAGAGAGAGGTTTCCGCCCAGTGTCTTGATCATGTAATGATGAAATGAAGCAAATTCTCTAGAAGTAGGAATTTTCAGGCCTGTGTATGTGCATATGGAAGAGGTGGGACTGTTTCACTGTCAGCTTCATGACATTTAAACTTGTGAGTGAGAGAACGAAAGAAAGCACAGGGTTGCCGTCTTGTCTACTAGGGGCTGTAGTTAATGTGGTGAAAAGTGGGAGCTATTCTAGGGGCGTACAAATGCAGAGGGGATCCACAATAAATCTTGTAGAATGTTGTTGTTGCATCCAGTACAAAGAAATGTATTACCAACTCAATTAAAATGATACACTCTCAGAAAAAAATGTGCAAACATTTTACCTTTAAGGGTACAACAGCTTGTCACTGGGACAGTACCCTCAAGAGGGACACCTTTGTACCTTCTTTACCTCTGAAGACATTTTTTATGTGTACATGAATAGAGAAAATAGAACTGTGTTGAGATAAATGCTGAGAAATATTTAGCACATTTTGTAATATTATTAGCAGCATTTTGTGATAATATTAATAGAAATAATTTCCTGTCAACTGTTAGGCTACTGATAATAAACTACTGAATTACAATGAGAGGCTGAGCTTGTTACAAAGCATTGTGGGATTGCATCATACAAAAAGGTTGTTTGTGTAAGAGTTGCTGTCTCTGGTTTTTACCAAAATAGACATTTTTGGAGGCAGCATAATTTGTTGGCTACAGTTTCAGACATTGGGATTGAGCCTAAATGATGCCAAAAATGCTGGCAGGTAGCTCACTAAGGTTTGACACTGTGCCAGGTGTTTGTTAATGGCTGTGTGTGTGTGTGTGTGGTGTGTGTGTGTGTGTGTGTGTGTGTGTGTGTGTGTGTTTTTGTGTGTGTGCACGTGTGTGTGTCAGGCTTTATTGAGTCTTTTAAAAATTATATTGTTTACACCATGCTTTTAATCGGGAACAGGCTATTTGTGCCCATATTGGCATTACCATTTTAAATGTTTTTGTAACATTTTAGTTGTTTTGTTGAAAGTCCGATATATAAAGGTATTATATACTTTAATATATTATAATATACATATCTACTGGTTTCTTTATGCTGGGTTCAAAATAAGACTAACAGCGCATCTTTTCTATCTTCCACTATGTTCAAAAGTTTGGGTCCTGTAGCTTTTTTTTATGTTTTTGAAAGAAGTCTTATGTAACCTTTTATTTGATAAAAAAATACAGTAAAAACCGTAATATTGTGAAATTTAAAATAACGGTTTTCTATTTTATTTTAAAATGTACTTTATTCTTGTGATGGCAAAGCTTACTTTTCAGCATCATAACTGCATTCTAATATACTGATTTGGTTCTCAAGAAAAGTTTATTATTATTATCATAGTTGAAAAAAAAGTTAATTGTGTGGAGACTATGATTCATTTTTTTCAGTATTCTTTGAGAAAGTTCAAAAGAACAGCATTTATTTGAAATAGAATGTTTTGTAACAATTGTCTTTACTGTCACGTCTGATCAATTTAATCTATCCTTTATCTATCCTTTTAATGAACAATTAATGTTTTGATTTAATCTGCAGCATGTCAAATTCTATATTGGAGTTTTAGTGTAAATACCTTTTTTTTAAATAGCAGACAATATATTGTTATTGGCCATAACATAATAACTACTGGCTATTGTATCGGCCAAAAATTGCAATATTGCTGCATTCCTGCTTCTACATCTAGTGCATTAGAGTCATGGATTTGTGCAGAGAAACAGGATTGAGTGTTGACTGTGAGTGAGCTTTGATGAAAGATCGATGTGTTGACTAATGGCTTAATAACAAACACTGTAAGAGCTTCAAGACTGAATATGCTTTAGATGATGTGAGTGGAAAAGTGTAGACTCAGCTATGACTATACACTGACTACATCTACACAAAATATACACCCATAAACTTTTCTTATATTTGAGATTTGAATTGTCATCATAGATATGTTTACTGCAAAGTTACATCCAGGCTTCTCAGCTGGTCATTACAATGCTAGTTAGCAGTAGAAATATAGTGGTGATATATCATCCCATACTGTACACTCTTAAAAACAAAGCTTTTTATTGGCATCAGTGGTTCCACGAAGATCCTTTAACATCCATGGAAGCTTTCCATTGCACAAAGGATTTATTAGTGGAAAAAAAGTTCTTCTTTTAAAACCTTTTCACTGAAGGGTTCCTTGGGGAACCAAAAAAAAAGGTTCTTCTATGGCATCGCTGCAAAAACCTCCTTTTAGAACCTTTATTTTTAAGTCACTTTGGATGAAAATCATCTGTGAAATTACTACTTAGTACTTACGTACACATAAAAACTTATTGTTTTTAGCGTAAGCCCTTGACGCAGCACAATTTGCCAGCCTTAGCAGCTGTGATGGGTGAAACATAAGTATCCTGAGTAATGATGTTCAGTAAGTGTAGAGATGATGATAACTTGTATTCCTCTGGGAGCAATGCTCTCTGCACGCAGACATTTGAGACCTGGTGCCTCTGCATACACTGCTCATGTTTATCACTGTATTGATCCTGTCCTCTGCTTGTCCATTTATCAGAATGACAAGACCTTTTCAAGCTCAAATGAACCATATGTCAAACATCTCTCTTGCGGTGTGGTGTTTTTAACATATTTACAGCAGGTTTACGGCATGATCTTTATCTGCTACATTGTGAGGTCATACTTAGGGAGTCACAAATACAACTGCATAGCAATATCCTGGCGACCAATCACAATTCCCTATAGCATTGTGGCAAAAACGTTTGTTTTAGATTCATAGGGTGAGTGTTTAACACTGAAATTGTGATCTGGCTGACTGTATAACCTCCAATAAGCAGGTTGAACGAACTTGATTGATGGTCCATCTTTGCCGTGCTTTTTACTGTGTGAGTCTGTATCTTTGTTCTAGTTACATAGCTCTTGCTCTACTCTGGAGACTATCAGTTGTCATAAAGGATCAATGTTTTATAGATTTTTTTTCTGCATCTGAACAGGTTCTGCTGCTGTTTAGTCTGTTGCTTTTACACGTGAATAAATAGCATGAGATGCAGCGCTTGTTAAGGATGAGAATACCTTACTGTAATGTAGCACCATCTGTAGTTAAAAAAAAGGTTTGATTCATATTAAAAATATATATAAGGATGGTGGCATGGTACTTTCCATGAATAGAGTTGGAAATAGGTCTTGCATTACAGAATTTTCATTTCATTTCATGACATGTTATAAAACACTAAACTTAGGTTAATTGCAATTTTGAATTCAATTATGGGTGGACAAAATATATAAAAAATGTTTTATAATGATAAAAATTTGTTTTACATTGCATGATTTGTGTGATATAATGTTAATTCTACAGATTATATCAAAATTATGATATTCTATGATTTTAATTGTTGGATATACAACTGAAAAGTAATGGGAAAACAGTTTGTACCCTATTTATGAAGTGTCAAATCTGCTTTGTTTTTATTATAACGAAGACAGTTGTACCTATAGTTTATAAATGTGCAAAATACTATATTTTATTATAACATATATTAAAGTTTGTCCTATAGAAACCATTATTCCATTCATCAAACCATGGTAGTAAAGTGGTGTCAATGGTTTCAGCTGTTCCTACTATGATTTGACATCACCATAACTATGATTAATATACACAAACTACGGTACATTTTCAGAGATCTTAGATTCAGTGCTTGTCTTATAGGTCTAATACTTACATCAAGGACTCATACAGAGGTAGATGTTTGGATGTCATCTAGTGTGCAGTGTAACCACCAGGTGTCAGTGTGCTGATATATAATTTTATAAATAATTTATAAAAAAGGTGTAGTTACTTTTTCATACCAAAAGGTGGTGTAGAAGTATCTTGACAGAGAAAAATTGATGTAGCGTTACAGTTTAGTGTGTGTGTGTGTGTGTGTGTGTGGGTGTGTGTGTGTGTGTGCATGTTTTGTACATGGGTACAGAAGCTTATAAATCATACAGAATTAGTTTTTTTTTAGATCGTAAAAATGCACAAAGTTTTCTGTGAGGGGTAGGTTTTGGTGTAGGGTTGGTGTAGGGCGATAGAAAATACAGTTTGCATAATATAAAAACCATTATGCCTTTGGGCAGTCCCCACAAGGATAGTGACCCAGACTGTGTGTTTGTGTGTGTGTGTGTGTGAGTGTGGTGTGTGTGTGCAGATTCGTCTACACTGTAAGGACCACATTTCTGAAAATGTCCTCACTAACTTAGTGGATCATATTGAAAATCGACTTGTAAGGTCAGCTGAAGTGTTCCTCAGTAATATAGTGACATTAATTTGTAAGTGAGAAAAGTGAAACTGAAATTCAAATGCAGTTGAAAATGCCTTACCTGACTGACTAAAGAAGACATACTTTTAAAAATGTATTTGTGAACCTGTCAGATCTCAAAAAATTTGCAAAAATATTTACAGAATTGCAAATGCAAATGAAACCATAAATAAACAAATTTATGAACTTTAAATTTATGAAATTTAAAAAGATTAATACCATATTTCACTAGTAAATATACAACATTTGGGAATTTATTAACACCGTAGTGTGCATTTAGGTCATATTATGAACTTCAAATTGTATATCGTGAATGTTAAATAGGTTATGTATTTGTGAATCGGATTTTGTGTATATATTTACAAATGTTAAAAAAAATGGTGGGGTCGGTAAGATTTTTAATGTTTTGACGGAAGTCTCTAATGCTCTCCAAGGCTGCATTTATTTGAATCAAAAATACATTAAAACAGTAATATTGTTAAATATTATTAGAATTTAAATGTCATTAAAATGTATTCCTGTGATGAATTCACGACAGCCATTACTCCAGTCTTTAGTGTCACATGATCCTTCAGAAATCATTCTAGTATGCTGATTTGCTTCACTTCCTTGTTGTTATCAATGCTGAAAACAATTGTGCTTTAATAATTATGTTTAGTTTTCCGGATTCATCAATGAACAGTAGAAAGAACAGCATTTATTTGAAATAGAAAACTTTTGTAATCTTTACCGTCACTTTTGGAGCAATTTAAGCATCCTTGCTGAATAAAAGTATATTTAAAAAACCTGATCCCAAACTTAAAACAGACACGTAGTTATTTTGAGACTATCTTGACTCTTTGAGAGTCAGAGACCGCTTAAGTCTGATCCTTACTAAGAAATAGTTATAGATTCCTTTCTCTATAGCATCTGCAGTAGTCATTTAGCAGACACCTTTATATCCAAGAGGATTCACTCTCAGAAAAAAAGGTACAAAAGCTGTCACTGGGGCGGTACCTTTTCAAAGGGTACACTTTTTTACCTTTTAGGTACTAATATGTAAGGTACCAGTATGGCCTCTTTAGGTACAAAGGTGTGCCTTTTGAAAAGGTACCACCCCAGTGACAACTTTTGTACCTTTTTTTCTGAGAGTGTAGTTCAGTCCCACCGGAGCATCCTGCAGGTTTAAGTGCCTTTTTGAACCAGCATTGACCCAGCAACTCTCTGATTATCAGCCCTGGGCATTAACCACAATGCCACACCACCCCACCAGGTCAGGTCTATGACTGCAGTAGCTGTGTGTCGGAGCGAATCATTCCCCTCCAGGTGGATTTGTATATGTGGCTTAGCATTGCCCCAGTGTGTATATTCCCAGTGTTCCGGCCTCCACTGTGGTCTTTCCTAAACTCCTCCCCAGCTCCGAGCAGCACGCAATGTGCCACAGGTGTCCTTGCTGTTTGCCACACAGTATTTATTAACAGTTTCATGTTTTTCTCTGAAACAAACACTTCTTTTTATTGTGTCTCTTCTCTTATACGCTCACATTTTTGAAGTACACACATACATACATTCAATCCTACAGCTGGAATATAGCTGAATGCCTCCACATCTGGACAGGCAAGTTGGCCCTCTTCCTCTCTCTCTCTCTCCCTCTCCGTCACTCCCTCTCTCTCTGGTCCCTAGTTCACACATGGCGATATAAATTCAGATTCAGCGAGTAAGGCTTTTGTCTCTTCAGCCAACCAATGGACTGGAGTCACACTCGATGGGGGAAAAAAGAGACAAACTGTTTGCACTGAGGAGGGAGTTATTGAGAGTGAATTGTGGGAGGACAGTGGCACAGAGCATCCATTATCGCCTTATTCAAAGGAGCCGTTTGGGAAAAGCAGATCAAGGACGCCAACATTTGCTTTACATTAATATGAAAAACCTTATGGGACTATTCCATATCTGAAGCGATAGAGAGGTATCTGTGTATGGTTTTCTGTGGTTTGGCATCATGGCACACGCAGCAGCACACCTGAAAAAGGCACGGGAACTGGAACAACCTCCAGAGATAAAGGCTCTCACCAAAGCCAGAGAGAGACGCAAGAGACACAGAGAGAGAGCAGAGCGCAAACGCAAGGTACAATTAACAACAGCACTTTTACCTCAAATTCATCCATGCCAGCTCAGATACAGCTGACCTATTGGGTGACATGTGTCTGTTCTGTTTAAAGAATTCTGCGACCATTTAATGCCAAAATCTTCAGACAGCCCTAATACTAATTAAAATAGTCAGTTGCTTTCGTAATGTGCAAATGTAGCATCTAGTAATTAATTAGTAATATTTTAATCTGAATTTATTCTTTGTGAATTGTTCATTTTTGTGCTTTCAGTGTTAGCACATGTAAAGTAACTGTGATGAGAGTTTATCTCAGTCGCGTTCACATGCACAGAGGGTTCATTGAGGTCGGAGGATATGATGATGTCATATGGCGTGTTACATAGTGCAAGTCCAGCAATATCAGTCAAATTAGGGGTGATTTGTAAAACTTTGTCCTGCTCTGCTGCAATTGTCATGCATATAAATCACTTAAATTAAACATTATTAATCATTCTTATTATCTCTTTCTAATGTGTACAAATATTAGAATTCAACACCCCTATAGTAAGACAACATAGCCATGACTTTTTATACAAAATCTAGATTATAATAAATCTTTTTAAAAAGACTATTTCATTTATTATTGTATTATTTGATATAATGTAACTTTTAGTATTTATTTATTTTATATACAAAATATTTTTTAAATTCTCAACTGTGTAATGCAACTATATAATAATGAATGCAAATTTTTATGGTTGCATTTTAGTATTTTTGTGCTGCAGATGAGCTCCAGCGATAAATCCTGTAGTCAGCTGTTCCGCACCTGTTTTAGAGCACAGATACTGAAAGAGGATTAGGAAATAGGATCATCTTGTATGCAGATTTGTCTCTAGAGTGCAAAATCTCATTGGCTACATATGAGATGACATAACCTTTTGATATAACTCATGTATGCTTTAGTTTTGTTCTTGCAATCTGAAAATACAAGTTTTGAAAATGTTTTACAGTATTAAAGATTCATTTTTTACATCTAATTTATTCATTGAATTAGATTTAATTTAAAATATAAAATATTCTTCCTGAGGAAAAATAATAAAGAAGTAGTGATGGGGAGATCGGATCGTTTTATCGACTCTTGCTCAATTTCATTCAGCAAAATGAATAAATGTTATTGGAGTAATTTCATTCATTTGTATGGAGTTAAAATGTTGTATTTTCTGTAGCCAAATTCTCCGTGCAGGTTAACACCTAGTCTTTGATCATATTCAAATGCAGCCAAAAGTAAACTCAAATAATTAGTTCACTTCCAGAGTATTTTGTTCATTCATCACTTGACCCATCACTACTAAGGAGAGGCTGGCAATGGTTGAAAAAGCAACATCATTGAAGGAAGTAAAAGTGTTTGTTAGCACAGATGTGTTATAAAACATCACCTTCACCTAATGTGTTAAGCTGTGTGACCTTGGATGACCTGCTGCCATTGGCAGATTAACCATATGGGCAATTGGGCAAGTGCCCAGGGGCACCACATCCAAATAAATTTTCTCCGGTAAGACAAGTGATGCATTCTCAAACGTCTATCTAGCCATGGCCTATATATAACCTTTCATCAAACTGCGTGAGCCTGTGCTTTTTCGTTTTGACACCCATATATTACTCAAACAAATTCTAGGAGCATGTTGTGCAGTCTCATTGCTTAATGAGCCACTGCCTGCTGCAACCTATAACTACTTGACTGGCATTGTCAAACTAACAAGCAGGTTATTATAACTGAGATACACAAGGAGCTGAGAATGTTAACATTGAATAACAATTTGCAATTTTTAACGATGTTCATTAAAAATATTGCTATTATTTTAAAATGGAAAAGCGTAATGATATTTTACAACTATACTACCATTTTTTGGAATACGTTTATTTAGCAAGGATATGTAATGTTACAAAATAAATAATTTTATTTGAATGTTCTATTCATCAACGCATCTAAAAAAAAAAAGTATCATGGTTTTCAACAGAAATATCAATCAACACAACTGTTGATAATATGATAATAATAAGAAATGTTTCTTGAGCACCAAATCAGCATATTAGAATGATTTCTGAAGGATCATGTGACTGGAGAAATGTCTGCTGAAAATGCAGCAGTTAATTTAAATTTGAATAGTATATTATATATTTAATACTATATACAGTTTTAGTGTATTTTTGATTGAATCTTTTTGTTTAAATTTGGTTTAAATCTTTCCAGCCCAACCTTTTGAACGGTAGTGTTTATTATTATTATTATTATTTATTATTATTTGTTTTGCAATATTTATTTTAAATAAAATAATTTGATCTTGACAGAATCAAGTTTAAATTCTTCAAAAAGTCAGCTGTACATGTACATTAACAGAGTTCACTATGTTTTGTTTTAAAGCATTATTATGACATGTTCTTTTCTGTTTAAACTCACTTGTCATTATTGCCCCATTAACTGAAAAACCCAGAGTATTTTGGTTAATGGGGGGCATGGCATTGATCAGGGCAATGGCAGGTCAATATGTCTGTAGTGGAAGTCAGCTTAATGCTGAATCATAGTCTGGTATTGACTGCGGACTGCCTCGGGACCAGAGATGACCCACAGACATGCATTCCATCTGATTCACTGTAGGCATTGCTATAGCTGTTTAAACATGGTTATATTCCCCATGGATGATGAATTGGATTCATGTGGTGTTTTGCGAGAGCTTTTACTGAATTCAATAGCTGTGAATAGCAATGGATGGTATGGCAACCAAGGGTTTTTGTAAATAACACCCTCTTCCTCCAGTCAAGACTTTTTGACTCCAGTTGTCTAGGATGCACATTCCTAGACCTCAGGAGGAAAATGACAGGTTTCCCAGCTGGCTCTTCCCCATTAGGATTGCCCCTTGTTGGGCCGTGTTCTGTCACATAGCTGTCTGGCCCTGGAGGGGTTAAAAATAACCCAGCCCTCGATCCTGGACGGGGTGTCTATTCGGCCTGATATAGCAATGGGAGACACATTTGTGGCTGCAGTTGTCAGTCACGAAGCCAGGCGGGAAGAGAGAAAAGACCGGAAAAGTGTAGGAGATAAGAGCCAAGGGGTCTGTGCCAATACGGGACGCAGATTCTCACAGAAGATGCGGGGCAGGGATTGGAGAGAGCACATAAGAGACAATGTTCGGGACCTGAGGAGAAAGACATGAAAGTTTGGGGGATTTCACATTAGCTGGATAGATGCTCTGAAGCTGATAACTGACTGGGCTCCTGGGTACTACCTGAAGGCTGAGGATAATGCAAACCCATAAAGCTAAGTGCATGTGAGCGAGTTGGAATCAATCTCCCAAGGAGCTATTTGATGTTCAGTGGTTGGTTATCACTGGAAAAGGCAGAGCGAGGGAGACGTTGATGTAAAGTGTAGCACAGTTTTTTGCAAAGGTTTGGGTCACTCTTTACAATGGGCAATGCAGCAATGTGTAAGGCATGTGGTTCAGATAAAGGCCTGCGGACCGTTGGAAGTGATCCATATCTGGACCGTTCCTACAATTCTGTGGCAGATACCATGGTAAGACAATCTTAATAATATCTAGGTTCAGTAGAGGATTGTTGAGGTCATTTTCCTGCTGAAAAGGCCAGCACATATTGTGTTTGGGATGCTGGGATCGTAATGCAGAACAATCTTCTGTTTTTCTTTTTGTAACCATGGCGATTGCAGTTAAGATCTCATTTAGTATATTCAACTTCTCAGATCTTTACTTAAAGGGATAGTTCACACAAAAAGAACAATTTTGTTATCATTTACTCACCCTCATGTCGTTCCTAACCTGTATGACTTTTCTTCTTCTTCTGTGGAACATAGAAGATACTGTGAAAAATGCAGTCTTGGAAATAAAGGTTCCTAAAGGCTTTTCTTGGAGTAATGCCACAGTTGAACCAATTTGGTCAACCACTTTGGTCAACTAGTATCACCAGAAAGACCATGTTAACTGACTAGCTTCACTAACTAAAGCCAACAGCACGGCTGTGTACTGGCGCTAGGCCAGTCTGACCAGCACCAAAACAGCACTAACCAACAAAAATGCTGGAAATTTAAGCTGATCTAAGCTGTTTGATATAGCAGGGTTACTTTTGTATGGTAAGTATTTCAAGACTTTGGTGTTTAATTCATTTTTATACCTGATTTTTAGTTTACTTCTTACCTCGGAACTTTGTTGCCCATATGAGCTCAAATAGTGAAGCATGTGTGAAGGCAACTTCAGCAGCAAATGTATAGTGTCTGTGGTTAACATGTGACCTCTCAACCTCAGAAGGAGCAGAGGTCAAGTCTCAAACATTTCGGTCAAACCTGTAATGACCTGACACATTAATGCTTCACGCTCCACATGACCTGAGAGGTAGGCCTACCGATCTGTTCATTAACATCTTAAATGCTAGAGCTTTGCACCAATGTGCTTGTCAATTCTAATGTATCTGTATGTTTTAATACATTTTGCGCAGCTGTTGAAAGATAACCGTACTGTCTCCCTGCTCTGTACTTTAACTGTCTTCCTGCTCTGTAGTGTTCATTATTCAGTACATTGAGGATTTTTGCATTGGTATTGCACATGCAGGTTTTATTGTCACAGTTGTGACTTATGCCAAGGGCTTTAAAAGGAATTGCTCAGTAGCATTACAAATCAACACATGTTCACTGATTGATGCCAAATCTGAAATTTGATCTTAGCATTAATTTTCTTCCTCGCATGGCAAGATACCATGCACATATGCGGATCTGTTTGTGTGTTTGAATGCATGGTTTAGGAGGACACAAATGTGTATAATGACATGGGTATTACAACATAACCATGATTTATGAGGACACTTCCTTTGTCCTTGTAAACCAGTGGTCTCACACTAAATTCCTGGAGGGCCACAGCTCTGCAGAGTTTAGCTCCAACCAGCTCCAACTCACACCTGCTTGGAAGTTTCTAGTAATCCTGAAGACCTTGATTAGCTGGATCAGGTGTGTTTGATTAGGGTTGGAGCAAAACTGTGCAGAGCTATCTGGCCCCCCAGGAATTGATTTGAGATCACTGTCGTACACCAAATGGCTTAAAAAATATACTAACTGTGTTATTTGAAATTCAAAAAATGCAATTTTTTTCTGATAGGGTAGGGTTGGGACTAGAAAATACAGTTTGTACAGTATAAAAACCACTATGCCTAGACAGTCCCCTTAAACCACATTACTGTAGTGTGTGTGTGCGGGCATGCAGCGGCTTCATTCTGTTTTTGCTGTCGAAGTTAGCAGTCCATTCAAACACAATTTTTGTAAAAGGAGATACAACCCCCTGAATCCAACTTATATTCACGTCGCTGAACATAAGCCCTAAACCATAAACTTTGAAGTTTGGGGCATAGATTTTTAATGATTTTAAAGATGTCTCTTATACTCACCCCCGGCTGCATTGATTTGGCAAAAATACAGTAAACACTGTAATTTAGTGCAATATATGCACAATAAATAACTGTTTTCTAATTTATATATTTCCAATGTCTTTATTCTGATGATGGCAAAGCGAATTTTCAGAAGTCCACTCCAGTTTCGGGTCTCACGACCCCAAACTTTTGAAAGGTAGTGTATATTATCAGAAATGACTGGTCAACTTTCAAACAATTATTGATAGGGGAAAAAAAATAAGATCTCACCCTGCATTTGCTCTTCTTTAATTTTGTTTTACTTGGAAATTCATTGTGATTTCACATTTTTTTTAAACTAGAGCTGGCCTGAAGTTTCCTAATGTTTTTCCTGTTTTGTTGTTTCTACAGTCGGACAGTAATACCAGCTTCCTTAGGGCGGCCAGGGCAGGTAATATTGAAAAGGTGCTGGATTTCCTCAAGAGCGGACAGGACATTTCCACATGCAACCAGGTAACTTTTTACATAAAACACTATGAATGTAATGAAATGAATGAAATTAATGCAATGTCTCATTGATTCCATGTCTCATTGATTAAGATTCTCAAGGAATTCAACAATTGGAAGTTTTGCACAGTTACATCTAAAGCAGTTTAGATTATGTATTTAAATGCTTTTAATCTAATCTGTTAAGAGAAAATAGTAATACTGAATTTAAATTTTTCCAGGAAGCGGGTTGCCATAAACTTCTTTCCAGCTTAATGTTCTGTCAACTCTGTGTTAGCTCCACTCTTTAGAAAGTCCTAGTAGATTGTGCTTTGTGAGTGAAGGATAATCCTTACTATTAGAAATGTGTATGTTTTTTTAGTTTGCTTTTCTCAATTTTTGACCAGCCTGGGCACAAATTGCATTGTTATGATGTTATACGGAGCCATAGTGATTCCTGACAAAAGCTGGTATTAAAAGGTATTAATGTGTACCATTGAGGGGTAAATAAGGTATAACAATGTACCTTTTAGCTTTTGTAGCTTGGGGTATTTCCCAAATGACAGCTTTGTACTTTTTTTTCTGAGAATGTATGATTAAATTGTCCTTTTATCTACATATAGGAGATACCGCATGCAAAACGCATTCTGTAAGGTTTGGCATAGGCACGAACTGCAAAATTTTCCACCAATCATCTTTACAGTACTGGTTTTAGCAAGGTGTGCCATATATATATTATGTAAATGTAGCACTGATGGTTGTGGTCATGTGGAACCATGATCAACATGGGGGGAAAAAGGAGAAAAACAGTGTTTAATTGCCTTAATGTTACAGTAACATTGTTTTTATACAATACATTGTTTTTTTATATGAAGCATGTTTCACATTTTCACATCTTTGTGAAATATTTCCTTTGAAAGGGTGATTGTGCTGTCTTTTTACATTTTATATATGTATGTATGTATGTATTTATTTACTTATTTGACATTAAATTACGTTAAACTGGGTGTGAAATTTTATGAAATAGCGAACATATATTACTGAAATGCCATCAGAGACAAATGTCATAGCTATGTCATAGCTAGGTTGCTATGACCCCTTTGAATTTGCCTCTGCTCTGACCATGACATTATCCATTATGGCATCATCTGGAGTCGCCAGTAATAATGAGCATGTCAGCACAACAATGGACAGGCATTCAAAGTTGTTTTCTCTAAAATCCACCATTCTAATCCTGACTGAGTGATATTGCAATATAATCTGCCCATGTTTTATCTGTTTTTTTCTTCTTTCCTCTCTTTCACTCTCTCTGAATGCGAAAACTCCTTCAGCTTTCATTATCCAAATAAATGAGATTAGAGTCTCGTTAATTCTCTCTGCTCTTACTGACGAGTCTGAATGTTAGCCATAATGCGTTACACAAGAGCTGTCATGATTTACCCGTCAAATATAAAATGAGGTGCATTAGTAAATTAAGATAGGTGGTGATGTTTGAATAAAGGGAATGCTTATTTACAGCTTGAGAAAAAGAGATTAAACACTGAAATTCCATGTTTAAACGTAAGTTTGATTTGATAAAATAAAAATAAAACAAGTGACTTTTTACATGATATAATGAAAATTAATTATTTCATAATGGCTCAAATTTACAACAACCTTTTTTTTCTGATCATTGTACTAAAATAGAAAAAAGACCATTGCCAAATTTAGCCAGTAGTAAAATCTGTCATAATTATTCTTTACATAAGGAATTTTCAAACTTGGGTCTGGGGGAAAAGTAAAAAAGAATAAAAATAAACAATTTAAAAAATAAAATAACGTTTATTTACTATATTAATTATGTTCTAATATATTTAACATTACATTTCTATAATCTTGTAATCTTTCATTTTTGCAATTAATCTTTTTCAGTCTTTTTTCTAGAGCCGTACATAACAATTCTCTATATTTAGTAAAAACCTATACAGAATGCACATGAGAGATCTACTATATGAAACATTTTTGTTCTAGTATTACCCCTGTCAAATTATTTCGCCAAAGTCTGTTTTTATGCAACTTGTATGCTATTATTTATCATGAGCAAAATTAAAATTGTAGCTTAATATTAAATCTGCACTGATAAAAATGTATTGATCATGTCTCCCTCTGCGTGTAGAACGGACTCAATGCGCTCCATCTAGCAGCTAAAGAGGGTCACGTGCAGCTGGTGGAGGAACTTTTGGAGAGGGGTGCGACCGTGGACTCTTCAACCAAGGTTAAACACACATAGACACTTACAAATTGGAGGGAAGGGGTATGTGATTCCCAAATGGTGAGAAAGAGAGAGTAAATATGACGGAATGCCAGTCATCCAGTATGATGAGTACAGTAGGACTCTGATGATTCCTGTCGTCTGACACACAGGGCCAAACAGACACACCAAGACACACCTATACTGTATACACACACGAGCAATCACACTGACAGCAGAGAGCTTTGCACACTGCAAAGAGCAAAGCTTTGGAGACTTTTTATTGAGCAGAAATGTGATTGTTTAAGTGGTTTTCGTTTTATTTGATTTATTATGTACTAGAAGTCCTTTTTGCCTGATAAGATTTCTGCAAATTAGGTCAAATGTCTCATGCGGTCTCCAAGTACCAGTTGGTAGCTGTTCTTATGTTAAGCATACACATACACACATTGACAGTCTGTGCACACTACTACAACAGAGGCTTTATTTTTTAAGAAGGCTGAGACTGTATGGGGTGGGTAACAATATCTTGCTTATTTTTTACCAAGCCACGCTCGAAATTCTTATTCGCTACGGAATCACAGTCTGGTTTGAAACTTGTCTGTTCAACTGAAAAACAAATTGGCTCATATCCACAAAACAGCCTTGAAAATCATATCAATATGAGCCCATACAGACTTTATATGATCAGGCAGTGATGAGAAGAGCAATAAGTATCAGCACTGATTCCAAACATCCTCTTTTTAGCGAATATCAGTCGCTGCCATCGGGAAAGAGACTAAGAATGCCAATGTGTAAAACGAATAGACTGAAGCTTTCTTTTGTTCCTGCCTCGATAAAAATGCTGAATTCTACCAAAAACAATGCACCTATAGCATATTAGCACTTTACTGTGTTTTGCACTGTACACAGTTTACATTTTATACGTATACACTTATATTTTAATGTATGTTTTTTAATTGTTTTATTTAATTTTGTTTTATTTATCTTTGCCCAAGACAAATTTCCTTTCGGGGACAAATAAAGTTTATCCTATCCTATCCTAGCATATTCATACACAAACAAGTGCACAATTACAGTAGATGTAAATATGTATCTCCCTTTCTTCCTCTTCAGAAAGGGAACACAGCATTGCACATTGCTTGTCTGGCTGGGCAGAAAGAAGTTGCAAAGTTATTGGTGAAAAGAGGAGCAGATGTAAACTCGCAATCGCAGTTGAGGAACGGTATATTCTAATAATCCACATATATTATATATATATATATATAGATATAATTTCATTGATGCTATTAATTGTATTTAATCAATTGTTATAATTATAATTTAGCTTTACGGTGCCGGTATGTTACTACAGAATGGCTTCACTCCACTTTATATGGCTGCTCAAGAGAATCACCTGGATGTTGTGCGATATCTTCTGGAGAATGATGGAAACCAGAGTATTGCCACAGAGGTTTGTGATTGCGAGGGTTGTGTGTGTGTTCGTTCCAAGTGTGTCTTTTGCACATGCCCATACAAGTACCTGCTAAAAAGAGGAGAGTGTTTACACATTTCCATAGACTGTGGTATTTATGACTTGCTTCTGAAGTGAAATCTTAAATCTTGAATGACTTGAAATCATGAATCCAAGTATATCCAATAAGTATATCCAATAATCAAAATCATCAGATGGTTGAAGGTTTTACATGATTTCTAGCTGGTCTAAACTCTTCATTATCTGGTCCAAGCTGGTCTAGATGGTTGATCAGCTGGACTTCCAACTCCTGGACCTAGTTTTGACCTGCATATTGGTCAACTTGTTAATGGCCTTTGTATCTGAACAAAGAGATGGTTCTGTTGGTTTATCTCTGCCTGTCTATTGCTTGTGTTTGTAGGATGGTTTTACTCCTTTGGCCATTGCTCTGCAGCAGGGTCATAATCAGGTGGTCTCTCTGCTCTTGGAACATGACACAAAAGGTAAAGTTCGCCTGCCTGCACTCCACATCGCTGCCCGCAAGGATGACACCAAGTCAGCTGCTTTGCTGCTCCAGAACGACCATAATGCTGATGTCCAGTCCAAGGTGAGAGAGTGGGATTTAATTTTAATGCTTTTTCAAAAATGGATGTTCACCATGATAATACTATTTTTGGACATTGAAAATTGACTCATGCTAAGGCCATCCAAGATGTAATTGCGTTTGTTTCTTCATTTGGAGAAATTTAGCATTACTTGCTCACCAATGGATCCTCTTCAGTGAATGGGTGCCGTCAGAATGTGATTTCAAACAGCTGATAAAAGCATCATAATGATCCTTAAGTAATTCACACGACTCTTAAGATGATTCTAACTTCAAACTGTTGCTTCCAAATTAAATAAGAGTCCTCTATTCATAATGTTGCTTTCTCCAGGAAAAATTAATTTTGTCTGAATCAGGAGAGAAATATACACAGATGAGACACTGTTTACAAGCGCAAAGTCCAAACAAGATAGTTGGTGAATAATGATTGATAGGACACAGGGAGGACTTTTTCCACGGAGGAAGTTTATTATTTATATTATGATGTATGTTGGCCTGAAATTGACATTTTTAAAGTTTTTAAATCAAGACTTCTGGACTCTCATTTTGACGGCACCCATTCACTGCAGAGGATCCATTGAAGAGCATGTGATGTAATGCTAAATTTCTCAAAATCTGTTCTGATGCATAAACAAACTCATCTACATGGATGGCCCGAGGGTGAATACCTTTTCAGCACATTTTCTAAAATGAAAATTTGAATATAAAAAAACTTCTCACTTCACTGAATTATATGTGTGCTTTTGGAATTATTCATTTTAAGATAAAAATGTTACAAATAAATAAAAAAGTCATATTAATGAAAATGCCATACTTTCTTCCTCATGTGCATCTTCAGATGATGGTCAACAGGACTACAGAGGTATTAAGATTCTCAGCAGAATCCTGCATTCGTCTCGGCTCTTGTAAAGCCTAATGTGCTACTTAACACTGAATTTTTCTTTGACAGTGCATGGGAAGACTAGAGTCTTGTCCTTTTAAATGGCATAGTGCATGACACATTGTTGTTTTTATTTTAGTAGCAGCACCCTGTTTCCTCAAAAGGTTTTTGGGTGTTTCTAGCTCATCAACACGTTTTTATGCTCCTTTATTTCAATGAACGTTTTGAGCAGGAATTAGGGTTCATTATATTGTTTAAACACCACTTATGATTTTACTAACAAACTAAACAGACGTTTAACTCTTAATTGTGCATGTGGACTCATACTGTCACTCTCACTATCTGTGTAGAAGTCTCTCGGTCACATTTTGCTGCACCTTTTTGTTAATTCTGTTTTTTTAAATTGCACCATGTCTGTCAGAATGGAAAGGTAAGAAAAAATGGCTCCATCAAACGAACGAGTAAGACAGACAATGCCAATTTCCTATCTATTCTTTCATCTTTAGCAATATGTAGTGAGTAGTTGCTGAATAACATTTGTTTGTTCAGATATTTTGTTCATCATCTTTTTTTCCTTTCATTGTCACTGAGAAACTACTCATCTCTCTCATGAAAACTCATATGACACTGGGAATGTGCTCATATATTATTACAATTCTAATCGTTCCGTTTCTTATTTCATCCAAGTTTCGTTTCTTTTCCTTCACTCCAGTGCATGGGATGGTTGGATCCACTGGTAGCAGATGAGAATCCAGGCGTTTTGTTTACTTTTCCATTTTTTCCAAGGTTTTGCACAAATGTGATGATTCATGGGAATGCTGCATGGTAGATCATGAATGATGGACGTTTTAAATCAGTTAGAAGACCAGCACAGACATTTACGTTCATTCTGTTTTCCTCTTTCCTCTTCTTTGTTCTATCCCTTCTTTTATCCCAATACTGTTCTTTACTCTAACAGAGTGGCTTCACTCCTCTGCATATTGCTGCTCACTACGGTAATGTTAATGTGGCCACGCTGCTGCTCAACAGAGGGGCTGCTGTAGACTTCACAGCCAGGGTATGATCATATACTGCTAAAACCTTTAAAAAGAGGCAACCTCAACTGACAAATATAGCGTGTTTGGTAGTAAGCCATCTAAATCAGTGGTTCCCAACTTTTTGATTTGAAGGCCTCCCTTGTCCAACACAATAATCAAAGCCCTCCCCCAGTATAGGCTAAGACATTGTCTATTTTTTTATTATGAACTGCTTGTCATCCTGCGGCCCCTTTGGAAGGTGGCTGAGGCCCCCTAGTGGGCGCCAACCCCCTGGTTGAGAACCACTGCTCTAAATCAATGCTTTCTGTAAGGAACAGATTCACTTATTCACTGAAATTATACAATTATCATTTTTGGGTAAACTATCTTACTTACGGGAATAATTTTGAGGTGTGTGCTTTCTTTTCTTTCATTTTTCCACGGTTAAAACACTGTTGCAGTTTATCTAATGAATTATTGTTTAGTATAATGTATGAATTTCATATACTGTACTATCAGATTTCATATATATATATGTAATATATATTAATCAAATACTTGCAGTTCATCTTTTAAATTCTCATGATTTCAGCAGACAGTGTCTCTAGTTTATTTGGTTTATTTCAATAACTATATTTTCAAATATGAATATTTAGTCTTTACTAAAGGATGCATTGTTTTGTTTAGAATGGTATAACCCCTCTTCATGTGGCTTCCAAACGAGGAAATACAAACATGATTGCTCTGCTGCTAGAGAGGGGGTCTCAGATTGACGCCAAGACCAGGGTGAGTATCAATTATTATAAATAATATAATAATAATAAAAACTATTATTTATCTAGCAGCACCTTTCGACAATAATGCAGTTCAAGGGCTTTACATCATAATCGAATCAAATAACAAAAATTGCATCAACAAATAGCAAGTCGACATCTAATAATAAAATCAAGAACAAATACATCCAACCTATAGGAAAAAATGAATTAAGTATAAGCACATCTACTATAATAAAAAATATTGTAAAAATACTAAAACATAATAATAAAGATAATTTATTACAAATAGTCCCTAGCACACACCAAAATAAAAACATTCAATTTAACATTCTTTTACAAATATTTCCCTGATATTAGATGGTAGTATGCTCCAATTTTGGAGCATCATTTACAAAAGCCGCATCACAGATTTTCTTTTGTCTATTGCTGAGATTGCGGTAATCATGGCTATTTGAGACAAATTAGTGTTTCTGCATCTTTCAGATTTAAAAAAGGTCAAAGTTTAGCTATGTTATCATTACCATTATTTCATTTTTTCATCTTATTAATATGTGAATTAAAACCAGTGGTGGACAGTAACGGAGTAGTTTTAATTCGTTACTGTACTTAAGTACATTTTTCAAGTATCTGTACTTTACTGGAGTAGTTTTATTTTGAGTAACTTTTACTTCACTACATTCCAAAGCATAAGATCGTACTTTTTACTTCACTACATTTCATAAAACTTATCGTTACTCCTTATAATATATCACGTGCTCTGACATGCAGAAGCGGTGTGTCTGATTCAAGAACGAACTGATTCTTTTCAATGAACCTGTTAAATCGGTTCGCAAATCGCACCAAACGATTCATTCACGAATTAGAATTAACCGATTGCCGCTGTTCTCGAGTCGACAACTCACTGATTCAAATGAACCGTTTAGTGCGAGTCTCCAGTGAACTGAATTCACAAGCGCGATTGATGCTGCTAAAAGTAAAAGTTACTAATGTCGAATTTTAGGATTAATTATTGTAACTGAAAATCATATTTAGGTCAAAACTGTCAGTTGTTTGTGAACTAAATCTGCTGTAAAGGGTGATCTATTTAAGCCCACTGAAATGCTTGAATGCAGACACATCAACATCAGTGTCTCTGTTTTAGGTAAAAAAACCCCGAAACATTAAAATAGCACAGATTAAAATAACTCATGCACGTTCATATTCCCCGCTGCCTTAAAATGCTACGCATTTAGCTCTATGTGAGGTCTGTTTTTATATTGTTTATCAACAGTATACATTTTTATATTGTTTTTTATATTGTATTAACTAGCCGAGTAGACAGATATGAATGTTTATTCATAACCATACTGAAAATAAGCAAATATTGTTAGTTGATGCTAACTGTCTAGTTAACAAGCTTGCTGGTGCTAAGTTGAGATCATTCTTAGATATAGAGTCCAAATATTTTTATCCAAACACCTAGATAGATTACATCTGGGGGGAAAGAAAGGATGTGATGTTCAGAACATGGTAACTACAGTAATTATCAAAGTGGGAAGTGATGTCCTCTGGGGGCATTTGGCCAGGTGTGTTTTTACACCACAGAGGTTTGAGATGAAAAGAATCATTATGAAAATATAATTAAAATGTTCTTCCTAACTTCAGGCCTTATTCTCATGTCATAAATAACTGTGGTGTTCTGCAAAACAACAAGCTTTAAAACACTTTTTTCTTACTGGTGTAAATCAGATGGTCAGATCTGTTTTCTCTCAGGTACTTCGCAGTGTAAGCTTCACAGTGAACATTACTTCATCACTCTCGTCAACGTAGTCCATATGAACAACAAAAATATATCTTGACTCCATATAGTGGTTCTTTTGGAAAAATCCCAGGTATTTTGAGCAGTAGGATTATACAAAATATGTCCTAATATAAAATTTAATTAAGTAGCCTATATAAAATTGCAAAATAAATCTATCTATCAGTACTTTTTTACTTAAGTACATAAAAAATCGAGTACTTTTGTACTTTCACTCGAGTAAAATTGAAAAAGGAGTACTTTTACTTGAGTAATATTTTATTATATGTATCTGTACTTTTACTCAAGTACTTGATTTGTGTACTTCGTCCAACACTGCTGTAAAACTAAACCAATCAATACATCAAGGCAGTAAAACAAGCGCCCTCTAGTCCTGTTCTGTCAGTTCAGAGAAAAATGTATTCTACTGTATGTACTTGTATATATGAAATTAATAATGATAAAGTAGCTATTTTGTGAGCCATACATCGTGACTGTTTAGACCAGGCGTGCCCAACCCTGTTCCTGGAGATCTACCATCCTGCAGACTCATTTCCAGCCCTGCTCCAACACAGCGTCCTGTAATACCAAGTGCTGCTAAGATAGTAATAAGGCCAGTTCAGTTGTTTTGATCAGGATGGTCTGACTTGCAGGATGGTAGATCTCCAGGAACAGGGATGTTTTCATGTGCTTTGCCTGAGTAGTTTTCATAATGCATTATGTATGTACATTCATATACGTGTCTTCATATATGCTGTTTGTCTCTATTTATCTCCTCTCTGTTGAACAGGATGGGCTGACACCGCTGCACTGTGCAGCCAGAAGTGGACATGACACTGCAGTGGAACTACTGCTTGAAAGAGGAGCTCCCATACTGGCACGAACCAAGGTACAAGGAATTAAATAAAAATTGCTAATGATATATATAGCTATATAGATATATATATAATCTATAATATCCTCCCAGGGCTGCATTTATTTGATTTTTTTACATATAAAAAGCTATAAAACTGTAATATTTTTAATAAATATTGCTAAATTCATTATTACATTGTTATTATTACTTTTTGATCTAAAGCTGATCTGTATTTTTTTCCTCTCTCATTCTCTGTATTTCAACATTCACATGCACACACAGAACGGCCTGTCCCCGCTGCACATGTCTGCTCAGGGTGATCACGTCGAGTGTGTGAAGCACCTGCTGCAACACAAGGCACCGGTTGATGATGTCACACTGGACTACCTGACCGCCCTTCATGTTGCCGCCCACTGTGGTCACTACAGAGTCACAAAATTACTGCTGGATAAAAAAGCAAATCCTAATGCCAGAGCACTGGTAATTCTTTGCCTTTAAAAAAAGTCAAATAAATGTGTACCAATGTTAATGAGCATTACTAATGTATTTATTGTGTCTGTCAGAATGGCTTCACTCCTCTGCATATTGCCTGTAAGAAGAACAGAGTAAAAGTCATGGAACTGCTGGTTAAATACGGAGCCTCAATTCAAGCCATCACTGAAGTGAGAGTCCTAGAATTCTGTGACTGAGACTTATTGAAATATTGTGTACTATTTAGGATAATAATATCCGATTTAGCATGTGACGTATTTTATTATCTTGAATAATAAAATAAATAAAGTCTACAAAACTCTCAAAATGTTGTAGAGTTTAATTATTCCTGTAGCTCAAACAGTAGAGCATGGCAATAGCAATGACAGTGGGTTTGATTCTGAAGGAATGCATACTGATAAAATGTCCACACTGAATGCAGTTTTAGCCGCGTTGGATAAAAGCATCTGCCAAATGTCTAAATGTAATGTGAATGAAAGTGGCTTCTCTTGTTGACTGCTGACTCAACTGCTACTTGCTCATTTTGTTAGTTTATTTTGCTCTTGTAACACTAACTTCATAAACAGATTATTTGGGAGCATGCTAATAATCGAAGTGATGGCTCAGTCGGACTGAAAAGTCTTCATGTAAAAACCTCATTGATCTGATTGAGCGTGATCCGAAGGAAATTTGGATCAGATGGAAAGGGGTGGTGTAGATCTGAAATAATCCGATTAAGAGGAAAAAAAAATGTAAACATGTAAATGCTTGAATCTGACTAATTTAAAGATTAGATTGAATATTTAAGATAGGACTGAATAATTACTAAATATTTGCAAAAAAATTATTTTTAGATATGCATGTGCTGAAATTTTGTTTATGTAATTGAATATGTGAATTGAACTGCAACGTTTAGGTTTCATATAAACCGAACTTTCAGAATCTGAAATTGTATTGAATTAATTCCTATTGACGAAAATGAGTGCAAGTTAGCATAACTACTCTCTCTTCTCTTTCTCTCTAGTCCGGCCTGACCCCAGTCCATGTTTCAGCATTTATGGGACACCTGAATATTGTTCTCCTACTGCTACAGAATGGAGCCTCACCTGATGTCTGTAATATTGTGAGTAAATAATCATCATGATGGACATGATCTGTATCACATTTAAATACATTTCTTATTACATTTAATATTCTTTATGTTCTGTGCATTGGTTACATAGCAGGGACACAAATTAACTTTTCATATAAGGGGTGTTATTTGATTTGCAGGAACATTTTTACCTTTTATAAGGAAATTTTTTGTCTAACCTTATTAAATTAGATCATCTTTTATGTCACATTATTATTTATTTAGTCAATAAATTCAGTTATAATAATAATACATTATAGAGCAGTTACCAATCGAATGAAATCAATATCAACAATTTATTTATTTATTTTGTACTGCAGAGATGACACCGAATACACAGGTGCATTTGATGTGGCATGTATTCAAATCAGAGGTGTCATAAATGTATTTACAATTACATCTCCAATTACAATTGCATAAATAATACGACAAGATTGTTTTTAAAAGTAAAATTGTGAATATTGAAATATGAAATCATTTCATAAATGAAATGATATACAGTATATGAACAATTTGTAAAAAAACAAAACAAAAAGAAAACGATTCATTCAGTAATGTCAATTCACTTTTGTGTTGCACAGAGAAATTGACCGGTTCTTCTATGGCGTTGTTTTGTAACTATTTTCACTGCCATTTTAACTGCATTCTAATAGGCTACTGTCTGTCACAGTCTTGTCATTGTCTTAGGCCATGTTCACACGTACACGGTATTTTTTATAAACTGAGTTTTTCCTCCTTCTGTTTTAAAAAAAATCTCTGTCCACATGAAAACGCAAATGCATGCTATGAAGCACTGTCAAGAGCATGCCAAGCCAACAGGTGGCGATATAATCTCAACCGTAAAGCCATGTTGGCCAATCAGAAGCCTGAAAAAGTTTCCAGTAGGCTGAGATAACAGCGCATGCTCCGACGTCACAAGCCAAAAATCTAGCCAGTCTATCGCTGTAGACACGATAGCACTGCAACCGGAGTTTTTGAAAATCTTCACCCTGGCAGGAGTTTTCAAAAATGTTCGGTTTCAGTGACCTGGTGCTGTGTTTGCGTGTGGACGAACGGCCAAACGCGTAGAAAAAGCTGCGGTTTTGAAAATAACCGCGTTCGTGTGGACAGGGCCTTAGTCTTCCATGTTTGACCCCGTGTTTTCCCTCATGTGTCTGATTAGTTATCTCTCTCACCTGTCATTGTTAATTATCTCGTTAGTCCTCCTTCTTATTTAAACCCTATGTTTGCTCCCAGTGTTTCTCCGGTCTCGTCTGTGTTTATTGTGGATAACGTGGATTGTACCCTGATTGTTGGTTTATTAAATATTATTGAACTCTTCTTTTTCGTCTTTATTGGATTGTTACATGTACCGCGTGTGACAGAAGACTAGACCAACACAGCGGCATTTTTTTGAGTTTTTTGTTTTGGGTGTTTTTTGTTGTTTTTGGCACAATGTATGATCTTGCTGTCCTCATCCTCCTGCTGGAGCAGGGGAAGCACTCTCTCGAGGACCACACAAGAGACTTTTTGGACCTTGCCAACCGAACACACTACCCGGATAACTGCCTCACCACGTTTTACCATGTGGGACTAAACATTGCCGTTAAGGCAAAGTTGTCCGGGGGCGGTGATAACTAGCTTGACAGCTAGCGGCCTATGTGGAGTAGGTGCTGGTAAATTACAACTCGCCACTGATTCCCTGCTATGCAGATGAGGAACTCACCAGCCCCGCTCCTGAGCCAGAACCCAGCCAGCCATTATCCCAGTGCAGCACCGAGCGTGAGCACGAGCCCACCGCGACCGAAGAGCCTGAAGGAAACAGGCTTGGCTCCTTGGCTCCGTCATCCCACCGGTTCTACCCGTCTCCTTCCTCCATCCGAGTCCACCTTGGGACTTCACTCCTCTGGCTTCCCTCGTCACTCTGTCACTTCTGTCTCTGTCAGGCTCCTCCTTCCCTCCGGCTCCGCCTTCATCCTTGGTTGCTCCGGCTCCACCGCTGTCTTCCGGATCCCAGCTTCCACCTCGGTCGCTGGAGCTTGCTGCTCTGCCTTGGCCCTCTGGATCCTCTGTCACCCATGCTGAGCGTCTGCTCGGTTCCACCTGGGTCACCATCGCTTCCGGCCTCATCGCAGGAGCTCGCACTCCAGGATCCTCCGCCCAGGCATCATCCATGGCTCCTCCCTCCTGTGTCTACACCAGGAGCCTTCACCTTGGCTGGGTTCTGGTTGCTATCTCGCCTCCTCCTTCTCCCAGCTCCTCCACGGCTCATCCCTCCGTCATCACCTCCTTTGTCTTCTTCTGTCTGCCACCTCCTGGTCATCTGGCCACCTCCAGATTCTCCTCCTGCCTGTCTGCCATCCCCTCTTCGTCTCCACGGCACAAGGTCGTGCCTTCCGGGAGAGGGCATTCTGTCACAGTCTTGTCATTGTCTTAGTCTTCCCTGATTGACCTAATTTTCCCTCATGTGTCCGATTAGCTATCTCTCTCACCTTTGTTACATTAATTATCTTGTTAGTCCTCAGTCCTATTTAAACCCTGTGTTTGCTCCCAGTGTTTGTCCAGTCTCGTCTATGTTTAATGTGGATAACGTTGATTGTACCCTGATCGTTGGCTTATTAAATATTATTGAAATCTTCTTCTTTGTCTTTATTGGATTGTTACACGCATCACGTGTGACAGCTACATCACAGCATGGTTTTGCATAGAGCCCTCTCAGGCCTCAAATCTAGGCCCTAGCCCGGCCCTTGTCTGACAGCTTATTAGAATTCTGGGCCCTAGTCTGAATGAAGCCCGTCTCTCTCTCTCTCTCTCTCTCTTCCTCATTAACAACTGCTGTTGCAGCCATTAAAAGGTCATTTTTGTTTTTAATGCCAAAGTGGTTATTCTTTTTGTTTCTTAAGTTAATTTAGAAAAAATGTTTGGAAAATTTTTTGTTTGTTAAATTCATGTTTTTGTTTTTTAAAGTGACGACCAAGTGGCCAGCGGCCGACAGAGTTTACCACATGTTTGATCAATTTAGCCTTCTTAAATCAACACGACTTGCCTAAAATAAAAGCTATAGATATAAAATACGCATATCACAATGTTAGTTTAAACGTTTAACCTAGATAAATGTGCGCTGTTAGGCACATATCCAAGTGTTTGTGTGACGAGTGGAAACTAAAGCGTAGTTTGCAGGACATGGAGGCGCCGGCGCGATCACTTGCATTTTTTTCCTAATAACAGTGGAAACAACTTAAAATACGCCATATTCGCTAATACAGATAAGAATAATACATCATTAGGAGCTGTAAAGGGTCTACTTTTATTTGTGTGCACTCACAATAACAAATCGTTTTTATTTTTAAAATAAAGAAAACAACAAGTGTTTTTTTTTCTTCTGCCATTCGGTCCTCCTTCAACAGAGCTCTTTGCAGTAATGAACCTGAAAACCCAGCAAATACTATTTCTCACAGACACAATATACTGGTATCTAAGAAAACTTTAAATACTACTTAAAACAAAAAAATATATATATATATATTATATAATATATATATATCACCCCTACTTTCAGAGCCATGGCTTAGCCTGCTTATGCTGTACAGTTTTTGATATCATTTCCTATCCTTTCTACTCTCTCCTAAAAAACTAGTCTAAAAGGCCTACATAGCAGTGCATTTCATGTAGTACTGATTGTGTTTGTTTTCAGCGTGGTGAGACGGCATTGCACATGGCTGCAAGGGCAGGACAGATGGAGGTGGTGCGATGTTTGCTAAGGAACGGCGCTCTGGTGGATGCTATGGCCAGAGTCAGTCAATAAAAACACTTCCTGAATAAAGCGAAAATAATACAGATATTAATGCCTACAAGTAGAGCTTTAAAAATACTAAAGCTGCATTTCTCTCCTTCTTTCTCTCTCTTGCCTCCAGGAGGACCAGACACCCCTTCACATTGCGTCTCGTCTGGGTCAGACAGAGATTGTGCAGTTGTTACTGCAGCACATGGCTTACCCTGACGCTTCCACCACTAATGGATACACACCTCTGCACATCTCCGCTCGTGAAGGTCAGGTGGAGACGGCTACAGTGCTTCTGGAGGCCGGAGCATCTCACTCACTCACCACTAAGGTGGGACTGCAGGGATATCAGTGAAAGAGATATCAGATATTTTAATAACCCTATTACTTTATACTGAGCCCCTCACATGAGATGCAGACAAAACTATATATATATATATATATCTTGTCTACAAATTAACAATTCGTTCCCATGACTTATGGATTAGTTCCCTCATTTTAGTTAAATCATGGCCACGAAATAAGAATTTATACCTTCATTTTAATAAATCGTGGCCATTTTGTACTGTTTCATTCTCTCGTTTTAATTAAAACAAAACAAAAAAATTCTTAATTCATGGCCACCATTTAACTAAAAAGACGATGTGTATATTTTGTTCCCCTGCATGTCATGTGCTGGGCTCCATAATATTACATATTCATTACTGTTTGGGGTCAGTACAATTTTTTAATGATTCTCTTACGCTCAACAAGGCTGCATTTATTTGTTCAAAAATGTAAAAATGCTAATATTTTGTAATATTATTACAGAATTTAAAATAATTATTTCTGTTTTAATATATTTTAAAATGTAATTTATTCATGTGATGGCAAAGCTATTTTCAGCAGCCATTACTCCAGTCTTCACTGTCTCATGATCCTTCAGAAATCATTCTATTTATTTAAAATAGCAATCTTTTGATCAGTTTAGTGTGTCCTTGCTGAATAAAAGTATTTATTTCTTTAAAACAATAAAATCTTACTGACTTTTTTTTAACAGCAGTGTATGTATTTGTCTATATTTAACTAACCCTAAATATCCTTCCCTTAATAGAAAGGCTTCACTCCCCTACATGTTGCTGCTAAGTATGGAAGCCTGGATGTGGCAAAACTCCTCCTACAGCGGAGAGCACTTCTTGATGACACTGGAAAGGTGAAAGTCAAAACTTTAATCACCTACTCATTTAATTAATTTATTTATTTTCTGTAAATATATTTTCACTGTTTTCATATTTCTTTCTCTCTTTGGCTTTCTGAACCAGTACGGTCTCACACCTCTGCATGTAGCTGCTCACTATGATAACCAGCAGGTGGCGATGATGCTCTTGGATAAAGGGGCCTCACCTCACGCTACTGCTAAGGTGCAAATCCTAAACTGATTGCAAGATGTCTCTGCATCCAGTAATATAACAAAAATGTATAACTTGAGGTTTTGTGTCTTTCTTCCTATGCAGAACGGCTATACACCTCTCCACATTGCGGCAAAGAAGAACCAGACTCAGATTGCCTCTGCGCTGCTTCAGTATGGAGCAGAGACCAATGCATTGACCAAACAGGGAGTGAGTCCTTTACACCTGGCATCTCAGGAGGGGCACACAGAGATGGCCTCCCTACTGCTGGAGAAGGGTGCACATGTCAATGCTGCCACTAAGGTAAGATCTAGAGCAGGAAGCCTACAGTATTTATCCTCAGTGTCAAGACAGATATTTACCATATTTTTGTCATCCAAACTGACTATTACAAATGTCAGCCGAACCCCTTAGATGTAAAATATGTCCTTGAAATACCTAAGAATTTAAGTTAATATTTCAATAATTTAATGACACTCTCATGTCAAGGTAATGGTGCATGAATAAAAGTAAATAGATTAAAAATATATATATGTAGTTTTATTTTAACTTTGTAGCTAGACTTTTAATGTGGACTCAAACTCTTTTAAGTTGTGATAGGTTTTCAGTCCACATTATAGCCACACTGACTTTTTAAAAAGAACCGTAAACCTAGTGAACATTGTGTTAGCAAATGCACATTAAATGCAATAGATGCATTTGTTTTGTTTTTTTCAGAGTGGCCTTACACCGCTTCACCTCACTGCTCAGGAGGACAGAGTGCAGCTGGCTGAAATACTGGTCAAATACGATGCAAACATAGACCAGCAGACCAAAGTAAGCTTGAACCATAGTTTTTACCATGGTTATTTTGCTGTATTATTATTATTTTTAATAATATTTCAATATGTTACACTTCAGCCAATGTGACATTTGCTTGTTTCTTGTAGTTGGGCTACACTCCTCTTATTGTTGCCTGTCACTATGGAAATGTCAAAATGGTTAATTTCCTTTTGCAAAATGGCGCCAATGTCAATGCAAAAACTAAGGTAAGAGTTTAATATATTTATTAAATTATATTCTTTCATTTTGTGACTTGGTAACTCAATTAATTATTACTTAATAAACTATTATTTAATAATTTTTGTGATTATGAGCTCTGTGGCCATGCATTTTGAGATTGTGATTGAGAAATATTACTGATATCTACGACTGACTGTAAATCTGTGCTATTATTTTAATGTATCAATTCATTAATTTATATACAATCAATAAAATATTTTTGAGTTGCTGAATATTCTGTTTTTGTAGCCTCTATCAGAATTACATGCTTTTAAATTTATGACATGCTTAGCATTCTGATTATTTATATGATAATTGTTATTTCAGTGCTGTTTGCCGGTCTGATTTTAGTTTTATTTTTTTCAGAACGGTTACATGCCACTTCACCAAGCTGCTCAGCAGGGAAATACACACATTATCAATGTTCTGCTGCAGCATGGAGCCAAGCCTAATGCCGTCACCACGGTGAGCGACACACTCATACTCACAGAAATTATAATAATTCTGTGTCTTACTCCTCTAACCTCACACTCTTTCTCTCTCAGAATGGGAACACAGCACTCTCTATTGCTAAGCGACTAGGGTACATCTCAGTGGTGGACACTCTGAAAGTTGTTACTGAGGAAACAATCACAACAACAACTGTACGAATCCATGCCTTTTTACATATTAAGAACTTTTGATGCATACATAATCTATACCGAATATATGTTGAATGCATTGCTCATTTCATCTTTTGTAGACGGTGACAGAGAAACACAAGATGAACGTTCCAGAGACAATGACAGAAGTTCTGGATGTGTCTGATGAGGAGGGTAAGATACTGTGTTTTATTACCAACTTTTATTATGCATAATCAGGATTTCATATATCTATGTAAAAGCTGCTGTGCCTCTGTAGCCCAACATCAGATGGAGGAGGAGATTTTTACTGAAGTCTCTATGGAGATTGAAGGTATACAGGGTATAGATATAGAGTGAACTGAACTGACCCTTTACTAACATTACACTTGGTACATTTGCCAAAAATCGTTCAGTTCATTTTATATCTATTCAAACGTGTGGTTTGCAGTTTGTGTGCTAACTGGAACGGGCATGATTATTGTGTGTAGAAAACTCAACTGTGGAAAACTACTTGGTTGTTCTTTGTTATTTGTGCTAATCTGGGGATGATTTTTAAAATCATAAAATTAAGAATGCATGGTATCCGTAGGTCACTGAGATTTTTTAATTCATATTGCCTACATAATGGGTTAGCGGTGCTTGATATGGCTTAATGTGTAATTGCAGTGCTATTGTTATGGTTAATATAATTAGTTTTATTAATTTTAGTTTTTATGGGTTAATTTTAAAATCTGTCTAAAACCTGAAAGTTGATAATTAATGGTATTTGGTCTGAATTTTAAAAGTATTTGCATATTTATTAGGTCAGAAAATGAGAGGTTATATAATAGATAGTCCAAAGAAATAAAAATGATTTGGGGTGTTTATTAAACTACAGCTTATTCAATCTATCACTTAATATTTAAGGGACAGATTTACTGAACAGGGCAAATTAGCTTGAGACCACAATCCCATAAAAGCACCAATGTGAGTGGAAATTTCTGCGGGTGGTTTACTGGAAATGTGCAAATTAATGTATACAGACGTAATGTTTATCATTTCCAATGACCAACGCAATCTACCAAGAGCAGTGCAAATTAGAATAGGGTTGAAAACAAGCATAACCGATGATAATCAGGTGCAGGGAATCTACTAACAACACGTGTGCAAAATGGGTTAAGACATGCTTTTATGCAGGGTGTTAAATAATGTCACAAATACCAGTAAACTGACTACCGCAAACCTTAGTAAATCACCTCACATGATTCAATTAAATACTCTCCTCCCATAAATTGTTGCATCTAAAAGGGAAACTCCTACAGATGCGTATGCAATAAGGTCAGCCGCAAAAAATAACTGCATCCATGGATTTTTTTGGTAATCTTTCATTGTGTCTCTTTAGTAAATCATAACAGTAGTTTTTAAATGCCAAAAGAGGGTTTGCGCTAGTGCAAGCTGTTAGTAAATCTGGCCATTTGATCAACCAGTACTCAATTCACTAGTCTGTCAAACTGACAGTGTCAATCAATCAATGTGTGTATGAACAGGTGAGGACACAATGACAGGTGATGGAGGAGAGTACCTGAGAGCAGAGGACCTGAGAGAGCTTGGTGATGACTCTTTACCTGGACACTACCTGGATGGCATGAGCTACATCCACAACCTAGACCGGTAAAAAAGAAAAATCCAAAGGCACATTTACCCACAGATAAACAAATATTTTAGTATTCAACAGGTATGTTAATTCCTGCTAAACAGCTCATTACTGTTAGCCCCGCCCTCCAGCTCACAACATTGGTTGTAGTTGTACTTTAGCTTTAAACATTTGTTGCCATTTTTTGGGGGAATTTGGCTCTTACGAGTATAACAAGTACACACACATAATGCTGTCTTGTTCACCTGTTTGCACTGTTCTACTTCAGGTCCCATGAGACCCCCAGTCATCTTGCTTACAGGGGTGAAGGAATGCTGATTGAGGATATGATCACCAGCCACCAGATTAATAAGGTGAACTATAAACTATCGCACCTCATATGTACATCTACATATGTACGGGTCAGTGTTGTTATCTGTGGTTTTCAGATCTTGATGGGTTCAACATGGGTTTTTATCTCATGATATATTGTAGTCTTATTATGTTGTTTGTTAGGTATCTGCGTTCTCTCGAGAGCATGAGAAGGACTCATTTCGACTGAGCTGGGGTGCTGAACATCTGGATAATGTGGTGCTAACTAGCACTCTTCTGCAGTCAGGGTTAGTAGGTTTCACACACACACACACACACACACACACACACACCCAGCACACACACACACACACACACACACACACACACGCAAACAGACGTGAACACACACTTGCCTCCCCAAATCATACATGCTGGTACATACTAAGGTGTGTATGCTTAGTCAAAGCTGGCATTGCATCAGATGCCACTATTGTAGAACATGAATGATAGCAGCTCAGTTTCCTCGTTCTTTCTTTCTTTCTTTCTTTCACTCACGTCATCTCCCATCTCACTCTGCCTCTCTTTCTGCTATTCGTGATTGTGTCTTTTGTTCTGCTTTTAGCCGATCTACCCCATGCCTTGACAATGACAACAGCAGGTGATCCTCCACTTCTCTTCCTTGTGGTCTTTTATTCCTCTCTTCATCTACATTTATTACATTAATGCATGCATTTATAACAACTGGCTGCTTTGAGCTTTTTAAATGAGCCTTTTTGTGCCTACTAAAATTTTAATAAGCATGTTTTCATGAACACAGTGAGTCACGTGCGCGTGCGGAGGTATGCACGAGAGAACCATGAAGTAATACCAGTATTATGCCACTCTATCCGGAGGTGCGGCTCACATGGGTGTAGGGAAACGGGACACATGTGTTGCTGGATCTCGGGGAAGACTCGGGTGGCGTTTTTACATACTCATACTAATGTATATCTTAACGAAGGAAGACGGGGCAACAGGCAGTTATCATTTCGCTTGCATTATCTAGAATTGCATAGCAACGCACACGTTGGGAGTTATTTTGGATACACGTTAACTGACTGTACGTAAAGCAACCCGGAACTACACATATACAAATATCAGATTTCAGTGTCAAAGAGTGGCTCATAATGGCGTGCTTTTGGCTTTTTTTAAAAAAAGATGCTGTGGTGAGTTGTCTTTCTATTCATAGACAAACACAGCGAACTGATCAAAGGATTTGGATAAAAAAAGGGACCATATCGCGAAGGCGCAGAACGGAAAGGGGCGACAAGTAACTGTGGGGGTTGCGTGCCCGAATCCAACAATATATACCTAATACAAGTACAGCAATGGAAAATAAGCACAATGGGGTATCAATCACGTAAGACCTACATAAAAAGAGTGGTTGGTGTCGCGTTGGACACGCGCTCACATGAGAGGAATGATTCAGGAAAGCGGTGACACTGGACGGACTGCAATAATGCGGCCAACTTACGTGCATCACAATAAAATGGTTCGTTACGTGAGGAAAATAGAAAATAACTTGAAATTGGACAATATGTGATACAGAAACAAACACAAAAACGAGCATATAAAAAATAATAATAAATACTATCAGCAATAGGTGGGAGATCTGGGCTATCATATAAAAGTAGATAGAGAGCGAATAGAATACACTGCGATCGAAAAGAATGACTGGGTATGGCGGTTTAGGAAAAGCTGTGGAGAAATCGACTGAGCCCAAAACACACGACTGGGAAGTGCAGAATGGGACGCCACAGAGGCAACACACGTCGGAGAACAAAAGAGGGGTCAGGGGGGGTACATGAGTACGGAAAGGACAAAAACGAGGGGAAACAACGCCGAATATTTTCGGGGGAAGTGGACTTTGATGCACTCCCTGCGAAGGGCCTTGGTAAGGGAATTAAAATGAGCACGGGTCACAAACATAGGAAGCCCCAGGAACCTATAAAGCACCTCAAAAAATACCGAAAGTATATTGTAGCCGTAAAGTGCGCGGAAGTTGAAAACAAGGGAAGTGAGGCACTGGAGGAGTTAGGACACGAGTGCAGGCGGGGGGGGGGGAGGAAGCGGGGAAGCATTGTGGGGTGGGTTCACGGGCCTGCTGGGGGAATAAAACACTGCCGGGCAGGGCATGGTGGATGCCCGTGGCGGTGCCATGCGTGGCTGTCGTCACAATGGACTACGCATTATTGTGCCACCTAGAAAGTGCTCAGCACCTACACGGGTCACATGTCGTCTGGTGAAGAGGCACAGACTTGCCTCTATGCCCCCTATGGTGGAGGGAGAGGGGCTCGCAGGCAAGCTCATTGAAGTTGGACCCACCGGAGCCCAGTTTCTTGGGTAAGGGGGTGTCTAAATGTATGCTGTATCACCATGAACATTTTTGTTTACCTTTGTGTATGGTGCAGTTATATGTTCTCTATTTTGTCTTGTCTTGACTGACAAAGCAGTATGTCAACCTGTTTGATGTGTCCTAACCAGGAGCGATGTTACCAGTTTCCAGAGACAATCAGTTTGTTTGTCTCTGCTGAAACAGCTGTCCATGTAATCTCATGTAATGTAGTCTCAGCCAATAAAAGGAAGTTTTAGTAAATTTCTTTACGTGCTATTTACATTTTTTTAAATTAAATAAAACCAAAATGATTTACAAGAAGAACAATAACAACACTGCTGGGCATGACACTTCAGAACTAGAACCCAACGATCAACAAAATGTCGCAGCTGGTTAGGACAAAAACTCGTGGAAGAGCTTTTAGTGTTTGTCTCACCTGGTTAGGACACTCGTCATCTCAAGCTTTTAGGAATGACAACAGTATTCCTCTCTCACTAAATCTGAGTTCAGTAAATCAGGTTCACAGTGTGCCTTGTTTTTTACATCTTTTTTAATGGCTGCGATCGGAGCAGTAAACTCCACCTCCCAACAGCCCCTCCACCTCTTAATGAGGGTGAAAGTCTTGTCAGCAGAATTCTGCAGCTGGGTCCACCCGGGACCAAATTCCTCGGGTAGGAGAGATCCAAATATCCACTGGATACCGGTCACATATCCCCCTAATTCTGTTAAATACAACTCCATCTGTGTTATATCAGTAAGATATCATATCCTTTTTATTTTGTCCTTTTTTATAATTTCTTGAGTTTGTTTTTATCATTCCGAAACAGAGGTGTTCCATGAATTTACCTTTTCCTCCCTTGTTGACTTTTGGATAGCGTTTGATTTTAAATGAGTTATTTTCTTGTATTGGTCGTGTGCTATGCTGTATTTTGCATTATCCGTGGTTTTGTTTTCTCTCTTTTTCTACCTTGCTGCATGCTACATTTACCTCTTTTTATGTCCCCCACAGATGCGATATCCGTTTCTAAACAACCCTTACTTTGACAAATATAAAGTGGTACATATGGCTGAAATAACACCCCCTTTTTCAGGCCTGTGATAGTGGAGATCCCCCACTTTGCTGCATTGCGTGGGACAGAGAGAGAGTTAGTGATTCTGCGCAGTGAGACAGGAGAGAGCTGGAGAGAACATCACTGTGAGCACACAGAAGAGGAGCTGAATCAGATACTCAATGGCATGGACGAGGGTGAGTGTGTCTCAAATAGACAAACAGGCATATGTTTAAATGATTTTACACACCTTGAATTTGCTGTTATACTCAAATCAACTTCAGCTAGTGGTGTGCCTCAAAAAAAGGGAAAAGCTCTAGATAGACAGATATAACTGTAATCTGGTTTACAATGCTATGAGCAAACCACATATACACTACATTTTCAAAATTTTGGGGTCGGTAAGATTTTTGAAAGATCTCTTATGCTCACCGAGGGCAAAACAGCAATTGAGAAATATCATTACAATTTTACAGTTTCCTTCAGAAATAATTCTAATATGCTGATTTGGTGTTCAATGTTGAAAATAGTTGCTGCTTAATATTTTGTGGAAACTGTGATTGGCTTCTGGATTAGATTGGAAGTGTACCAGAAGTGTATTCTGTGTGAGACAATATCACACAAACATAATCACCATTTAAAAACACTTACTTGTATAGACCCTAAACAATTTTATTTAATACATGCTTTAAATCATATTCATAATTTTCCTCATCAACTCATTTTGAATAGGATAAAATATATATATATATATATCTTGGTTATAAGATATTGTTTGTGATTTTTCATGGTTATCAACTAATTTTATATTGGATAAAAAATATATATATCTTGGTGATAAGATATTACGTATGATTTTCACACCAGAACTGGACACTCCTGAGGAGCTGGAGAAAAAACGAATCTGCCGCATCATCACACGGGATTTCCCACAATACTTTGCAGTGGTGTCTCGCGTTAAGCAGAACAGTCACCTGATCGGTCCAGAGGGCGGGTTGTTAAGCAGCACACTTGTTCCACAGGTCCAGGCTGTGTTCCCAGAGGGAGCATTGACTAAACGGATACGCGTTGGGCTACAGGTAACCAACTAAGCCACTCAAGCTTGATCATTGACCTTATAAAGTATAAAGAAGAGGTTTCTTATTTTGTTTTTGACTTCTTCTAGACAATTTTCACACTGTACAATGATTATTTATTACTCTAGATCAATAGCACAAACAACTTTTAGTGGCTTCTTTGTGTCATTAAAGCTGATTTGATTGAGCTATGTATTAATGTAGTAATTTTCTTTATGTAAATATAACACATTTTTATCAGTACACTGAAAAAGTAAAACTAATGTGTTGTTATTTTAAAGTCTTATTTCAGGGTTACCATACATATCAAAAATACCAAGAAATATTAAAAGTGTGATTTAATAGAAAAAAAGTTCATAAAAAATTTCGAGATATGCTCTTCACTAAAAGATTTAATTAGCAATATATTACTCTTAAATTGGTTAGAGGCAGGGGGAATGAAACTGAAAAGGAAAATGAGATCTCAATCTCATCCTTTATTAGGCCCAGCCCATCAGTGAGGATCTGGTGAGGAAGATCCTGGGGAATAAGGCTACATTCAGCCCAATTGTTACTTTGGAGCCTAGAAGACGCAAGTTTCACAAGCCCATTACCATGACTATCCCTGTCCCTAAAAGCCCAACCAGTGACGGGACCAACAGTACACCCACTCTGCGACTGCTGTGTAGTATTACTGGTATGCGAGAATAAAGAGTAAAAAAAAAAAAAAATCCTGTTTAAGTAAGTGCCTTTATAAGAAGGTGTAAATTGTTCTAATAATTTTATTTTTCTAGGTGGGACGACTCCAGCACAATGGGAGGACATATCTGGATCCACACCGCTAACATTCATCAACCAGTGTGTTTCATTTACCACTAATGTATCAGCAAGGTGAGTTCAGTTGCAGTGACAAATGTTTGTTGACTGCTTTCCCTTGACAAATCGTTAAATACATGTTTTTCCTCACAGGTTCTGGCTTATAGATTGCCGTCAGATCCAGGAGTCTGTGAACTTCTCCAGTCAGCTGTATCGTGAGATCATCTGTGTTCCCTATATGGCCAAGTTTGTCATCTTTGCCAAGACATTGGACCCTATTGAAGCACGACTCCGCTGCTTCTGTATGACGGATGATAAGATGGACAAAACTCTGGAGCAGCAGGAGAACTTCACTGAGGTGGCGCGTAGTCGTGACGTTGAGGTAAGTGTGGTTTAGCTAGTGTTGCTAATGCAATTGAGAAGAACCTTTTCTACATGGTGGTATGGTTTATCTCTACAGCTACTAGAGGGAAAACCAATCTTTGCTGACTGCTTTGGAAATTTGGTCCCACTGACCAAAAGTGGACAGCACCATGTGTTCAGTTTCTATGCCTTTAAGGAAAACCGTCTCTCTCTCTTTATCAAAGTAAGTTATTATTTGTAGTACTAGTTCATAGTAGATAACTATGTAGCTATTCTTTTATTATTATTAGCAAAGTTTAAGGCCTGTAGCACAAAAAGGCACTGAGTTATAGATATTTAAACAAATTTGTGACAGTCCTCCACAATGTTCCCTACTAGTTTAACTATTGTTTTAACAGATTCGTGACTGCACTCAAGAACCATGTGGCAGGTTGTCTTTCACAAAAGAGCCAAGAACATATCGCAGTCTAAACCACAATGCAATATGCAATTTGAACATCTGCCTACCTGTCTACTCAAAGGTAAGTGAAACACTATATTGCCTCACAACCACACACTGTAAACATATCCATACACAGACACAACAAAAAGCCAGTACCTTTTATTCAAAATATATTTCGTTTAGTAAAATTAAATCTGGCAGTTGATTTTTTTTTTACTCTTCTTTTACTTTTTAAGGAATCTGATTCTGATCAAGATGCAGATGAGGAGGTAAATACCTATTTTACACATTTAAATAATTTATTTTTTATGTTTTATTTATTTTTTTAATTTTTGGAAAAGAGATATTTTTGTATTTTCCATTGTATTAACTTTCTCTGTTTCAATCTAATTTCTTTATAGAGCGAGAAGACACATGAGAAATGTAAGCAATTTTTAAGTAAACTTTTTTTTTAAATATATTAATATACACTGCTTTTTTCTCACATTCTTTTTAACCTTGAAACTGTAGGTTACTAATGTATTAGTATATTGTTGAAGCATTATAAAAAACATATTTATAAGTGATTTTAACATAAATTGTATCTGTGGATCCCTGATTGCTGTGCTATGGCTAATAAACATACCTTCTTCCATTTTTATTTTTATGGTCTGCTCTTCTCATAAAACATTACATCAATTCTATTCTCTCACAATGGTATCTTGCTTCTGGCATGATGGTTTCTAAAATGTTTAATAAGTTACTACAGCACATGCCAAAAGAGATACTGGAAAACAACCCATTCTCCCTGAAAAAAAAATCATACTGACCAGGCAGGCAGGCACATATTATTTTGCTTGTATTGAAACCACTTAATTTGCTTGCCACAAGTGTCACCTTTGCATGGATCATATCCTTTGCATGGAAATAACTTGACTTACACATATTATATTATTGTATATGTATGTGTGTGAGTGTGTCTGCCTGAATGCGAGGATATCTTTTTTGAAAATATGCATAATTTATGTGACATTTTTATCCCTATCACTCACATTCTTAGTTTGTTTTGTGTTAATTGTTTTCCTAAAGTTTCCTTATCATTTACCACAGTCTTATAACAATTTCCCATATGCTAAACAACTCCATGATTGACTCAAAGTTCTGCATAACTAAAAAAGCCATAGTGTTTAATCATTTGAAAGTGTTTTATGGGAAAAGCCTCTCATTGTATCTCAGTAATGTTTTAAGGGCATATTGTTTTGAAATGCTATCTGTGTGTGTGTGTGTGTGTGTGTGTTGACATGAGCTCTCCATGTCGAGAACAATCTTGAGATGCCTTATTGGTACAGCTCCACTCTGTGTTATGATTACTTTCCTCATTTGTCCTTTGTGCACAGGTTTCTGTGTTACTTATTTTTATCCTTTGTTTTTTCTTTATAATTTCCCTCTTGTGAAGTGTATGAGTGGATACTTGAATCAGTATAACATGTTTAAGCAAGTTATTTCCTGCCCATTTCCTCCCCTCACTCTGTAATTCTCTTTTGCTTTGCTTAAATGCTCCCATGCCTTCCCAAATCCTTCGGATCCAAATCTAGATAAATCTAGCAATGTTCTTCATTCTGTCAATTAGTTTCCTCAACTTCTGAAATGAAGACAGTTTGTATTGCTCCTGCCCTGACTATCTTTCGAATGTCTTTTGTCCTCTTCATTTCCCCCTTTGTTCTTTATAAACTCTTTGTGCTGTTAAAATGGAAGATTATGATGGATCTGAGTCAACAGATCTTTCCACGCTGCAAATTATACATGATCCTGCCACACTTGCAAGTCCAGATCTGCTTTCAGAGGTGTCTGATATGAAGCAGGACCTGATTAAGGTGTCAGTCCTTCTGACCTCTGAAAAATCTTGCTCCTTGGATCTCGGAGAGCGATCTGACAAGGCTGTGGATGAGGAAGTGGATGAGCCGTTTGAAATTGTTGAAAAAGTGAAAGAGGACTTAGAGAAGGTAGAAGAGATCCTTCGTGTTGATTCAAAGGATTATACAAAGAGGGAAGGTGCTGTTGGGAGATCTGTAACCATTGATGATGAGGAGTGGGTACTTCTCAGTGAGACAGATGTTGTGGAAACCAAAAGCAAAAATATAACTGAGGTCCAAGAGGCACTCATTCAGGAAGTTCGAATCCCACAAGACACTATATCCAGTTCTTCACCTAAGAGGGATATTTCAAGTATGGTTTCGTATCTCAGCAGTGACTTAGAACAGTGCCTGCAGGAAACACCTGTACCATTTAGTGATTCACAAGATGTGGATAGTGTTCAAGAAAGCTTTAAAGAGGTTGTTGTGACACGTGGTAAACCCCGTCCAAAAGAAATCAAAAAGCCAGCAAGGAAAAAGCGTAAAGAGAGGGAGTTTGCAAGTGGCAGTTCAGAGGATGACTTGGAAAGTATGAGTAGAAGTCAGTCTGAGGAATCTCTTGATGAAGATGCAGTTATCGGTGGATCTGAACCTGTCTTTGGATCTATTCCTATGTCTCCTAGAATTGTAGAAACTCCGATTGGATCCATTAAGGACAGGGTTAAGGCACTGCAGAAGAAGGTTGAAGAAGAGAATGAGGTGGACAGTCAAAAGTGTAAATCCCAAAAAGCGAGTACTTCCCATAGTAAGTCATATGTCACAGAGACAGAAAAATCACCCAAGCTTCCTCCAAAATCCCCCAGATCCCCAAAGTCACAGACGGAAAGGATAAAAGAAACGATGTCTGTAAGAGAGTTGATGAAGGCATTTCAGACTGGCCAGGATCCATCGAAAAGCAAGTCTGGACTTTTTGAACATAAAGCAATTACGCCTGTTGTGATACAGGTTCCCCAAATATATGATAACCAAATGACAGCAACAACTCAAACGCCAAGTCCTAAAGTGATGCAGATTCCCCCAACATATGATAGTCAAATGACAGGATCATCCCAACATTTACAACAAAGAGCAATTACAACTGTAACCTCTGAATCCTCAAGTTCTGATGTGATGCAGATTCCTCCAACATACAATAACCAAAATACAGAATCAACCCTACATTTACAAGAAAACATTATAGTAGAAAACAAGATCCTTCAGGAATCATCATGTATTGACCCAAACACAATTCAGAATAAACCAATGATTGATGATAGTGAAACACTACATGAAAAACCACTGACGACCATTCAAAATGAAGGTGATCAAGCTGTGACTTCCAACATTATATTTAAATTTGAAGAGGAAAGCTCTCCAGAAAACCTGCTCTCTAAACAAACAGCAAATGACAAAAATGGAAAACCATCTCATGAACCAGGACGATTTGAAACTGAGGAACAACAGATTTGTTCTGAACTGTTAGTTAATGAAGACCTGGGGTTGATGCCTGAGAGAATGTATTATGAAAACATCTGTCAGATCAGGAGATTGTCTGTGGAGCCTCAGATCAGCCCAGACAGGAAACCATCAGAGGACTTCAGTGCAGATATTAAGGCAGAACTTGAGGACAGTCCTAAATATCTGATCTTTAGGCAAACTTCAGGTGAAGCAAGTAAACATTATTTAATGTGTAGTGATGGCCTTTCTTTAGAAGATGAGGAGCAGATACACCAGGCAGCTATGGATCCAAGTAAATCAAACATAATCACTGCATTTGCTACTGCAATGGTGCAAGATGAGCCCTTATGTCAAAGTGAAATGCATGATGGAGCATTGGAAGCATTGGAAGAAAGTCCTGATAGTGACAAACTCAAGGCGTTGGCAGACTCTCCTGCCAATAGTATAAGGACAAGGACTCCTCACTCCAGCACAGGTGACAGTGAGAAACACGAGGGACTTGCTGAAACCCCTCAAAATAGTCCTGAAATCCTTGTTTTATCTTTCAGTTCAACTAATAAAGAAACAGAAGACAGATATCCAGAGGAGCAGGAAACTCACCAGTCAAGTTTGGAGACTTCTCATGAAAGAGCGGAGAGTGAATCATGTTTAGTAACCTTGATAAAAAGCGAGACTGAATCAACTTATGATACTATGATTGAATCACCTTCTCTATTCACCAAGATTGAGTCGCCATTCAATGATGATTCTAAGATGGATACACCTTCTTCTGAGTCACAATCCTCCGCTATTTCAAAGACAATAATTCAGGATAAAATTCAAGTTACGAAATGGGAGAGTGAAACATCAGCAAATTATATGAAAAGTGATTTAAGCTGTAAAGATAGTATGAAGCCGACAGAATCAGATGTAATTACCGAGTCTGAGAAGATACCACAACATAGTCATCACAGTCAAGATGCACCAGAGAGACCTTCTAGCTTGGATTCTCTGCAGTTTGCAACCATGAATGACTCTAAATCTCTTTGTAGAACAGACTCGCTCGAGACTACTCCCATCAGAGAAGATGGATCATCCCAAAAAACCCCAGATTCTATTGAGCCAAGCCCAACCAAGGACTCCCCATGTCAAGACTCTTTAGAGGGAAGTCCCACTGGGCAAGAATTTGGTCAACTGAGTTATACTGAAAGGACAAGGGACAAAGGACTGGGAAGTCGTTTGTTGACAAAGGACTTCTCAACAAGTCAGGCTTTCGTTTCTGACTCCAGGGAAAATTTAGAAAAAGAAACAGTTTCTAAACAAAACATTTATTTAGAAAGTGAGTCATCCCAAGGGTCACATGAGACATCAGATATGCAGTTCCTTTCCATGGACTTGGGGGAAAAAGAAAAGGTGCTTGACAGTGACTATCTTCATGACTTTGACACTTTACAAAAGCAATTCACTCCAGAAGAAGAGATGTTTAAGATGGCTGCAAAGATCAAAACATTTGATGAAATGGAAAAAGATTCAAAAGTTAAAAAGGTCAAATTTGATTTTGATTGTGATTCTAAACAACCAAAAGATGAAGAAGTGCTATCACCACATAAAAGTCCACTAGACTTTAACACAATGTTAACCAAAGAATCAGAAGAGCAGTACTTGGAGAACCTTACTGAATCTGGCCCAGTATTACCCTTACATGCTTCATTGTCAGAAGATGATTATGACAGCCCTGAGTTGGATGAATCAACTCACAAGCTCTCAGGAGAAACCACTGAGGTTTTAGAGTCCACGGACAAAGGTGCAGCGGAACATACCAATTTTAAGATTGTTGATTTGCAAACATGCATAGACATACCATCTATGCAAACATATGTAGAGAACGAAGAAGACAAGTTCCCTTCAGAGTACCATAGTATAGTGATTGGTGAGACTATAACTGAGGAGGATCTTATTATTACATCAGCAGAGAGCAAAATGGGCACTGAGATAGATGGTGATGTTGATTCTAAGTCTACTGGTGAGAGCACAACTTCTGAAAAAGTACTTGAACCCATTTCTCCCATCGACAGTGTAGATGCAACTGCTGCTACAAAGCAAGTGCAGGATGAATCCCAGCCAGATTTATGTATTCATGAAGAGGACAATGAAGAGAAGCCAGAAGAAATCCCAGTATCTATTCCAAGAGACTTGGTTCCCTGGAGTGCTGAAGTGGAAGATGACGAGGCATTCGATGCAAAAATTGAGGCTGAGGAGCAGAAAATACTTGCTTTGTGTACAGACAGACGTTCCCATGGAACCACACCTGACACAACTCCAGGACGCACCCCTACTGAAGAGGGGACACCAAATCCTTTCCTCTTCCAAGAGGGAAAACTATTTGAGATGACCAGAGGTGGCGCTATTGACATGACCAAAAGGACCATGGAGGAAGAAGAAGAAAGGTTAGTCTTTTTTCCAATAAATGAAGATTCAAGTGAAGAATTTGAACAGGTCAATTTCAGTGCTGGTGAGTTTGTTGCAGTAGCTTCATCTGGGATGCCTGCAGATGGTTTAGTGCATCAAGACAGAATTACTGAGGAACCTGATGCAAAGTCTGATGGCTTTAGTAAAACTGGAACTAAAAGTGTTCAACCAGAACATCCAGAATGGAATGATTTTCCTATCCAAAGTGAACCAAAGAGCCACACAGAGGATAATGGTATCCATGAAGACACACTGATACCGAATGTTGACACTGCCACTTTTACAGTAACACGAACAGTTTATTCTGAGCAAGACCCGGAATCCTCTGACTCTTCAGTGGAAGATGAACAGCATTCTGTTGTTGAAATGCCCATATCCACCCATGTGTCTACAATTTCCCCTAGTGCTTCAATCTATACTACATTACCTTCAATGTACACTCCATCCAAGGACATTGTTGCTGAAATTGAAGACACAACATCTAAACCAAAAATAACTGTGAAAGCAGCCAGTTTTGACCAAATTTTAGGACAAGGGGACTCCATCGAGCAGAATCAAAGGCCTAAATCTGAAGCAGATACTGGTGACTCAGAGTGGTCCAGGTCCGTTGTGGAAGGTCACACTAATATAAACAGCAGCTACACCAAACCAAAGACTTCATCCTCCCAGATGCCTGTTTCACCCACACAGTCTCCTAACCCACAGTATGCTGTTTCCAGTCAACCTGAACTCCCTGCCGAATTCTCTCAGGATTTGGACCCTTCAGGGAGCATAGAGTGTGATGAAACCAAAGGAGAGATAACTTCTATTGAGTTAGGGAGAGAAAGTAGTTTTAAATCAGTCCGACCCCCATCCATTGGCGATGATGTCTTTGAGTCAAGGCCCAACTGGGAAGATTGTGTGGAGACACAGATGCAGAGAATCTCAGACAGCACTACCCCAGACCAAAGTAAAGGTACCTCTACTTGGCACTTGCCCCCGTATTACTTACTCCAAAATTTGATCCATTCAAGTCTCTTTGCTTTTGATTTTTTTTAATTATTTTTATTATTTCTTGTTCTGTGTTGTCTGGTGTTTTGTGCTGTACTTTGTCTCATCTCAGTGTTTTCTTGTGTGTATGTCTGTGTGTTTATGTGTCATGTTTTGTGTCTTTTTATATCATGTTTTATTAATTTGCATATCAGTGTGTACATGAACTGAAATCTCAAGATTGATTACACTTTTTTGCTAATAATACAGTTTCCTGTGCAATGCATGCCCACTACTGCATGTTTCCTATTAGAAATAATAAAACAACCATGACAACGGTACTGTTTTTGTGTAAAAAGTTTTACACAAGGCATATGTTATTTTAACAGATCTTCAGTCACTGTGTAGTCCATACATTCATTCTAATAAGAAATATGTAAAACTACAACAACCTAGCTTCAATTAGCATTTTTTGTTGCCACCTTTAGAAGTTTAAATGAATTTTTTAAGCGATTTACACAGAGATAAAGACTTAACAACTCCACTCACATATTTGCATAATATCTCAAATATCTTTAGTGCACATCCCATAATACAGAGTCAGAAATAGTTCAATAATCCAAGTAGTATATATAGCAGATAAAAAGGAGTTTGATGTTTGAATTTTTTTTTTAATGCGTTTCATTAAGTATTAATGAAAAATACTTCGACTGATGTTTACAGTGGATTGGCATGATGATGCAGATAGGAAAGAAGAGACTTTGGCCATCATTGCTGACCTTTTAGGTTTTAGCTGGACAGGTGAGTATGCACTATCAAGTAGTCAGATCACTGACTACCTCCTACAGTTTTTACCAAAAAAAAAGGGTTTGGGCTGGTAAACATCCTAGGAACCCCTCAGAGCATCCTATTAACCACATAACAGCATACTAAAAGCCACCCAGAATATCATAGCAACAGCACAGCAACACTGTAGCAACTGATCAGAAAACTCTAGCATCCTGGTGGCAAGTAAGCACCACTCACATTAAAACAACATGATGCAAATGCATAAGTGTATATGTTTCTTTTTTAACAACATATATATTCATCTATTTTTAGAGCTGGCCAAAGAGTTGGAGTTTAATGAAGATGAGATTCAGCGAGTACGCGCTGAAAACCCAAATTCACTACAAGAGCAGAGTCATGCTCTTTTACAGCGCTGGACAGAGAGAGAAGGAAAGCATGCAACTGGTAAGTCCTGTTCTTATTTACTTGTGAAAATGAAATCATAGAATGTGTAAAAAAACCCTCAAATGCCTAAAGTCCATTTTAAATAATAAATTCTGATTATGTTTCACATTCCACAGAAGATACATTGATTAAAAGACTCACTAAAATAAATCGCATGGACATTGTCCATCTTATTGAGATTCAAATGCACAAGTCAATCCAGGAGCAAACCTCAAGAACATATGCAGAGATTGAAAGGACCCTGGACCACAGTGAAGGTAGGGCAATGAAATTAAGCCCATTTTGTTTTGCATATAGATCTAAAACACAAGATATGAATCCTAAAAACAGGCCATGAAGTCAAAGTCTTTACACTGTCAGAGTGAATGTTTTTGCGTTTTGTAGCTCTCTCCTCAGTCCAAGAGGATGGTGACAGTGTTCGTGTGGTGCGGAGAGTGGAGACTTCACAACGGCATCCTCCAGCTGTGTCAGAAGAAGACTTATCTGTGGCCTCTCTCCTTGACATTCCCTCATGGGCTGAAACAATGGGAAACATCCATTCAGAGAGCATTCATGGGGATATGATTGAAGAATTGGAGATCAACCAGTGAGTGATACATAGATTGACATACTTGAAACGACATTTAAAGTAATGTTTACATTATCAGAAACATTCAGTTAATCAGTCTTCTGGTAGTACACCACCTGATCATTCACTTTCCACTCTCAATGTCTCCTAGGGACAGTTTCACCAATCCATGGCTGTTTCAAGAGGTCAAAAAAGAATCCACAAAGGAAGCCGCAAATGAAGAAGTAAGTTCATGGCATTGTGCATTTAAAACGTAATCAGAGGGTCATGTCCCAAATGTCTCAAGCCCAGTACAGACAGTTTCTAAACTGAACTCATGATCATCGCATGTGCTGTTTTGGTTTGTTGTCAGTTGTCTCTCACTGGTTGTAAGTATCCCTTCAATATCATCTCTTTTCCCTTGTCATAGTTTTCCATACCTCGTATAATCTATCCCATAGGTTTCTGCAGAATCTGAGGAGGATAATCAAGCTCAGTGTGACGTTTCGGCCCATGAAAATGTTTGTCTCTCTTCATCACCAATCAATGTGAAGACTCAGTCAGAATACTACCAACAATCAACGACGGAATCTCAGAATATATTTGATTTCTGTCAGGTATCTATTGCGAGATTGTCTTCAGGTGAAAATTCAGTTGTTTTGTCAACAGTTGAACCTGAACACACAGTACCCAACCTACTTCAACACATTTCACCAGTGAGTCAAGAAGAAACTCAACTCCAAGAACAAAAGTATCAAGATGAAAGTTCTGTGTGTCTTGATCAAGTGTCACCTGTATATGAAAAAAGTGATTTAGAAAGCAATGAAAAATCATTAGAGGCACATCTCTTTGAATCTGATGAAACTTCAGACACCATGCAGTCTTCTCCATGTCATGAAAGCAAACCATCTGAAGTTGATTTTTCAGTTCCTGCGAGCAATCAAATAATAGGCCAAAATATTAGTCCTTCATTTTCCCCTTATGCTCTTGTAAGGGAGGCTGTTCAAGCTGTCTCAAACAGTGTTGAAGTGAATCCAGGGGTTTCAAGAGTGACTCCAGACCTCATTAAGGGCTTTCCAAAATCAGATCAGCTCTTTCTTACACCAGAAATGCTTAGTGATTTGGATCCAGTGCCATCATTGCAAAGCCATTTAGTAGAAGAACAAAATTTTGTTGAATCCTCTCCTACAATTGACTTTGCATCACTGCAATCATCTACCAATCATGAGATCACAGTTTTAAACCAAGAACAATCTAATTCCAACAGCTCCCCACAGCAACCTTCAGAGCCTGAAGTTGATCCTGGGATAAACCAACAAACTGATTCCGATGCACATGAACCACATCTGCAACTATTAGGGTCTCCAGAGCAAAAGCTAGAAACATTAGGGGTCCATTGTGATGATCAGGAAGATGAATATTGTCCCGAGGAGGGAAAAGTATGTACACAATTGGATTTAACCACTGAACCTCTCATAGATGACCATCATGGCTTTAAAAAAGAACTGTTGTCCCAATCTGAGATTGACCCATACATGTGGATTCAAAGCGAAACTGCACAGCTGAGTGAATCTTCACCTTTCTGTAACTCTGACCTTAGTCCACAAACACCAGAAACAGTCATAACTTGTCAACATTTTGACTTCAGTGAGAAGTCTTCTGAACTTGGATCAGCAACTGTTAAGAAACCCGTTTCACAGGAGGCAGTGGTATTCAAAGGTTTAAGACGACTGCAGTCGGAGTCAATAATCTGTAGTGCAACCCAACAGTCAGAAGAAAAGCATATTAACCGGTGTCTCTCAGAGTCCTCTGAACCCTTGATGCTCACTCTGAACATGAATCCAGCGCTTAAGGAACCTGTTTCCCAGGAGACAGGACTAACTCTGCCACTCTCTCAAGATGGCAGTGACAAGGCCTTAACTTCCAAAGATTCCAAACGACTGTTGTCATACTCAGTTATGTCTGGTGCAACATCCCAAAAATCAGAGGAAAAACACTCTGCCAATTGTCTTTCTGACTCTTCAGAACCCTTGGTAATCAGCATGAATTCAGTGCTTGAGGAACTTAAGAAAACAGTTCAACCAGAACAGCCATTATCTGATCAAACTCTCAGCACCGAGGTGAGTGTTTCATTAGTTCTTGGTGTATCCCAAGACTCATTCACAGGAGAACTACAATCAACAGTTGAAGAAATATCAATTGAGTCACCCAAATCTAGTGAAAATGTGGAATTAGAAATCCCTGACGTGCCAAAACCTGGCAAAGTTGAAAAACCAAATCACAAAGACTTACTAAGCATTGATCAACAACATGATGACTCTGACCTTGAGACTTTTTTAGACTGCAAACAGACCATCTCAGACAATTCTGAAGCAGAAGATGATCCTTGGAAAGGCGCCATGGCGCTGAGCAATGAAGTCTTAAGGTTGACTGTTCATGAATTACAACAACAACCAAATGTCAGAAGTCCCTCAGGATATATGCCATCCCATGAGAACCCTCGTTGGTCAATCAGGTCATCAGACAGTGAAGAATTTGAGGGTTCTTCCATCATCCACGATCCCAATGATGATGCAGAGGAGAAAGATGTTTACTTTCCATGTCAGCAGAAAAGTCTGGAATCTTCTACACAAACTCCTCAGGAGCTTCCTCCTCGAGGAGGGGCTGAGTATAATGATGATGATGATCTGAGGAGGGTAAGCGTCCTCAGCATGACCTCCCCCCTCCACCCATTCTTCTCTGAGCTACCCTAATCCATTTCCTGCTGAATGAGTTTGCTGAAGGGATGGTGTTTGGTTTCTTTGAATAAACATTTTCAATAATTAGGTGGATTTTAAAACCTGAAAAACCTTTGCTTAAGCAAATAAAACAAACATGATCATGTTACATTCATGCCTTAACACCATCAAAATAGCTGTCAGCTTGTTCAAATATTGCTGATGCATGTACTACATTTATGACATTGTAAGGTCATATACTAAATATGCAGGATTTTCTAAGTAAGGAATAACTATATCTTAATATATATAACAATTAAGAGTTTTTTTTTATTTTTCATAGATATTTATACTAACAACTAAGCAACTGATTGCTTTTGGTTTTGAAGTAACTTTCTTACCACACAATTGTTTTATACAAGAAATCTGTTAAAAAATGGTGCATGTTGTGTCAAGTTAACAATGTTTTGTTGCCCCTTCTGTTGTTTTTCTCGTGTTTTTGATTAAAAAAAAAGAATAGCCATTTGTCTTATTGATATTTGATTGACAGGTTCTAATAATGTTTAGTCTTATGGTATTTTAGCAGAGGGGGCAGCATTGCATTTGTCAAATGTATTTATTTGTATGTTTTAGACATTTCATGTGCATTTCTGTCTTATATTATTGCATGATTTTTCATACATACTGCGTGGTTAGGAAATTGACGAGGCATTAGGTGTGCTGTCAGATAGCTCTGATGAGGATGTGCTGACCACCAGAGTGGTGCGAAGGAGATTAATTATTCAGGTATATCTGTGACTCAAGATAGCTTGCTCCATTTTGGAGGTTCAGTGTGAAAGCTATTTTGGTGTTTCTTAACATACACTTGGTGTATAACTTTGGCCTAGGCTTACTGAATAACCTATTACCAAAATGCTGTGTGATGGTTTTTCGTGTAACTTTAAGATTTATTTCGGAAACTGACTCGATTTTAGAATCCTGCATTTTCAGCTGTGACTTAACCTCCCTGCTTCTCAATGGTTTGTATAAGTTGTCCATTTTAAACTAAGAACATATCCCATATAGTATATTTCTAGAGTTATTGACCCTTAATCACCCTAAAATGGACAACTTCTACGGGAAGTGTACTCCTTTCTATATTAGATGAATATTTTCAATATTATTTCTTTATTATTCTTCTTATGCTAACCCTAACCTTTATCCAAGCTGGGGCAGCTGTTTCCTTTTAAGGTGAACACTGCTTTAGTCATTGACATGTATTAAGTATCTGGTTTCTTCTACAGGGTGATGATGTTCCAGATGTTCCTCCACAGTCGGTAACAGAAGAGCAGTATACAGATACACAGGGAAACTTGGTTGTGAAGAAGGTAAACATCCATTCATCTATCCTTTAATCCAACCATCTTATTTATTCACCCTTAAATCCATCCATCTACCCATTATCCATCTTGTGGTCCATCCTTCCTTTAATCCATCCATCCATCTTTGGAAACACTTTTTGATAGTCCACTGCTAGAGATTCTACCAACTATAAGTAACTTTGCAATTACATGTCAACTACCAGTCATCCATTCACCCTTTCATCCATCCATGTAACCAACCAATACATCATATCCAATCAGACTTGTTTACCTCGCTCTCTCACCTTCTCAGGTGACCAGGAAGGTAATTCGACGATGTGTGTCATCTGATGGGGTGGAGACAGAGCAGGTGAGGGTGGAGGGCTCCGCCCAGCAGCCTATCAGCGTGGCACCGGGGGACAGATACTCGAAAGTAATAAAGAGGACAGTACTGAAGAGTGAAGGACATCAGACAGAGGTGTGTAATACTTTGCTTACTTAATCATGTAATGAAACTATTAATTAATTAATGAAAACTGAATTAATCTAAATTATCAAAGATATGGGCCTTTAAAAGTTTTGCTGAATGTCTTTTGTTTTATTTCAGGTGACTTTCCATGAGCAAGACCGCATGCTAGCATCAAAGGGGGAATCTGCTGTAGGCCAAGAGGTCAGACAGGTGGTCCGGACGACAATGATACATGGAGAACAGCTGGAAAAGCATAAGGGGGATCCTTTCCTCACCACAGACCTGCCCTCTGCCCGGGATGACTTCACCCAGGTGAGCTGCCAATCACAGCAGTCATTCCTGACATTTTTACAACATCCGATTCGAAAGATTAGCAGTATTTTAAGGAGAACATTCCAGAATTACCACTGTCCTAGCATTATGCCCATAATATTTATTTTTCTTGCCAAAAGTTCTATTATAGTTTGTTCCAGTTCATCACCTTGATATGTTACGCACATCTCTTCTGACTATAATAATATAATTTAAAATCAGACTGACAGAAGAAAAGACAAAAAGTGCAAATAGTTTACATTTCTAGTATGATGACTGGATGCCACTCAATCAATTAAACATGATTTCACTACGTTGCATGTGATTACAATGTTTATTGTGAATTCATGCCTACTGTTAAAAATATAGTATTACAGCATTCATGATCATCTTGGAAATAAAGATGGTTATTTTACTTTTTATCAAATTTTGTGTCAAAATATTAATATTAATAATTCATAAGAGATTATAATAATCCAGTCAAGTCAAGTGCATTGCATCATGTTATACATTATTCTTTGCAAATGTTGGTCATCCAAGTACTCCATGCAAACAGAAAATTCACATACTGCAGAAATACTACTGATAATATAGTGCTATTCTATTTTGAACATAGCCATGAATATTTAAGGCATCCTCTGCTGTATGGTCCATCATACCCAAATAGTTACTCCTTTTCATCGGGGTTCATTTAGTGCTAATGTAGTGTGTGCCTCATTCCCTCAGGCTCTAAGCTACTTTGGAGGTTTTAGGAAGGTGTAGATCCCTCAAGTGGTAGAACAGGAAATACAGCAGCCTGATGGATCTGTGATCAGGAGGTTTGAGAGACAGGCATGGCATTTGTGTGCATATTAGTGTGACAGTGTGTGTATGGGGGGCAAGTATAGGGGGAAAAATCTTTACACTATGTTCAAAAAGTGTGGTGTCAGTAAGACGTTTATGTTTTAAAAGAAGTCTCTTATGCTCACCAAGGATGCATTTATTTTATGAAATATACAGTAAAAACATTAATATTGTGAAATACGATATTAGAAATACTACTTTATTTTGTAATACTTCTGTGATGGCAGAGCTAAATATTCAGCAGCCGTTAATTCAGTCTTTAGTGTCACATTGTCCTTCAGAAATCATTCTGAAATGCTGATTTGGTACTCAAGAAACATTTCTTATTATTGTCCATTGAAAACAGTTGTGCTGCTTAGTCCAGGATTCTTTTATGGATAGAAAATTCAAAAGACTTCAAAACCGCATTTAGTTGAAATTAGAATTAAGTATACACCCACACATATACATACTATAAAATATGACAATGCCTTTACTGTAACTTTTGATTTTATTAAATCATCCTTGCAATAAAAGTAAAATAATACAATTATAATAAAATAATTTCTTTTTAAAAATCTGACCCAAATTTGTGGTACTGTATGTAATTTTTATACAAATATTCTGTAGAGATTTTATTGGGTGTTAAGAATTTCTACATTCGGCAGTGATGTTTGTAATTTTATTAACAACCATTCTTTATATAATTTTCTCTAATAAAATTTTTTTCTTCTCTCCTATAAGATATCTGAATTTACACTTTAAAAAAGCACTATGGTATTTTCATGGGTTTTTTTTCTCTTGAAATCTTTTGGAAGGACAGAAAAGCTGATTTCTGCCCTCTTTCTTTCTTTCTGTCTCACTCACAGGACGAGGATGCAGAAGTCTAGAACCTACAGGAGGTCAGTAGTGAGGGATGCTGGGGGACAGAAGCGGGTGTGCGTGGAGCAGATAGACGATCGGTCTGAGCCCCATGACAACCTACAGCATCACCTCCATCACCTCATTCACCACTACTGTGCCCAAAACGACTGAGAGGAAGAGAGGGAGGAAGCTGAAGAGAAGTCCGAGTGATGGTTTCCCCCTTCATTTTCCTCTCCCTATCTCCATCGCTCCTCTCTTTGAGACTGTCTGCCCTCCTAACCACTCCTATGCACCATGCTCATGCAATCCCAGAGTGCACTTCACTCCTGCCACTTTCAGTCTTCCTGTCCAGTCAAACTGGATGTTCGCCCAGTTTAAGTCAACAGACAATATTTTCTCTCTCCTTATTTTCCCCAGTTTACCACAAGTGTTTATCTGTTTGTCTTTCATTGTAACCAACTGGTGTCCTTTCCTTTCCTTTCCTAATCCCTCAATTATAATACAAATGAAATAATGAACACAAACGAATAAAAGAAATCACAATAACCAAAAAAGCTTTTATCAAAACAGAAAAAAAAAGTCCTGGTTGTTCATTCTCAGAACATTTAAGCTTGAACTAACAGAACCTGTACTGCACTGCCTACCACAACTTTTGAATATCGTTGCATTATATCGCCACATCATGACATGCTCTTTTGATCTCAACGGTTGAGATGTCTGAAAACTTCTTGCCTTCTTTATCAGCTGTTGGGGTATTGTGTGTCTGTGTATTCTGTCCATGGAGAGTATATATAATATGCATTTTTAAAATGACAGTAGATCACATTAGCCACCTGTATGGATATTAGCAGGCATGCTTAGCTAGCAGCAGTCACTTATTAATAACAGATTGTTTCTATGGTTAGACGACTGTCTTTTTCGTCTCACCCCTCTCTTTGTGTCTGTGATCTGTAGCAGTTCTATCATCATCATCATTATCATCACATTTCAGTAGAGCTTTTTGTTGCAATAGAACACATTATCATGTGCTTATGGTTTTAAACTTAATTTAGCAAGAATTTAAAGAGGGACTCAGGAAGCAAAGGTGGAATCAAATTCCAGTGATCAGTTAAGTTATGCATATGATTCTATTTTTAACTTTCTGAATTTATTCTTTTCTTTTGAGTATGTGTTTTTGAGTGTGTGTGAAAACAAAAATGTGATTTTTATTTTCAAATTATATTAATTTTGTTCTGTACATATTGCTCAATATCAGTATGTGTCGAGGAATCTTGCTCTGAGGTATTTATGATGGTGAACGCTTTTAAAATATGTTACTGGTTTCGGAAGTGAGCATAACGATGTAGGTGTTTTTTTTTTTTATAATTTTTTTTTTTTTGATGTGTTTTATTTAGATACTTTGTGTGTGTCATGAAACATAAGTGGGAATATTCTTTACGGTTCAAATAACAGGTTGGCTTCAGTTCAGAATACTGGGAAGTTCCTTTTTAACTGCAGATTAATACAGCTGTGTTAGCAGAGGTTGTTTTTTCCTGCTGATCTGAGGCCAGCTACACTCAAAAATGCTGGGTTAAATATAACCCAGCACTGGGTTAAAAAGGGACAAACCCAGCTTTTGGGTTGTTTTGACCCAGCGGGTGGGTCAAAACAACCCAGTAGCTGGGTTTGTCCCGTTTTAACCCAGCATTTTTTAGAGTGTATGCTTTTTTCCCCCCTTATGATAATTTGGGTTTGGGAAACTGGCCCTGGAACAGCATTAAAAGTCATCCTCTAAACTGAGCAATGTCATTCATTTGAACAATGCTACTACTTTCACTGTGACTGGCCCACGTTTGATTTACTGAATCCGCATTCTATGTCTGTGGAGATAAGAATATGCATATATATAGTACATGAATATCTATCCTTAAAGGCATGTATTAGTTTACTATATGACTTTTAAAAAAGACATTTAAACACTATACCTTGGCTGCAGTGTGTGTATATGGCTGAACGAGAATAAAAGTGTATAAGTGTCACGTTATGGTCATTATTTTATGGTTGTGTTTGAAGAGGAAATTGAAACATGACCATGCATACAGTACATATCACACATTTATTGAATTTTTCATTAAATATGTTGATTTGCTAGTGCCACCATGGCAACAAATTATGTAGTTCACATCCTCATATTGGCATTGAGGTTCTGTAAGTATCAGCAGAGGAAATGTCTTTAAGAAGAGAAAAGGGAACACGGAGTAAACGGAAAGCATGGTGTTGGCATAGTCCAGTAGTGGTGAGGTTTTTCCTCGAGGAAGACCATTCCATTGCAACATCACCTTCTATGACATCAGCTTCCGATTAAGTGGCACACAGACACTGAGTCGCCACTAAGGGCAGTGTGCATGCTTGTAAATCAGGCTCGACTCACTTTCGCTCTTCTTGCCAAGGGGCAAAAATAATGTCAGGGTAAATAAAAAGCACACATATGTGTGAAAATGATACATGTAGTTTCTCATAAGCTACTTATGTTTCTTTTTCTCATACAGCCATGATATAAAGTCAAAGGATAATATTTTTACAGCCACTCAATATAGGAAAATTAAGCTACATAGATCTGAAGGTAGGGTGATACTTCTAGATATGTTGGGTCATGACGATAAACGCTGTCATCATTACCATATCAGATTCTTATGATATTGAAAGAAATAAACAATTTGATAAGGAAACCATGAATTACACAACATAAACAAAACAGCATGGTCATTCAAAAAATAGTCCTCCGTGCATTACCCAATGCTTGTCAATGTTTGATGTATCATATATGCTACATTCTCTTTGATATCTGTTTTTTTTCTCATATTCTATGACATAAAGGTAAACATACAGTCCATATTAGTATTCTGCAGTTCTCTTAAATCAAGTAAAGTAAATCATAATCTTTAAGGAGCCAAACATTGTAAGCTAGCGAATATAAACAAAGCTTTTTGGCAGCATTTACTAAAATTTTTAATTTTGCCATAAGCCAGAATTTAAAGTATGTGTTTTTAAAAGTTTCTTAAAGTTTTTTTTTTAACATTTTTATTTTATAATTTTTTTATCTGAACGATCACGACATATGTACATCACCAGAACAATAGCAAGCTCAATATTAACATTCTTATCTTTCAAAATTTGATATATTGCACACACATAAATAGACATAAAAATACAGTACAGACTTGGGGAAAGGTGATTCTCTTTACATATCTATACATTTAAAATGCATACCAAAACAGCTTTAAAAAAAAAGAAACAGAAAAGAACATGTTAAAAATTCACTCCTTTTAATACTGTCCATATATGCGAATGACCCACGGGTTTTGGTGTAAGTGATGACCTTTAGCAAAATGCTTGAATTCTCTGGTCCATGTGCGGTAACATGTAAACGACCCTCGAGGGGGAGGGGAGAGGGGCGTGGTTGTTGGAAAGCAGGTGTGGCTTAGGAGACACACCTCCAGCTTGACTGACAGACAGTTGGGTTTTTGCTGATGGTTTCTCCTCAGTTGGGAAAAATTGAAGCCTAATATTCCATTAACTACAAAATATGCACACAAACAAACACACATCAATAACATTAATAAACATGATATTAAATTAGAATGAACAAATTCCACTAAATTATAAAGTCATGTTAAAGTAATGTATCCTTTTGACCGATATTTCTTCATTTAGCGCAACTAAGCCACTAGGAATAATAACAGGTTTATCATTCTCAGGCCATTATTTCTGCATGGTGTCTTCAAAACAACCATTCAAAATTTGTTTTTTTTTAAAGATTTTTTTTAATGTTTTTAATTTAACATTATTTATTTGACCAAGAAACCAAAAAAAAAAAAGACCAGAATATCATCAAATATATTGCAAATTAAAATAAATGTATCTATTTTAATTATTTTAAAATTAATGTTTTATTCCTGTAATGCAAAGCTGAATTTTCAGCAGCTAGGGGTTACTCTGGTTGTCAGTGTCACGTGATCCTTCAGAAATAATTCTAATATGCAGATTTGGTGCTCAAGAAACTTTTCTTATTATCGATGTTGAAAACAGTTGTGCGGCTTTTTATTTTTGTGGAAATCGTGATCATTTGTTTTCAAGATTCTTTGATGAATAGAAGGTTCAAAAGAACAGCATTTATTTAAAATGGAGATCTTTTACAGTCACTTATGATCAATTTAATGCGTGCTTATTGAATAAAAGTATAAGTATTTAAAATGTTGGATTTCTTGAGAGGTCAGACTCCGCAGAAACCTTTTCAAATTAAACGATGAAAAGCTTTTCATGCATTTTCCTTTGAATTACCCTTTTGTGATCAATATAATTATCGTATACATTAAACAGTAGAGATGCTCTATGAGTCTTACATGATGGGCACGCTGGGGGCTCCAGAGCGATGGAAGTGTATGTTTAGCCACTTGCCATCTCGACGGTGCCAGACACGGGTCTCCTCTGACTGCATGGTGCGTGGCATCCCACTGCCATCCATGTACTGGGTCAGACGGATGTACGCGATACATGCCGCATCCTCTCCGATCAGGTGCACATGGGGGTTCAGCAAGATAGTGTGTACTGGTTTATTACCTTTGGACAGTGCTAAAGGAGATGGCAGAAATACAGTGATCAAAACACTGTTGTAATCAAAACTCATCATGATACTGAGTGTGAAATGATATGAATCTAAATACCGTTCTCAAAGTAGAACCGGTGGAAGTCATGCCCCTCCACCAGATTTCCCAAAGCTTCTGGCTCAAAGGAAGTAAGGCCAGGATCGCAAATCTTTCTGTGAAAAAAAAGAGTAGAAAGTAAAGCTAAAAGTTTTAATTTGAGTGCAGACATTAGTCCAAAAGCATTAAAAGCCGATTTTAGACTGTTAATATTCAATGTGAACATGTCACATTTGAAGCTGTTATATAGTGAGGCTTGGTTTTCAATATAGATGGAGCAGACCATTAAAAATGATCTCAGTAATCAAGAGAATATAAAAGCAATGCATTAGTGTTCTTAAGAGGGGCTGCGCTTGTCATGGCGACAGGTTTGTGCGTTCACTCACGCGTAAGCCTCAAAGTCTCCGTTGTTGATGGATTCAATCAGCTGTTCGGTCACCTTTATGATCTCCTGCTTTCGGGCTGAAACACACGGAGATGTCTAGCGTGTGAGTCAGACACCCTCACAGCGTGAGAATCAAAATTATTAATCAACATCCCAACTCATTTCTGAATTTATGCAATCCAAAAAATGCAAACCTTTGTTTAGAAAGCACCAGACAAAATTTACAGTGAACCTTTATAGCTTCTGTCTTTGCAGGTATTAGTTGGCTTCAGGGCTGGGCGATTTATAGAATATTTGCTATGAATCATAAATACCATAATTATTATTGGCCATTATACGTTTCTTAGAGAGTCTGTGATTGGACTAGTTTCACAATCCTTTTTTATCTATACACTCTCAGAAAAATAAGGCACAAAGCTGTCACTGAGACTGTACCTTCATGTACAAAATCTAAAAGGCACATCTTTTTACTTTATTTATCCCTAAATGATACATATTTGAACTTTAAATATACATATTACTACTTTAAAAGTACATATTAGTACCTAAAGTGTATATATTAGTAGCTAAAGTAATGTACTTTTTTTCTGAGAGTTCATTTCATGAATATGAGAATGTTTTCAGTAATGTTCATGTTCAGTAATGTACAAAATGTTGACAGAGATGGTAAGTTTGATTCATTGCAATGAATCAGATCAAACTGCACATTTCAGTGAATCAATTCAAAACTGATTGAACGATTCTTTTGCATCAGGCATGTTCACTGAAGTTCCTGAATGGCATCATAAATGCAGGTAAGGATGCATTTAAATAGAATATACATTTTCTTGTGTTCATTTAGTGAAAAACCGTGTGGAAACCCTGCCTATTTAAGTAAAAAAGAATAAAAATTACAAACTCCATCCTCCAAGTCATTTCAGAACAAATACATACTGTAAATATTGAGATTTATTGATTTTATATAAGATTTTATAAAAGGTTATATCGCCCAGCCCTAAATGGCTTTCACAGAGGTTGTGTGAATTTTATATAATGACTATGCACAATCTGTATTTGTTCCGTTTACTGTATTATTAACAAGAGGCAATTTTGACACTTGATAAACAAAGGGCACCCAAAAGAACTCCTAGTGCTCTACGATGAGTTTCAGAATGAGCAGTGTTTACTGGTGGAAAATCACAGGCAACACTTTCATTCAAAGTATTAAAGTTTAAATTTACCTTTATTGATAACTTGGCAAGCTAAGGGACAGCAAAGAGATGGCTCATAATTGGTCAAAAAGGCAATTTCTTATGAAAGCACCAAATAAAACGAGCGCAATGTATCTACTTCTACTGATGATGACATAATAACTCCAGCCCACCGGGCAAAAAGACGTTAAATGTACTTTGTACTTTGAATATTTAACAGTTCATTTAATGTGAAATATTAATTATATCATTAAATCACTCATTCTCCAGCATTGAGTTTATGGTGTCTGCAAATTAATAGATGGAAAGAAAAAAAAGGAATGGATACGTCTGCTAGCTGATGTCTTTCGCCCGGAAGGCACTGAATGACAAATGAGATGGAAAAGGGTTTGCGGCTTTCAAATGAGAAAAAGAGGACTTTACTTTTCTTCAGAAAAGCATTCCATCTAATGCTTGGTTTCTCTTAGAATGGACATGCTTTGTAACATGGGGCCTACAAGCTTTTTTCAACATCATTTTCATTATTCAGCATAATGCCGCTGTTAGCATATGTGGGAACACCATTCTCTTCTGTGTTTCATAAGATATCAGAGTGGTTTTTGTTTAAAAGCCATTACAAAAAATGACAACAATAAAGGAATCAGGGCTCTCAATCACACCGTTAAAGTGCAAGTTAAAGTGAGTATTAAAATGTAACATTCATTTCTAAATCCAGTTGTCATATCTCAAATCGAAGCTTTCACAATAATGTAATGTTTCTGATAAAATATTTACACATACATTTACTGCAATTTATTTGATTAACAAATCCACATACCACGTATGGAATTCAATTAATATTTTTAATCTACTGACCGCCCTACAACATAGTTTTTTTCATCATGTGAAACACAGACTCTAGACAAATGCAATTTGTCTCATGATCATGTCAACATAAAGTGCAAACAGAATCTGACGTTGAAAAACTGCGTATTGTCCTTTCAATACTGGTTTAGGTCCATTCCATATTACTGAGCTTAAACAAATCCAAAGTGATTCTATTTGTTTGAAAATACACAAATAAATCTAAATTGTTTTCAGTTGGATTGGTGGACGGGGGAGAGATACTAAATATACTGTATATATATATATAATATAATATATATTATATATAATATATATATATATTGCACAATATGTATGTGCACACAGGATAATGCGAATCTAGTCCTAGGACACAGGGGCAAAAGGTCAACTGAACAGTCTTTTCATAAGTGCCTAAGCACCACATAAGCCTAAAAGGTATCAGTGTTTTCTGGAAGAATGAAAGTCTAAAGACAAAGAAGGGTCTTTCTTCCACGTCGAGATAATTTGAGATGTGAGAGGGTGTCTTTTCATGAGAGCACTTTGAAGACCGTTTTCTGGTACTTACACATTAAAACCTGATTTCCCATTTACTTGCTTTTAATCCATCAAGCCTTTCTAACACATGCTACACGCATCTATGTCTCCATCTCCTTCAAAGACTGGAGTTTTTTTTGACAAAACATTTTTTAAAGCTAATCTAAATTAGAATTTGATGTGGGGGGTTTTTTTAAAGCTGTTGTGATTTATGATTTTCTTGGCCTTAAATGCACAGTCCGTGAAGAATAGGCAGACACAAACGTGTGTCTGATAGAAGCAGCTGGATGGATTAAAACATTCGGAGAATTGATGAATAAAGAATATCCTTAAAAGGGCAGATTTGAGTTTTTGAGGGGCCTCTCGTTCATACAAGAGGGGTACGAAGCATTTGAACGACGTTAGGGGAGGACGGGGTGATTTTGTCTCCTGCCCATTACAGACTTACTCTGCACCGAGGATTGGGGCGCCTGCTTGGGCTCGGAGTTTTGCGGGCGGCCCGCGGGTTGCCAGATTGAATTAATGCTGAGGTTTCCAAAGCGCCTGGCTGTACATTGAACCAATGAGAGGAAGAAACAACAGGAGCAGGACAAACGAAAAAGAAGACATTTCAAATAGCACATTCGACAAGAAATACTGAAACAGACACCCTTATGCGGGGAAACGAACGAAGGATGAAAGGGAGGGGAGAATGGCAGCAACGGGCAGCACAAATTCGTTGGGGAAAATAAACAAGAAAGAGTGTACATATGACTGAGGAGAAGCACAGATGGAAGACATATTGAGGAGGGAAAACAGCAACAAACGGCACATCTACAGGCAGAGAGAAGCCAAGCTTTACCTTTAATGTCCTCGTCCTCGATGGTTGTGTTGGCACTCTCTGTAGACTCCTGGGGAAATATGAAAGAATACTTGTGAATCACTTTTAGACTGGACATCGGACACAGTCTCATTTATGGTGTTTCTATTTTTGATTCACCACTGCTAACAGGAATGCGTCATATTACCTTGTTTCTGTCCACTGGGTTGTGGATCACGGTAGTTTGTGGCTCCTGAAAGAGTGAAAAGGAGTGAAAAAAAGAGATTTGTATATAAAAAAGAAGCTTGATACAGCATAAAGGCATATAATGACTGAGCACCAGACACAACATGCATGGAACTGCAAATGACTTTGTTTTTCAGGCATTAAAGAAAAAATATAACTACTAAATAAATCCAACTGGCAAAACAAGGCTATCAGAACAGAGTCTCATTACTCGCATGTGCCTGATAATGCAGTCTGGACCCCCATCTAAAACACACATACAACCTTCTTCCTCCCATTCATGCTGAAAGTTTTCCATACATATCGCCAGTGCTTTAGCAAACTACACCTCAGAAATAAACCTGAAATCTCTAATGCATGTGGATTTGTCCTCTAATAATTTAGAAGTTGACTCATTAGTCATATCCTGATTCTCGGAAATGGCTGCTTTTCCAGTTCGGCTCATGAGAAGAGATGGAATAAAAATATCCTATTGGTTTGGAGTATAATTTGGAACTGGAATAGCTTAAATCTATATTTTAGCAGACATTTTCTTGCTTAAGCAATTTAAAAAGAAGTGCAATCAGAAGTGCAAAAAGAAGTGTGTTCAAAATATATAAACTATATTATCAATATTTCAGTCTTGATAAATAAGAAATGTGAACTTGGACCACAAAACCAGTCATAAGGGTCAATTTTATGAAATTGAGATTTATACATCATCTGCTGATATAAAAGCTGAATAAATAAGCTTTCCATTGATGTATGGTTTGTTAGGATAGGACAATATTTGGCCGAGATACAACTATTTCAAAATCTGGAATCTGAGGGTGCAAAAAAATCTAAAAACTGAGAAAATCGCCTTTAAAGTTGTCCAAATGAAGTTCTTAGCAATGCATATTACTAATAAAAAATTAAGTTTTGATATAATTACGGTAGGACATTTACACAATATTTTCATGGAACATGATCTTTACATAATATCCTAATGATTTTTGGCATAAAAGAAAAATCGATAATTTTGACCCATACAATGTTTTTTTGGCTATTGCTACAAATATACCCCAGCGACTTAAGACTGGTTTTGTGGTCTAGGGTCACAAATGTTTCTTGAGCACCAAATCAGCATATTAGAATGATTTCTGAAGGATCGTGTGGGATAATATTACTGTTTTTACTGCATTTTGATCAAATAAATGCAGACTTGATAAGCATAAGAGACTTCATTCAAAACCATAAAAAATACTTAGTAGCAGTAGTCAGTATTGTACGCTCAACATACATACAGTACAGTGCAAATTTTTATGTCAGTGAAAACGACTGACATATTACTGTATACGTGTTTTAAATCTATTGCTTGCGATATATCTGATTGATGTTTGATTTATGGAAATTATTAAATAAATCACTAGAAATTCTACAGATTTTGGATCAGTTTTCTCTTGTAACATAATATATTCTTTCTTTAAAACAAAGAAGCTGTGGATCACTGCTATGAGGTGATCCCTAGGTCACTCACACACACACACACACTGACAGATGTACTTAATCAGCCTGGTGGTCTTTGAGCAGGACTGAGCGGAATTGATGATGTCTTGTTTAATCACCACCAGATTAAAGAAGATTACATACACACACTTGTCATCTAAGAAGCATCACCCTCACAGTGTGCATGTGTGTCAAAGAGAGAGAGAGAAATGGTCTATGTGTGTTAGTACGAGTGCGTCATAGTGTCGTCAGTCTGAGAGACATTTGTTCACGTGCATGTCTGCGTCATTATGGAAGGCAAACAATGTCAAGCTACACACAGCAATGAGCTCCAAGCATACAACCCTATCAAAGCAATGCTAACACAAGCCAGGCACTTCAAAACATTCGCTCCAAGTACTTGAATTATGCATCTGTCAGAGAAAGACACTCTTATTTGACAAGCTTTAGATTTAAACTAATGGGATATGCAAATGTGCAAAAATAGTACACTAATGGCAATACACCATGACTGTGCAAGCAAAACCACAAGCATTATATGGATTTTGTGCTTGAAATGGCATAAAACTATATCATTACAAAACATCAAGTAGCAGCAGTCGCTTTTGATGTTTCAAAGACAATTTGATTGAATACAACCCTAAATTTCCAGGAACTAAGAGTTCAATGGAAAAACAACACATGTATAACATAAAGGTGACATGAGAGGTGAGTAAAATCATGCAAGGTCTTTGACCTTTGGGTAGACACACGCCAACAGTGCCAGATTGACAAACCCTTGGTTTTCCTTGCATATATTGTCTTTTATTTTTGCTTGATATGAAAATATGGAGTTAACAAGGCCTTAACCTGTTTTATATACCTTAAAATACTGTACATAGTTTAAGGCCTAAAAGTGATGCATTTGATTATTAGCATTAGCATGATAGCCAATCAAGAATGTGAAAGCTGTTCCAAAATTTAGGACACAACATTAGCCAAAATCCTAAGGCAGCATCATATCCTTTTCAGATAAACCAATCTCAGAATTCCAAGAAACGTTGACTAAAATATATGTATGTACTGAAACATGAAATATAGTACAATCTAATCTCTAATCTCAAATTTCACTATTTCACCCAATTTCACCCATCCCAGACTTCTGCCACTCTATCAAGGACTTCATTCCCCATAATCCTCTGCCTTGGTCTCATCAGCACTCATTGTTTGCACCTGTGTCTCATTATCATGGTTAACTCACCCTATAAACCCGGTTCTCACTGTTTGCTAAGTTGTGTATGTGTCTTTACTGCATTTCCAAGCCTTGTATCCTGGTTCTCCTGTATCTTGGTTCCTGGTCTTGTAAATCTCCCTGTTCTCTGGATTACTCTATTTGCCTCAGCCCCTTACTCTGTTGTTGTTTTGGATTGCCTATTTGTGTATTACCTTTGCCTGCCTTTGGATTACCCCTTCAATAAACTACTGCATTTGGATCCTCTACCATGTCTCTGCGCAGTTCATGACAGAAGACTTAGCCAACATGGATCCAGCAGTAAGTCAAGGTAATCGATCCCTCGAGGACCACATCCAGGACTTTCTAAACATTGCTAAGTTCTCTGACCTCCTAGACTATGCTTTCATTGATCTCCTTTGTTATGGACTCAATGGACTTTATCAATCTAAACTCATCCGTGATGGTCCACGAGAGTCACTGGCTGAGTTTTCGGACTGTGCGCTAATGCATAGTGGCTCCTCTTTCACTGTTGGGGAAGTAGAGGATGCTTCCCCTTCACAAGAGGGCCACCACACCAGAGTCTCCTGGCGTCATGGACATTTTGCCAATCTTCAGCCATCATGGACACCACGCCAGTGTTTCCGGCTGTCATGAACATTGCTCTTGAAGCAAGTAAGGCTGATGTCCAGTGTGGACCCACTGCTGATTTCAGTGTAAGCAGCAGGCATCCCAGTGACCTCGGTGCTCTCAAGCCCAGCCCTTCCAATAATGGTGGTTGCCATTTTGTGTGTCTGGGCTATACACACTTCTGAGGCAGCAGCGTCTACTCCAGTCCACGAGTATGGTCTAGAGCAGGGCTGTCCAAACTCAGTCCTGGAGGGCCGGTGTCCTGCAGAGTTTAGCTCCAACCCTAATTAAACACACCTGAACCAGCTAATCAAGGTCTTCAGGGCATAAGAGACTTCCAGGTAGTGGTTTTGAGCAAGTTGGAGCTAAACTCTGCAGGACACCGGCACTCCAGGACCGAGTTTGGACAGCCCTTGTCTAGAGCCTGCTCCAGTTCATGAGTCAGCTCCTGAGCCCGCTCCAGTCCATGAATCCGCTTCCAAGCCTGGCTCTGGTCCATGAATCTGTGCCAAGTCCACTCAGCCCCAGGCTCAGTCCGTGGCCAACTTTGATTTCCCTGTCTGTCCTGTTTCAACGACAGCGGTTGCCCTTTGAGCTCCCTGCCTCTCCTGTCACGGCCAAGAAGGATGTCCCTGAACTCTCTGCCTGTCCAGTCATAGCCAAGGAGGCTGCCTTTGAGCTCATAGTCTGCCCTGTCATGGTCAAAGAGGCCATCCCTGAATCCCTTGTCTGCCCTGTCATAGCCAATGATGCCATCTCTGAACTGTCTGCCTGTCCTGTTATTGTTAACCCCTCTGTGCTCTCTATTGCAGTCCCGCCTGATCCGCCTTGGTGGTCATCTGCTCCGCCCTGGTACCCTGGTCTACCTCTGTCCCCAGGCCCTCTTCCACCACACGGGCCTGGCCCACCATCCCTCCCCCTGGTCCGCTACGCCTCCCTCCTGGACTTGAACTTCTGTTGTTTTGGAGTGTCGGGAAGCCATTCCTTTTGAGGAGGGGTTATGTCACGATCACCAGCTGGAGTGCCCTGGTTGTCCACTAGAAGGCACTCCATCCCAGACTTCTGCTACTCTATCAAGGACTTCATTCCCCATAATCCTCTGACGGTTTTATCAGCACTCATTGTTTGCACCTGTGTCTCATTAGCACGGTTAGCTCACCCTATATAAGCCCGGAGTCTTTACTGCTTTTTTTAAGACTTGTATACTGGTTATCCCATATTTTGGTTCCTGGTCTTGTTATTCTGCCTGTTTTTGGATTACTCCGTTTGCCTCAGCCCCTTACTCTGTCGTTGTTTTGGATTGCCTATTTATGTATGACCTTTGCCTGCCTTTGGATTATGTTTGTGAATTACCCCTTCAATAAACTACTGCATTTGGATCCTCTACCTTCATGTCTCGGGGCAATTCATGACACCCTACATCTGGGTAGGCCTACATGTTTTCTTCTTGTTATTGTATTGTTAGCTTAGCAACATGCTAACATAAAAATCTGTTGGAATCCAATGTGAATTGTGTTTGCTTTATGCAATAACTGCCATTTTGTTTTGGTGTTTGATCGTGTATGAGATTGTTTGACTGTTAGGATGTTGCCTTAGAAACTAGCTGCCTGTGTAGCTAATAGACAGCAAGGCAGCTCACTAGGTTTTGGAACAGAACTTTTGTGTTATGGTGAAAAGTAAGCAAATCTGGCTTGTTGGTCAAAGGGCGAGGGTCTTCAGGGGTGAGGTTGTGCAGGTGCAGGGGTGTTGTCATGGGTACCAGTGCTGGGGCGGGGCCTGTGTCTTTGGGGCTGCTGGCTAGGTTGGTTTTGTTGTTAACCTGTAAGTGGGACGAGGAGCAGATCACACATCACACATTACCAAATATCACACTGATGGGGTGTGATGCATCACACTAAGGTTACAAAATTACGCAAGACTAGGGGAAAAAAGGAATTTTGTGACAGGGCATCCACAAATAGAAAAATACACAGATATACTGACAAACACAGATACACATGAGGGAGCTGATGATCTGAAGATACAGCAACTCACACACAATGGTGACAATTTTCTTAAATTACTTTCTTTCTTTATAAAATTAACTTTTTACACTCGACATATTGCAGTCAGAACTTTCTTAATGCATGTTCCCAGTCTAATGGTAAATTATTCATTAGTACACATTTTCCAAAACAACAACAACAAAAATAATAATTTGCCTTCATAATCTTTAATCAAAGTGCTATAACTTGAATTACTTTCTGTTGATATCACTTAGGCTATTGGATTGGAGTGGGCTACTGGATAATGTTTGCCAAATAGCAGTTTAGGCATTTAGTAAACTCAGTCAGGCTTTATTCTTGTCTGAAACATTTGCTTTTCACGATCCAATTAATTTCTGACCATTATATATTTTCATGTGGAATATCCTGTTTAAAATTTCACATTATGACTGTAAAATGGCTTGTGATTGGCAATTTACATTATTACTTATTAATAATTATAATTTTATTCATTTATATCAAGAACGGATTATTTTACATTATGCCCAATTATTTTACATTTTTCTTATGTAAAATCTGATAAACACATAGACTTGAGTGACAGGATTGTGAGACAAACCAACATCAGATTTTGTTACTCATGTCAGAAAACTCTTGTGAACTGTTTTAGATTAAATGATCAGAAAATAAAATTCTAAATGAGAAAATAAAATTAGACTAGAAACTCGGGAACTGAAAAACATTGAGTGGAAAGAAGATGGGGCAAATTCACTAAACAATATTTCAACAAAACCTGCATATTTTATGGTATCTGGCATAGTGCTTCACTATGTGTATTTGAATTAAGTAATAGTCATTCATTTTAAGAAAAAGTCTTTCCTATGTAGATTATAGGATTATTATTGATTGCATTTCTTTCCTTTCTTTTGTGAATTCCTAAAGATTACTTTTAGTGAATTTCCCCATAAGTAAAAGAAAAACATTGGAATACTGAAACACATTCATATTCAGTAAGCAAGACAACATTAAAATGAAAATGATGGGTAATTCCATTTAATTTCCAACAAATTCAGGGAATTAACTAAACTAAACTTTTCATTAAATGACTGAAAGATCAAATATTAATTTTATTACCAAAATGTTATCTATTTCCTAAATAAAACCTGAAAATTGGAATTGAAATGGAATTTATCAAAATGCCACACAGCAGTCTAATATATTAACTATAAACTGATCCAATTAAAGACCTCAGAATTTCTGGAAAAAAACATCCAACAAAAAACACAAATATAAAAAATGCACAATGTTCTGCTGCAAGATTATTTTTAGGCATTGCCAAGTACTCATGTTGTTTATACATTTTAGTTTTGCCAAAAAATGAATAGGAAACTGATTTAACCTACCTTCACACCATCTGTCTTCTTGTTCAACAAGCTTTTGGCTGCTGTTGGGTGAAAAATAAAAGGGAATGGTGAATATTTGTGTATTCTAACATTACAAATCCATCAAGGCACATGCAGCAGGCATTCTGAGATTATTGTTCTCCTTATTGTGTCACAAGACCTCGGGCAGGAGAAACAATTCACAGTCATACAAATCATTCATTTTTAGGATAGGAACTCTTAGTAAACAAATGCAAGGCTAAAGGATCAAAAAGATTAAACCCAGACACAATTAAAACCAAAATAAGCAACTCTGTTTTTAGGGGATGTGTGTTAGTGTTAAATTATATACTGTACAATTTGTTGTGCTGTACAATTTCCTTGTTGGTAAACATATCAAGAAAAAAATTACTTTTTTTACCCCATTAAAATATACATAATTACTTTTCTTTTATAAAAGAAAATTGATAATTGAACTGTTGAAAATGTGCTATGTGCATAGATATTGTAAATCGATCAATGATATTATAGTATATTATATTATATTAATTCACAAAACAGCATGCAACATATTTTACAGTCTTCAAACTTCTTGAACCAAAAGTAAAAATGAAGCGCACACACTTGCCCTCAAAGATAGAGTTGCTTTAAAATACAGTTTATCACAAAATAAGTGCAGATGACCATACAGCTATTACACTAAAAAATCTAAGATTTTCTATCATTCTATTATAACATGTTTAGAACTATATTTTGGTAACAGCCATCATATGTAAATGTGAAACCTCTGAATTATACCTTATATATAAATGTAACATTACAGGATGTACATGAACATATGCAGATGGAAATATAACCAGAAAATGAGCAAGCATTCAAAATAGTTCTTATACGAGCAAGACAGAAAACTCTCCCAGTAACTTAGAATTATTATTGTGATTACATTCATAAAGAACTTGTTTTTATTATATTATTGAATATGCGTATTTGCAGTTGAAACTTCAAGTTTTGTTTGTTTAAAACACTGAATGTAAGTTAAAATGTAAGTTCATATAAGTTCAACTAAGTGTCAGTTGACATTATGAATGTAATCTGTTTGATTCCATGCAAACAAGGGTAATTAGTATCTCAGAGTAACAGGGGAAGTGTGTCAAACAAGCAAACCAGCTCACTGGTTAGAGTAAAAACACATCCCCTTCTTATGTCCAATCAGACTCTTACCTCACGAGACACACCGGACCCCCCCAAAAAAGAGATAAAGCAATATAAATAATATATATAAACAGAAAATAAATGTTAAATAAAATGTCTGAAATGGCGTGTGTTACCACCTTACTTTAAAACAGCCTTTGTCAAAAAATAAATATAATAATAAAAATAAACACCAAATTAACTGCAAAATAACTAATTACAAGGTTTATGAAAAAATAGCATTATGAATCAAGTTCACATGTAAGAAGATAAAAAGAAGAGAGTTTAATACAGCTGTAGGATAAGCACACACACACATACACACACACACACACACATTCACACATACAGGTCAGCAGAGCCAGACATACCTGAGAAGTTTCTTGTGACCAGGAGAGTGGTCAAAATTGCACCCTAGTTGCAAAAAAAGTTTTGAAAATGAAAGAAAAGGAATAAAACAACAGGCAAGAGAGAAATGAAAGAAAGAATAGTACAGAAGCAACAGCAGGAGCAATGTATACCCTCATTTTTATGATGTATTTGGAGGATGTCTAATTTGCTAGAATATCTTGTTTGTTTGGGCATTGCAAATAATCACTGCATTACATAATCAATTCTTGGAGCTTTTGGAAATAATGAATAAAGAAAAAATTAATTTTCTTTTCTAATTTACACATAATACCACCAGTTACTTTTTTAAAATAAAGAATGTGTGTTACTTTTCTGGCAAATACAATTGAAAACTTTCACTTTTCCACAACAGTGTCACTTTGTCCCAGGGAGCCAAGGCTGGGCTGGTTACCCTGCTGGTAGATAGCCTATAACTACATCATTATCCAAAAATAACTAACTTGCGTTCTGTAATAATTGACAAATGTAATATAATTAATTAGTATAGGTAGTAATGCTATAATATAAAGCAGTACATTTAAAAGAAACTTTCTGGATCTAGATCTTGCAGTGAGAAGGTAAATACATAATTTGTGAGACTCTGTGAAGTGTAAAGAAAGCTGAAGATTGGTCAAACCACATGTAGAAGTTGTCTGAGTAAAGTCAGACCAAAACTAACCTTGAGTTTCCTTCTGGCATTGAATTTCTTCAAGCACTCCACAGTTTCCTGTCTGTGCATCATAGAGGCTACAGTGGAGCGTTGCTACACAAAGACAAAGAAAGCCAGAATGATTCCAAGCCATTAGAGAGGATTAGGAAATTCATTTGTTGTATATAAAGATGCATGCATTTTAGTGTGTGTTGAAACACATACGCAGATCCAAGGGTGTTTGAGGGCTTCAGCAGCTGTGATGCGTTTAGAAGGATTGATAGTCAACATCTTATTAATCAGATCTTTAGCATCAGGGGTCACTGTGTCCCACTCAGGAGAAGGAAACTACATACAGACATGAAACATAACAGAATAATCCATCATTTAATAATTTTTGTATGAATTTGCAAGCCTTAGAAGCCAAGAAACTGAAGATGGCATCAATTTATCATCAGAGTTATTAGCAAAATCATCAGATGTTGCATTTGTAGCTCTATAGTGTGTTCTCTTTTTGTGAAAATTTTGCAGGCAAATCATTGGAAATTCAGACTCACGTCATATGCACCAGCCTTAATCTGCTGATAGAGGCGATGCTGGTCTTCATCCCAAAATGGTGGATATCCAACCAGCAGAATGTAGAGAATCACTCCTATGAAACATATCTTCTATTATGGCCACACTGAAAGAGGAATATTCTTCAAACAAATACTTGAATATCAACTAACTTGGAAAGACCCATTTATTGTGGTCTAGTCGATCCTGGTATGTACTGATCCCTGGCAAGCACATTCATATTACTGAAGCGAACACAGAGTACTGTATAGTGAGTAAAAAAAAGTTGTTTTTTTTTGGGGACACTGGTACATGGTATACTGGCAGTTTTCTGGACGCACACTAGCTGTCCCGCACTCGGGTCAACTTTATTAGCGGCCGAGGTATTCCTGGTAAGAGAAGGGTGCGGCTTGGTAAATAAATTATGCCCGCGCGGAACAAGAATTGGTATCAGTCGACGTAATCTTCGGCAGAATGTATAACTCAAAGTTCCATTGTATTACCATCTGTCATGCTTTGTTGTAAGGTTGCAGAAGCACACAGAGTCTCCCGATCTGTGAATGTTGACATAAATGTGCAACTGTAGTGTTATATGTCCGTAAAAACAGAAAGACCAATTCTTACTCCTCAGCCATCCCGCTAGCTGATTCACGATCATGCGCTAATCGAACCTAGGAAGAGCCTGCCACTATTATATTTTTTTTGTATTTTAATTTTTTAACGGTTAATCACTTCAACAGGGACCTCGCCAATCACAACGATACCTACTTTTTTTTTTTTTTTTTTTTTTCTCTTACGAGGCTGATATTTTTGTGACTCATTCATCCCTTACCGCAGGCCCACATGTCCACAGGTTTGCCATAAGGATCTTTCCTCAAGACCTCTGGGGACAGGTACCCTGGAGTACCAGCAAAACCTGAACACAGAGAGAAGTAAGGGAGCAGTTTCTACAGTATTTAATTGTTATAGTTTAGAACATTAAAAAGTGTATTTTGCCCAGTCGGCATGCAAAAGCTTAGTCATGCAAAATTGCTTACAGCAAAAATACTAATAAAGCAGTGTTCCCTATCAAATTCAAAAGTAACACACAATTCAAAAGTAATTCAAACTAATTTTGAGTTTGAGAGTCGTTTTTGATGAATTCATTAATAGATCCAGCTCTACAGAGTGATTCATTAGTGAACTGATTACACTGATCATGTTATATTGCTTGTTTTGCATGCAACCATTATCTTATATATCGATTATTTTAACATTATAATAAAAAATATAAAAACAATATTATAAAATCAAACTGCAATCTTGTAAAATATAATTTATTTTACAGCAGCATTGTGTCACTATTAAATAGGGGTACTGGAAACACTGCTTCAAAATATATGTGCATATAATTTATATATATATACAGTATATACAGTGGTGTGAAAGATCAGACCCCCTTAAATTTTTCAATTCTTGTATATCGTTGCGGTCCAATTTCGCTATACCACCCATCCCATTTAAGTTAATTTTTTTTTCTCATTAATGTATACACAGCACCCCATATAGACAGAAAAACAGAATTGTTTACATTTTTGCAGATGTATTAAAAAAGAAAAACTGAAATATCAAATATCACTTAAGTATTCAGACCCTTTGCCCCCCCCCCCCTGTTGACCATCATATATTTAACTCCGGTGCTTGTCCATTTCTTCTGATCATCCTTGAGATTGTTCTACACCTTCATTTGAGTCCAGTTGTGTTTGATTATACTGATTTGACTTGATTAGTAAAGCCACACACCTGTCTATATAAGATTTTACAGCTCACAGTGCATGTCAGAGCAATGAGAATCATGAGGTCAAAGGAACTGCTCAGAAGAGCTCAGAGACAGAATTGTGGCATAGCACAGATACTTGGCCCAAGGTTACAAAAAAATTTTTATTTCTGCTGCATTAAGTTCCTAAAGCACACGTGGCTCCATATATTCCTTAAAGGGAAGACGTTTGGCCCGCACGACCAGGACTCTTCCTAGAGCTGGCCTTCTGGCCAAACTGAGCTATCGGGGGAGGAGAGCCTTGGTGAGAGAGGTAAAGAAGATCCCAAAGATCACTGTGGCTGAGCTCAAGAGATACATTGCAGTCGGGAGCAGGGAGAAAGTTGTAGAAAGTCAACCAACACTGCAGCCCTCCACCAGTCAGGGCTTTATGGCAGAGTGGCCAGACGGAAGCCTCTTCTCAGTGCAAGACACATGAAAGCCTGCATTGTAGTTTGCTAAAAAACACCTGAAGGACGCCAAGATGGTGAGAAATAAGATTCTTGTGGTCTGATTGAGACCAAGATAAGAACTTTTGCCTAATGCTAAGCGGCATGTGTGGAGTGGAAATTTCTTTACCAGGCACGCGCGATCCTCCCCTTGACAATTCCCCTAGTGTCCCCCAACAGTGAAGCATGGTTTTGGCAGCATCATGCTGTGGGGGTGTTCTTCAGCTGCAGGGACAGGACGACTGGACTTGCGGCCAAGTACAGGGAAAGATGAATTGCGGCCCCAAGAACAGGGATCTATAATCCCGGCAACCGAAAACCTTATCCAGAGTGCCTCAGGCCTCAGACCTGGGCCAAAGGTTTATCCTTCCCACAAGGGAAAATGACCTAAGCGATCACAGCTACCCCAATAACGAAGGAGTGGCTTCCACAACAACTTCTGTGGACTGTTCTTGAATGGCCCACAGCCGAGCTATTGACCGTTAAACACCAATTTGAGCGTCTTGGAGAGACCTAAAAAAATGGTTGTATCATCCCAACCGTTTACCACGCTCACGAAACCCCACGGACAGAAATGGAGAGGATCTGCAAGGAGGAATGGAGAGGATCCCCAAATCCAGGTGTGAAAAACTTTCCCAAAAAGACTCATGGCTGTATTAGATCAAGAGGGTGCTTCTACTAAATACTGAGCAAAAATGAATACTTAGGACCATGTGATATTTAAATTTTTCTTTTTTAATAAATCTGCAAAAATGTAAACAATTCTGTGTTTTTCTGTCATTATGGGATGCTGTGTGTACATTAATGAGAAAAAAAAAAAAAACTTAAATGATTTTAGCAAATGGCTCCATTATAACTAAAGACCCCCCCCCGGGCAAAAACTCCTCCCCCACCGGGGTCTGAATACTTCCGTTACCACGTGCAACTATACTACGCTATATATATATATACAATTTTGTAGTGCTTACCAAACCATGCCTGCTGATCCCCCTGGACCTCTATGGCCAAACCAAAGTCAGCAAGCTTAACTGCCGCCCCCTTCATCTTACTGGCCAACAGCAAATTCTCAGGCTTTAAGAATAGCATACAGACACACAAGCATATCACTAAATGGTCCTAATTGTCCCTTAGGTAATGGCTTTTCTAAAAGCAGCCCCCTCCTCACGTTTATTTGAATTAAAGACTTTTTTAGCAGCAGCCATGACTCATTCCTCCTCAGCAGGTCGAACGATATTTTGGACAAAGAACAAAAAAGCTAAATCTGTCAAAGTCCGAATTGTATCGCACAGATGTGAATTGATTATCACTAGCTAAAAGGCTTTGAAAGGATAAAATATTAGATTCACAAGACACAGCAAGGCTATTTTCTGTTAGACAATGCGAGATCCGGGTTATTACGTCACGAACCACCCGTGTCTGTATATCTTGGCACTGGGACTGTGCCACTGTCGGAGAAGCTAAGTGTGGGTGATAAGTGTGTGTGTGTGTGTCGCCCCGACCTTCAGATCCCTGTGGACGATCCCATTTATATATATTCGCGACACCCGCCCTCGACCATGAACGCTCTCCAAAATCTGCTGAATGCAGTGACTAAAAGAGAGAGAGAGTGACAGAGAAAGGTAAGACAGACGGTAAGCATGACAAAGACAGGCGGAAGGAACACAAGTATAAAACAATCAAGCGACATAATCAGTAAAAAGAGACAACTTAGAGGAAAATAGGGACTTAAAATGCAGTTGTGAATTGTACATAGAATTATACATTCATGAATGTATGCAGTCATTAATCATCTACAAATAACATGCTGCGCATTTTCTTGTCCAGTCCTGATTAGAGACACATGCACATTTTCCTTTACACATGCAAAATTACACTCGAGGAGGCGAGGCTGTAAAGAGAAGCAGTGTATAATTTATCATCGGTATAAATAACTCGCACACAGAGGTGGAAACCCGTCTCATCCTCCCCATTTTAAAGATGTCATGTGACCTAAAAAGTATTACTGTCTTGTCAGCTGTTATTTTATGTAGAACAAACTCGCGTTTATTGTTTATTTTTTTTATGCGTATCTTATACGCTACTGTTCTAATTAGGTCTGTTTTCTGACTGTTTCTGGCACATCACGCCTCACCGGAGTAACTCTTGCTACCAATGTCTTCAAACTTTAGTTTTCTCAACTCCGTAACCCGAGGTCAAAAAGTAACTATTGAAAGGACAGAATTTCAAAGCCCATTCAAACACCCACCACAGCTTTTTATATATTTTATTTTTCTGAGGTTTTCATGCAATGCTATGTGCTTCCATAAAAGCAATGTCCTGTGTAGATATTATATGTATTGTTGTTCAAAAGATTCAGATTCAACCATCTTAGGAAAGTCACTGGGATCAACCCCCACAGAAAAGAAGTCGCGGGTACTTTAAACAAAAGATGCCTGACAAGATTATTAAAACAATGCTTTAAAATGTATTTTTAAGTAAAACTTAACAGTGACTAAAGGTAGGCGGTATACACTAAAACTAAGATATTTTGATTAAATTTGAAGTGCTCTTTTTAAAGGTAGACTTAAATGTGTTAAGAAACGTATGATACTAGCACATTTAAATGTGCCTATTATTTAATTAATATTATATGATCTGCAAGCACAATCTTTTAAAACATATACCTTTAAGATGTAAAGTACATTACAAGTGCACAAATTAAATGCATCTCTTTTTCACAAGGAATTGCCTGGTCTTTGTACTCTACAAAATGCATTTATATTAGACGGACCTACTGTACCTGCAAAATACAGTTTTTAGTTTGATTTGAGCTAGAGAAGCAATATTGCATGCCATATTTATCAACATTTGTATTTAAAAATGAAAGCTAAACAGTTTTGGCTGAGTGGACACATTTACTGATTCAGACTAGCCAGACTGATTCAGTTACGTCTTTCACAATGCTTAATTTGATGTGTAGTTCATACTTGATTTCCTCAAAAATGTGTGAATGTTGTGTTATATTTTGTGTAATATTTGCTGTTTGGTTAATAGCTTCTGAAAGCAAGTCCAATGTTAAAGTGAGCTGTATTGTTGAGTTCTATTCAAAACCAAAACTAAAAATCAACACTCTATGTTTATTCATACAAAATCTGACAGTATTCAAAAATAGCAGTGCAAGCAGTTGTCATACTGTGTGAGTCTGGGTCACAAACAGTTGAATATTACTGAATATGACAGCTTGTGTCTCTCTTCTTGTTTTTCACCGCTTGCATGTCCTTGTGTTCTCCTCTCTGATTGTCTGCCTTTCTCCCATCAGCCGCATCAGCTACTAGCAGAACTACATCATAAGCCATTTATGACAGAAGACATTTCTTGATGTCATGCAGACAGGAGTCAGCACAATCCACTGGTCTGCTCTCTTTCAAAGACTATATTCACACAGTCAGTGTTTCGGATTTTAACTGTATTCACAAACAGGCTTGACTTTTGAATTGTCCTGTTCATTCAATAATATATTAATTATACTACCGGTCAAAAGTTTGTAATATTTATGATTTTTTATGTTTCTGAAAAAAGTCTCTTATGCTCACCAAGGGCTGCCCATTTGTTTTTTTTAAAACTTATTCGATCAAAAAATTCAGTAAAACAGTAGTGAAATATTATAAACATTTATTGAAATTATTATATATATATATATCTATCATAGATATAGTAATAACTATTTTTTTATGTTGTTATTCCGGTGATGGTATGCTGAATGTTTAGCATGCCACACAACCAGTTTAATGTCACATGATCTTCAGAAATCATTCTATATGCTTATTTGGCACTCAAGAGACATGTCCTATTATTATCAATGTTGAAACAGTTTTTGCTCCTTAATATTTTTGATACACTATCATTGAAAAGTTTGGGATACATACTTTTTATATGCTTTTTATTCAGCATTAGGGGACACATCGCTCCCGAGCACCATTGAACAAAAAAAAAAAAAGTGACAGCAAGGACATTTATAAAGTTTCAAAAGATTTCTATTTTGAAATATTTCTTTTTCAAACACTTCTATTTGTGTTGTTCATTGAACTTTCAATTCATCAAAGAATCCTGAAAAAAAAAATGTATCACTGTTTCCACAAAAATATTAAGCAGCGAATACTGTTTTCAGCATTGATAATAACAAGAATCATTATTAATAATTGATCCCCAATAATAATTGATAATAATTGAGCACCAAATCCTAAAAGTTAAAATAACATTTTTAGTTACTTAATTTAAATTTTAAAATCGATTAAAATAGAAAACAGTTCTTTTAAATTGTCATAATGCTCTATTACTATGTAGGTTGTTTTACAAATTATTTCCATACGCCTAACTGGAATAAAAAAGCACAACAGTCTGCAATACGTAAACACTTCAATATGTTACGTTGTTGTCACTTGCCCTATATTATGCTGGGTGTCTTAAACAGCCATGCCGACAATTTAGATCTGACCAAGGGGTTTTTTTTAATGTAAAATTTAGCCATAACATAATAACCTGAGGTGTTAAAGGATAGTTCACCTAAAAATGAAATTTCTGTCATCTACTCACCCTCATGTCATTTCTTTCTTCTGTATACATTACATGCAATTTTTAATCAACATCGTCATTTCCACCTGTAATTTGCAGCTATTTTAGCATGCTGCGACATTTTGCTTGAACATTTTTAAAGTCGTAATTTAAATGTTTTACAAACGATTAACCCTAGAAAATAGGTTCTTTAAAATTGAATAATGCTGCGCATACTAGTTGGTGTGTCTGACCATATTTTTTTTTAAAAAATGAGCAGAAAAATACTTAGCAAACATTTAAAATATAAACCATATACTTTGAAGGCAACGGTATATCATAGGTTATATAGAAAACTCTGGTTAGTGGAACGGTAATTGTAAGTGCTTTATTAAACAGGACTTACAACTGTGACCGAGCAGTGGACACTTGGCAACCTGTCCAAAAGAAAAATATATATTTTATAAGTCAGTTTTATATCCGCAACTCCTGAAATAAGAACGAGCTTTCACTGGCTCAGCAGGTTTGTTTTTCTTTCGAAGGGGCTGCCTCTGGGCATCTGTCCTGCTTCCCATTTATAAGATCAGTAGCAACTTTGTAACTGGGGCAGTTCTCATACTAACACACAACCTAGGAAGCAAAAGAGGGAACAGCAAAGGCCAATAGGGACGAGTGTGGGAATAAGAGGAGTAAAGTAATAGATATATACTTACAGATCCGATAATAAACTAGGTTTTCAGCGAATTACCTTCTCCGTAGTCGATTCTTCCACCTATACTCCGTTCGTGGATGCTCGCCAACTTACAAAGCAGAATTTTTCTTCCCGTTTTTTTGCATTTTCATATTCCCCTTGGAGTACCGTAGGCAAACACTACGTTCTGTTGTAAATTGTCTTTGGAACATCTGACGTCCTAGTCCCAATTCGTGTGTTTACGATGGCGCACATCCTGCCTGCTCTCTCCCGCTTCTGGTGATCTGCAAACCATGATCCAACAAAAACAATTTTGTTGTACGATCCCCCGAACCACCTTATTATGTGGGACAGTTTTAACCAAAAGAATGTTTGTATTTGGCAGGCGATTCTGTTCATAACTACAGTGCAATTTTAACCCGCCGCCCCTCCATTTTTGTGTTCTGTTAGAGCAGATCTTTTAAAAAACACCGCACCTGAGGAACAGTGGTTTTTTTGGTGCCTGTGAGGGTGTGATGCGGGGGCACGATGGCACAGACCCTGACCTGCAGAAAAACTATAACACACCACATGCTTGCTTCCCTCTGTCATTTACTAATCCGATAGAAAAAAATAATACGTATACAGAGTAACTCGCAACAGAAAAAAAAAAACACAATTCTCCCGCAAAGAATCAGTGACACGAATTCAGGGATGCAAAACTTGAAGCATTGATCTGCTAGTCACAAGTCATTAGCAATAAGCCGGGGGAAAGGGGGAAAAACAAATTCAGCAAGTAAATTTTGTTTAAGAAAAACACTGTACTGCATAGTGTGCAGTACTGCCTAATGGGAAAAAAAGAAACAGTCTGCAATATGTAAACAATTCAATATGTTACGTTGTTGTCACATGACCTCATTATGCTGAATTCTAAATTCATGCTAAATTTATCTGAAATGTTTTTGGGTTTTTTTGTAAAAATGTCTGATTACATAATAATGAGTTAAAGGATCGTTCATCCATAAAAATCGAAAAATTTTTCTCGCTTTCATTTATGCACCCTCATGTCATTTCTTTCTTCTGTATACAATACACGAATATTTAATCAACCTTTCATTTCCAACTTTTCATTTTGCAGTATTTTATGCATGCTGCACAGTATGAATAAAACACTGCAAAACTAGCATGAGATGCATGCTGGTATGCAGTTCTGCACGCAGCCATAACCACAGCTGATTCATTGTGAAATGAAGCCTGGTGAATCATATGAAAGTGTGATTCATTTGAATTTGAATTGAGATCATAAATGAATAGCTCATTTCTGCTTAGCCTTAGGCCACGTTTAGATCCTTCTCTCATTTTTGTTTAAATGGAGGGAATAAATTAATTTGTGTGTGAAGAGGGTGAGGTGGATAAAATAGCATGCACATTAGCTCAAATCACTCAGTTTCCTGTTTTTACAGAATAAGATCAGTTTATTTCAGTTTGTCATAACTCTCTCTTTCTATCACTAATACCCGCCCCCCCCAGCTCCACAGGTAGTCCACCTACCAACCGGCCAGACATCTGTTGTCTAGCAACTCCTCCACCAATCAGAACGCGAAGGCCTCTCTTCCTCTCTGCAGTGGAACCAGCCCTGCATGCAAATATCAGAACCCTCTGGATCCACAGAACCCAAGCAATTACAGCAGAACCAAACTTTAACACCATCTCCTGTCGTCCCATTCAATTGAGACTACAGGTCAATAAATAGTTCTCCTTACAACGCCATCTGATCATGACTACACAACGTACATATTTCTCACATCACATATTTAAACATGAATTATGCGCAAATAAGTATGCTAATTCCCAAGACGTGCTTAGATCTGCACTGAAGCAGATGGCTCTTTCATACACTGAACAATATTAGTGTTATTAATCTGGCTTTGGACCAAGAACAACCACCATCATAAATAACACTTTCATTATTGGACAACAGCAATGAAACAATTAATGCAGCAGACCAGAATTATGGATTTTTGCATTAGTGTCGGGAATATAATAGAGAGAAAGACATATTATAGAAACGTCTAAAATAACAAGGGAAAACTGTAATACAATATAGAATTGTATGATACTAAATCTAACATTGAAAAATCTAAATATATTTTCATTACAATATTCTAACAGCAAACACGTGTGAAAATAACATTGTAGACTATCTTATTATAAAATGAATATATATGTTAAATAATAGTATGTTTTATTCCGACAGAAATCCTATGTGATGTATTACATTAAGACACAATGACACCAAATATTGTCAAATTAATATCAAATATGATGGAATCCATCTTTATACTATTAGAGAGAGAGAGATGCAAAAATGACAATGTTTTATTGTGCTATTAAACACCTGTAGAAGAATGTCATATGACATGCATTGTAGAGACTTCATAGTCTTATGATATGCACTGCTATCTTCTTGCCACTGGCACGCACTGTTCGTATAAAGACAAACACTTGGGCTATCAATCGTAGCATCAGTTTGGAGAAAAAGTAATCCTTCTAAACCATAAACCAAGGGCTGAATGTCAGCAGATTTGCGGATCCTTTCATTTGTACATGGACTGTTTAAAGAACTGTAGACTAGACTATATATGAATCAGGCTTGTCAGTTGTAGAGCAGTGTGTGCAATCTACATACAGTATGTGTAAAATGCAGTCCGGTCAGTAGCAGGGAAAGGCCTACATTTGACAGTTCCGCCTCCTCCCTTCTTTTTGATGCTGTTCTCTTTTTTTCACTCGCTATCTGAAGCCTTCCGCACTGCAGCAGTGTCTGTGTCTGTGTCTGTGTCTCTCTGTGTGTGTGTGCGTGTGTGAAGCTGTGCGTGTGAGATAGAGAGATCATCAGAGAGAGAGGTGAGGTGGGGGGGGGATAGCAATCATGCTTGATAAATAAATAAATAGCAAGGTTCACAATATTTTGATCTGTACCCAGCTGCCTATATTCAGACCAGAAAAGAACCATGCACTGACTTCTTTATCTTGCAGATACAGTTTGATTTATATACTGTTACTGTTCTTTTTTAACTAGTGCTGCAAGTATGTAAGCAGTCCGGACAAAATTCAAAAGCATATCTTTTTATTTTTGGGGTACATAAACTGTGACAATTCAAGTACAATTGCAAACCACTGTAGATACCTCTCTTAACAGCTGGGATGTTGAATTGTTCATGATTAATATACTTATCCCACCATTAAATACCAAGTCAAAAACTCCCACCCCAAAGTCTTACAAAGGATACTGCAAACTGTTAAGCTTTACTGCAAACTTGCCAAGTTTTCACACTGAGATGCTCAATACTCAGTGTCCATTACATGGACGAGACTGGTAATAGTGGTCACTGGTTATCTGATATGGGTTATCAATGGCCAATACTGAAAACTATAAAGCCAATATATTTGATATAGGCTACAACGTTCACAAATAATCTTAATTTTTTTTTTTTTTACAATATTAGTGACAGCACAATTTTCAGCAGTCTTGATTCCAAAGTATTTGTCTCCATTTTTTTTCTTCAATCAAGAGTTGTAAGCCTGAAATTGAATCATTTAAATCAAACCCATGGATAGAATGCTATAGTGACATCAAATAAAAAAAAAATGAACGATAAAATATAAATGTATATTATATTTATTACAATTATAAAATGTAATATGTTTGAAGTTTATCGCAAAATAGTCTTTTTTGTGTACAAGTGAAATTGCAGGAAGACTGATTCAATTACATCAGTCGCAACCGGTGCAGTTCTTGTTTCCATAGTAACGGTTACTACTCTGATTGGTAAATCCAGTGTGTTGACCACTGCAGGATTGTGTGCAGCGGCAGTATTCACAAGGAATTAGGCTATTAAAAAAAACTTACATAAAACGACAAAAACACATTTAGAAGTAACTTCAGAGCTCATGGTAAATCGATTTAGTGAGGTTTATACATTATTGTTAATTAAAAATCAATAGTGCTATGGAGAAAGTGATTATCCGACTTCCGAAACCCCACTAAAAATATTTGTAAGAAATCCATAATTCATTGACTAGGCTGACGATCGATTTTGAAAATGACACTAGGAGGGACATTAAGGAGACATCAGGGAAGGGAGAGCTAATGCTTCTGTTAATTGGCCAAGCGAGGCCAATAATCTCAAAATAGCTGATTTATTGGCCTGGCTGATGCATCAGTCTATCACTTTTCAAATTGATGACCTGTCAGACTATCAAAAATATTGCAAAGGATTGCCACTGAGGATGTATAACTTCAACCACCCAGATAAGAGTTTAGAACAGAACATTCAGTTGTCAATGGATACACGGCTCAGCGTGAAACATTATACTGACTATTCTGCAAACTGTGATGCAGTTTAGCTCCTTTTGTTTACAGCCTCAAGGACAGAAGGCGATAGACCTCTGTGTCTCTCAGGCAAGTGACCCTTCAGCTCCAACGAGACTGTAAACTCTAGCGAGTTACAGCCCTCAGACATGAGAGAATCTGAACTACTGGTCAAAGAGCAAAAGAGAGAGACGGGGAACTGAGAGAATGTGTCTCTAATTAAAAGTGCCCTAGCTATCTCTCCTCAGAATTCCATGGCCTAGTTTATTAAAGTGGGCATTGAGTTTCTCTCTGTGCTATACTACACAGTCTAAGCACTGACCTACTAGTTTTGCACATGAACAGAGAAATAGGCTGTGTTCAAAAACTGAAAAATGCTGTCCTTGCAGGTATGATGGCTTAGGTTTTAGATGCAGCCAGAAAAAGAAAACATAGACCAGAATATCTGACAAACATCAGCCATATACTGTATGTAATCATAAGTTTGCATTCTTGTATTTACGTGTTCAGGGGTTCTATAATGGCATTCCAGTGTCTTGCAAAAATTTCCACTGCATCCAAATTTGTATATTGCCTAGTAGTACCACATTTAATAAAGAACTTACAGTACTTCTTGACTATTAAAGTATCTTCTGTAAGTATACATGGGTGTAGTACAAATAAGATCTGGATATACTACATGTGTCATGTTGGAACTGTCATGTGACCTATAACGCCAGCCATGGGTCACTTTATTTACCAGTTTGAGGACTTGTGGGATAGTAAAGTGTCAATGAGATGCTCACTGCAGAATCCTGAAAGAAGCAGAAGGTCATTCAGATACTTTTTGACCAGTGACTGCAATATTTGCAATATATATATACGCTTATCCTTTCGTAAAAAGTCACAGTTATACTTAGTAGAAATAAATAATGTAGCAATTTGCATATAGTGCATGCTAGACCTTGTGAAAAAGAAGTGCGCTTAACTGTATTGAATGTTCACTTGAAAGTGTACTTCAAATTTTAAAGTACAAAATTTGAAAAGTGTATTTTAAAAAATGTACTTACAGAAAATATAATATTAATGAAATAAAAGGCCATTTAAATGTACTTAAAAAGAATACACTTTCATGACTACTGTATGTTTCTTAACACACTTAAATACACTAACTATACTAAAGCACATCTAAAATACTTAATTATAATTTAAACTTTATGTGATATTTGATATTACATTTCAAGTTAATAGAATAATTTTTCCAGTATATTTTAAATTGACTAAATTGCATAAATTATAAATGTGGAATTACAAATGTATTTAAATACATGACAACATTTCAGTGGAAATGACACTGAAGTATATTTTAGTTTGCCATAATTCTTGATAGTGCATGTTGCAGTACACTTTAACCATATTTCAAAAGCACCAGAATTATGAAATAACATCCTACTTAAGTGGGTCAAAATGCACTCATAAGTTCAACTAAATACATTTAATATAAGTTTAAACTATAATACATTCAGTTCACTTAGATATTTTCTTTCAAAGCATATAATTTTTTATATAAGTGCTATTAGTACTTGATACTTTAAAAGTATGCTAAAGTGTAATTCTTCTTCACAATGGTGGGTTACAGGTTAATCAGTTAGCGGTATGCTCAGCTATCTGGCTAGCAGTACGCTGAGCTAGTAGGCCAATCAGTTATGAGGCTAATCGCTGTCGGAATGTATAGCTGATAGCACAGGCACACCATGGAGACGTCTTTTTGATGTGCCTGTTTTCATCTGGAAGATGTATTTTTTAGAATAAGTTTCCTGTGAAATGTTAAACAGACATTTAAATGTCGTTAAGATGTTTATGATTTAGAATTGATGTCAAACTGCTTATGTAAAACACCGTAAAGTGATTATATAAGACTTATAGGAAGAAAAAAACATATTTGGCTGCTTGTTTGCTAATCCTTATGTGTTCAGTTCATTCCATCTCCATTTAACCCTGTGTGAGTGTGTGTGTGTGTGTGTGTGTGTGTGTGTGGTTGTGTGTGTTGTGTGTGGTGTGGGTGTGTGTGTGTGTGTGTGTGTGTGTACGCGCTTTTGTGACAAATGAGGACATAAATTTGTATAATGACAAAGGTATGACATAGGTATTACAAGGAGAAGGTGACTTTTCAGGACATTACCCCATGTCCCCACTTTTCAAAACGCTTATAAATCACACAGAATGGAGTGTATTGAAAATCTGAAATAGCACAAAGTTTCCTTTGAGGGGTAGGTTTAGGGTTGGTGTAGGGCAATAGAAAATTTTTTCTGTACAGTATAAAAACCATTACGCCTATGGGATGTCCCCACTTTTCACAAAAGTAAACCTGAGTGTGTGAGAGAGTGTGTGTGTGTGTGTGTGTGAGTGAGTGAGTGAGTGGGGGGGGGGGGGGGGGGGGGGGGGGGTTTGGGGGGGGGGGGGGGGGGGGGGGGGCGGGGGGGGGGGGGGTGTGTGAGGTGCCTGTCTAGACCAATGAGTTTATTTTTAGCTTTGCTGCACCATAGCCTATCATGTCATTGTAGCCTCTCTCTCTCACACCAAGAGTGAATGACTCAACATAGGTCAAGGAGATTCAGAGGTAATGAACACTGTGTCTTGAACAGAAGCTCAGACAGGGCTCATGTGAATTCTTCATTAACACAGTCTCTGATTCAGAAATGTTCAACTTAGCATCGTAATGAGAAACATTCATTATGAATTCATTGTGTGAAAGAACACAAAAAGAACCCAGCATATGTGAATCGAACAGACTGCTCTGCCAAATAAGGGCTCTGTGAACACTGAATGGAATAAAAGATTCAAAAATGTGAAATGTTTTTGCTCTGAAAATATTTGCTGCAAAAAGAGTTGGATAATAAATGCGGTCATTTTATATTGAAAGTGTAAATCAATTCTAATTTGAATTTAAATTGAGACAAACTTTATTTAATTCACTAATAAAAACAAATACCAATAATAACTGTTGATATAATGTCCATACTACACTTAATTCTTAATTCTAGTTATAACTGTGCAGGCTAAATGCTGAAAACTGTTGTTGAGGGGGTGAATGAAAATATCTTGATTTCAGCTGAAGTTTAGCTCATTTTGAATTCTTGTTTTGTCTTATTTTAAATCAAGTCATCTTGCGGCCCCATTGGATGTTTACTGAGGCCCCCTAATGTAAATATAAGTAAAATGCACAACAATTTGAAAATATTAACCACAGACAAACCTGTCGATACACAAGGGTTGTCTCAACGTAGCGATCAACACCAAATGACACAACCATACAAACCACTGAACATACTGTACTTCTATCCTTCACAGCCTTGTTTTCATTCATGTCACATAAAATACAGCGTCTACCCATACTAAGCTCCAGTAGGCCTACATCAAAGCAATGATTATAAAATGGGGTACAGCTGAGCACAGCACTGCAATGCTCAGGAGGACTAAATGAGGACAAATGAGGTCAGAGAGGATTGTTTTTTCTCAGTTAGCTTCACCACCAAGAGACAAAATCGTAATAAACTAGCAGATTCTTTCTTTTAACATTCATCTGATACAACATAAACACATACAGTAGCACCATCAACATGGAAAACAACCATCTGGTAGTTTTGTCAGACACCAGTCTACTGTATTTCTGCTTTCTTACTCTCCCTCCTCTTCATCTAACTCCAAACACTATCCCTTCTTCTTCTCGTTGTTCTTTTCTGTATTTTGTTGCCTCTGCTCTTCTACATGGCATTTGCCTTACGTAATACACAATCTGTACTCAGTTTGTTTTGTTGACCTCTCTTTTGACTTTCTTATTCCAGTTTGCTAATTTACAGTCTTTATCCTCCTCTGTGTTTTTCTATTTCACACAACAACAAAAAAATCTCATCATTATTAATCAGTATCTTTTTTCCAAACACACACACAAGATGAATTCACCTAAGAAGAGATCTTCTTATGAAATTATTTTCAAATAAACCGATTGTATTTTGATCATTTTTTGGTGTATTTATTGTGTTTAGTTCTAATATCAGATTTCTATGACTTTTAAGCATTATCCTTACTAATTTAGAGCAGTGAACAGAGATATTTTTGCTGCTGAAAACACGTCTGTTATGGCGTTTGGTACTGTACACCTACTTTACAGTAAAGAAGTATGAATATTTAGACATAGGGTTCTTTATTGGCATCTATGGTTCCATAAAAAACATTCCCATTGCACAAAAGGTTCTTTACAGTAGAAAATGTTTCAAATTGGTAAAATGTCCTTCACAGTGAGATAAAAAATGGTTCCTTTGCTTGAAAGATTCTACAGAGAACTTCTTGGAAATGTTTTTTCTATGGCATCACTGCAAAACCACTTTTGGAACCTTTATTTTAAAGGCAAGACACTACAGGCAAAAACATAGTTTTTTCACTGGTCAATGCTGAGATTTTGTGCTGTTTTACATTTCATAATGTGTTGTTTCATGTTAGTGAAAAGAAAACATCCCAAATCAACTTGTGTTTATTTTATTGCACTTTATCTATTTGTGTCTGTAGATTTCAATTACAATACATGCCTTTTACACACACCCAACTTTACTGTTTTTTTATTTTATTTTGAAAGTTTTTACAACAGTTTGTTTTGAACCTGGCTTCATCCAATGTTCACATTTCTGTTCTGGAAATATGCAAATTAGTGTACTTTTTATTAGATACTGCCTCATTTGCATATTTAAACAACACTGTGATATAAAAACGGCAGTTTTTGACCTGTCAGTAATCACCTCACATCCTTAAATGTCACCCTTTACCCTGCATTAATCTAGGACTGGAGGTCACGATCCCACTTGCAAGGATCTAGTGTCAGTGTGTGTCTGTGTGTCTGTGTGCAGTGGCATAGATATACATGTGTGTGCTCATAAAATCGCAGTTCCTGGGCTTATCGTGGAAAGAGGTTAAGACCATCTCTGACACGGAACAGCATCCAGTTCAGCGGAGCACTGCAGTGCGCGGAGAGTATGAGAGAGAGATGAATACAACATAAACTGCCACACCACTCGATGCTGTATTTTTGGAAACGCTATCCCAGCATGCACCAGCACTGATCCCAGAATCTAGGTGTCCATTTCAGTCCCACTTTGCAGAAAAGGGAGGGGGGTGTAATTCAATCCTAATGATCCAAAAAATATTCTCGATTTCCCATGCCAAATTCACATTTCAAAAAGGGGAAACTTTAAAGCACAAAGATGGAATTGTTGAGATAAAGGCAACATGAGTCATATGATTGGCTCTTAGGAGGAGAGATGCTGTGGGAGAAGAGAAATGATTGGATGTTCTGAGGGTGGGAAGGAGGGTGATTGGTTGTTTTGCCCTATAGCAGCAGAGCCTGCAGGCAAACAGGCCAGCAGCGACAATTACACTGACAGATCTGAAAGAACTGGGTCGCTCACTTTCCAACAGGGGATAAGACCAGCCAAAGCCATTGAAAGCACACATATATATATATATATATACACACACACACATCACATGTTACTGTGCTATACACACAAAAACACAAAACACTCAACTTACTTCATCCAGACTCATTCATATACAGTGTTCAGAGTGATATGTGGATGTATGTGGTTCTGAGACACATAATCCCTCAGCTTCTTCATAGCTATGCTTAGACGCAAGCATATGTTACGTCAGAGCACACGCACAGAGCTCCAGATGAGACCCAGATGCATAGTCTCTTGCGTTATCCCAGTTCAACCGGATGTGCTGCTCTTACATCAGAATATTGTCAAGTTCAGCTGCACTAGATGCTCCATTAACTGTACTCAAGTCCTGCATCGCACCTGACGGAGCACAGCACACTAAATAAAAGTCACCTACCCCTGGCTGACAGCTTCTTTGTGTTGATGATTTTGGCCGCATACTCTTGGCCGGATGATATCTTCACGCATCGCCTCACGACAGAGAACGCACCCCTGAAGAAGAGGAAAAAAAGGGAAGACGGTGATGGAAAAAATGGGCACGAGGCCCTGATTCCGAACAGATAGAACATATGGCATGGAGAGCAGAATCTGTGCCATGATGGAGGCACAGCCTGAGCGCTTCCAATGTTACACAACTACGAATTTCCATGGTTGTTTGTCCGTGTGTGTTTGATGAATGTGTGTGGGAGTTTTGAAATTGTTTAGCATATTTGCTGACTGCATGCACACATCAAATCTGTGTGTCCACTTGCTGGAAATGAGGGATGCCAACTTAAATGTCCCCTCTGGTGTGCTTGTTCTTCACTCATACAGAATGAGACAATGATGCATTTTCCCCCAAATTTCACTATAAGAAAAAAGGAAATAATTTTGAAAAAAAAATGTAAAAATTCTACATTAAAGGTTAAATCACCTCACCATATATGGCCATATATATATATATATCTATATATTATAGATATATATATATATATATATATAATATATATAGAGATATATATATATGTGTGTTGTGTGTGTGTGTGTGACTATTTGTAATATTACTATAATTTATTTACTGTAAAAGACATCATTGTAGGGGTCATAAATCTTTGCCAAATCATAAAATGTTTAAATAATTTATTTATTATAACCATATCTTGTTTATATTTATAGTATATTTAGAACATTTATACTATATATGTATTGATCTATAGAATATAAAATGTTTTAAATGTTTACAAAACATCAAAACATTAATAATGCTTTTATTTTAAGCTATTAAAATTGCATTGTGTGGTGTGTTGTGTGTGTGTGTGTGTGTGTTGTATCCTTTTTGGAATTGAAAAGTATAAATTATCTTATAAAATTAATATTTAACAATACATACAGGTGTAGGCCTATTCCCTGTGCAAACCATCCACATTTTCATGGATTATATTTAAAATATTACTTTTGTCATGTTTTGATCATTTGTACAAATTTGTGACGTGAATATATACATAATAAAGTAATAATTAATGATAGTAAGCAACTGATGTTTAGTAAATGTGAGGATATACTGATCCTAATGGAATGTGCTCGAGCAGCATAGTTGCTATAGTAACCTCCTCAGGTAAAAGCGACTTCGCGAGCGTCTATTTAGCGCACTCTGACTCGTAATTGTGGAAACGTTGTTAAAACGTATACAAAAAAATAATTAATACACGCCAAACCTTTTGTTCCGACTTCTTTTGACGGTGTTCAGATAAGTAATATAGCATAATGATCATTTCTAGCCTATTTTATGAAAATCAAAAACTGCAAATAGAAAAATAGGCATCTCTATGTAACAGTGGGGAGCCAAGCTGTGGTGCCCAATCTTTCTACACGATGCCACCGCGCAGATGGCGCAGAGACGTTTCGACAACATTATTCAAGTGATTTCAATTTAAGGTCACAATGGGCTTAAAGACGAACTCAATCCGGGTCGTTTTAGATCTGAACGCAGAAATAAATAGATCACATGCTGAAATCTACTAGTGTAGGCTATCTCCTGAAACCCTTGCACATCGGGACCACCGATGTGGCCTCTGTGCACCCTCCCCCTCCCCAGTAAAAAGCAACGCGAGGAATCCCCAACGCGATAATTAACGGTATGGGAACGTGTGTCTGCACTGTTGTCGCATTGCCATGCGTATTTCTGTCTTTAGGGGGAAAAGCCCGAACCCCACCCCCCTAAAATGTACATTTTCCCAGCTGTTCAGATATCTGACGTGATGATCACAATGGCCGCGTCACAAAACCTAGAGCGGTGCCTACCTACACACTGCATTTTGGGCATCACGGGCGCGTTTGGAACGTTCCGTTCGGGTTCCAAACGCGCCCGTGATTGTCAAAGAATGTCGTCTGGGTTGGCAGCTCACAAAGCTCTGAGACAGAGACTGTGTAATCAAGCGCTCACGGCAAGGTTATTATAAGCGATCGCTGCAATTATAGCGGAGCTGTCAAATAGAAGACGCGTCGCAGCCGCATCATTTCATTGTGCGTTCAGTAACATCAGGCGTGCATATTATGCAACAAATGCACAGGAATGCAATGATCCTGCAGTAGAAGATCCAGCACTTACTTTCCCAGCTCTTCAAAAAGCTGATATTCGTCCGTAAATCTGGTGCAGATGGTCAGAGCCATTGTGATGGGGAATCAGCAGCGCGAGGAAGAGTATGATGCGGGGAAGCGCAGGCAGTCTCCTCTCGTCCCTCCTGCAGACCGAAAGGAGAGCACTTGAATGATTTTTTTTTTCTTAGCTTCTGCTTCGTTCGTGGTCTCTTCGAGTGAGATGCGCCGATCAGTGTCAGATGATCAGATATGTAAACCTAGGGGTCGATCACCAGCGGGAGGAAGAAGTGCGTTCACACCCGACGGTTCCATGGGCTCATCATTATGCGCGTTGACGTTGCCATCTCTCTCTTGGACGTGTTTGCATACAGCACCTCGCCCCCTTCTCCCCTCCCTTTCAAAGCCATGCCCCGCCTTCACAAACATCATGCACCTGTAGAGTTTTCATATTAAATCTTCATGGCAATAGTAGGTCAATAAGGTCAAATGAATAATTGACAGTGTTACACATAAGCATAACTGACGAGACATTTCACAATCCTGCAGTGTGCAGAAACTTAAGTTCTTATTGCTACTAATTGTTTACTTCTACTTAATAAAAATAATGATGATAATAATAATGTATTCAACTTTATAGAAATAACACTGTCCTTCTTAAGATATCCTTTTATTAAGTTGATAATCATAATGTCATAATCAGGGCTGGATTGGTAATCGGGCATCCCGGTGGGCCGACGCACTTAAGGGGCCTACAGAAGGTTTTCTTTTTTTTGCCGAGGACCATCGCGCTGGGACAGCGAGCAGCCAGTGGCCCATTGGTTTGTCTCCTGTATTGACAGCGTAAACATCCAATCACAATGCGCTATAGACTGAGCGATGAAGTATTTTGCTCCGCCGATATAAAGATCGCTTCACCCCAACTTCTTCCTCTTCGGCTTTTCCCACGTTTTCGTGCCCCCTCAGATTTCTGAGCCAAATGGATTTTAAATGCAGCTTCCAAAAGACAAAAAATAGCCGAATAATATTTTTTATATTTGATACAATCACACCGGTGTGATTAGATCGTTTATTGGCACAGCATCAGCTGTTTTTTTTTTATAATTTTTTTATTTTTTTTTTTATTTTTTTTTACTATTCAAATAGCTGGCAGTGAGCCAGAGACAGACGCGTTTGTACAGCGCTGCATTCTAACCAATCACACACGAGTCTGTTGAGCTTATGAATGCAATGGCCAATCAGAGACGTTCAGATGAGTCATCGCTGAAACGCGGTGTTTTGTTCACTTGCTCGCTGACTGTGCAGATGTGTGTAGGAATGTAAGTAAGATATTCATTTCACAGTGTAAACAGCTTCAGTGATTTAAATGGGAGTTTTTGAGAGTGCTTGAACTCTGGCTAGACTGAAGTGAAAAGGTTCTTTGAAAATTTAAATGTTCTTTACTCTGTAAAATGAAAATGTTATAGCCTAATATAGTAGCCTAACTTACAATATTGTTATTAAATTCACATTAAATACAAAGTCAGTCGTGTTAAAATATTTTATGGCATGACACCCATATCTGGTACGCCTATTTAAGTAAAAAGTCGGGGTTTTATGTGTAGTTAATAGATTACACTATTACTCTACTTTGTCACCCACAAATAATATATTATTATACACAAGTTATACAGTGATATTGTGGCTGCTGTGTCACATGACGAGCCCCCACCCCCTCGTGCCCCCTCAAAAATCATGAGTGCATGAAGCCCCTGAGTGTGACACATACATACACACACTACCAGTCAAACATTTTTTGAACAGTAAGAAAGATCCAATAAAAAAGATCCAAAGATCAGCATTTATCTGAAATAAAAAGCTTTTGTAACATTATAGGCTACATATACCATTCAAAAGCTTGGAGTCAGTATATTTTTTTTCCTTGGGAAATGATAGAAATTAATACTTTTATTTAGCAAGGATGCTTTAAATTGATCAAAAGGGACGATAAAGACATTTATAATGTTACAAAAAAATTATATATCAGATAAATGCTGTTCTTCTGAACTTTCCTACTTCATCAAAGCAACCTGAAACATTCTACTCAGCTGTTTTCGACATAATAATAATAAATGTTTTTTGAGCAGCAAATCAGAATACTTGAAGGATTTCTGAAGGATCATGTGAAGTGACATGGGGCCAAGTATGGTGACCCATACTCGGAATTGTGCTCTGCATTTAACCCATCCAAAAGTGGCATCACACACACACCGTGAACACACAAACCGTGAACACACACCCTGAGCAGTGGGCAGCCATTTATGCTGCGGTGCCCGGGGAGCAGTTGGGGATTTGGTGCCTTGCTCGAGGGTCTCACCTCAGTTGTGGTATTGACGGTGGAAGAGAGCACTGTACATTCACTCCCCCCACCTACAATCCCTGCCGTACGAGACTCGAACCCGCAACCTTTGGGTTATGAGTCCGACTCTCTAACCATTAGGCACGACTTCAATGTACTGGAGTAATTATGCAAATTCAGCTTTGAAATCGCAGAATAAATTACATTTTAAAATATAATCAATGGAAAAAAGTTATTTTAAATAGTCAAATATTTCACAATATTACTGCTTTTAAAGTATTTTGGATCAAATAAATGCAGGCATGGTGAGCAGAAGAGAATTCTTAAAAAACATTAAATCTTGCTGTTTCAAAATAATTGACTAGTAAGTGTGTGTATCTATATATATATATATATATATATCTATATATATATGTGTGTGTGTGTGTATATAATATATATATATATATATATATAATATATCTCGCAGTGGTGGTGGGCCGCCTGGACCAAAAAATTCCAGGGCCGAATTTTTTGTCCCAGTCCAGCCCTAGTCATAATGCATGCAGGTACAAGATCAGTACATGGTACTGTCACGTCTCAGATGGCAATACCTATAACACTATTTACCTAGTAATGCAAGGTACTTCAAAGAATACCATGTTCTTCTAACCATTGTACCCATTCCATGTTAAAATGTAAAAAAAAAATAATAATAATAATAAAAAACTTACTAGGCCGAGTAGGATAGTGGTTGCTTATTTATAAGAGAGTGTACATAATATGATGGTTCTGCCAAAAGATAAATAACAATACAAATATAAAAAAGGTTGGATTTTATCATAGAAAATAGGATGTACTGTGACTGTTAAATAATTGACAAACATATAGACAAACAAACAACAAATGCATTGGCTACATACATGCATACAAAACATACATACATACTTCATATGGACAAGAATCCATCACCTCCAAGCCCATATGCTGCCAGAGCGCAGAACTGTTAAGACGCACATTTACAGCTGGCATTTCTACACATGCGCACGTGCGGTGAAATAATCTCTTGTGCACTTCTATATTTTGAACACAAGAGCGCACTGTCGTACAGCCATTATTTCACAAACTACACTCTTCAAAATAAAGGTATGCCATAGAAGAACCTTTTTGTCTAAATGGTTCCATAAAGAACCTTTAACATCTGAAGAGCCTTTCTGTTGCACAAAAGGTTCTTTGTGTCGAAAGAAGGTTCTTCAGATTACAAAAAGGTAAGAAAGAGATGGTTCTTTAAATAACCTTTGTTTGAATGGTTCTTTGTGGAACCAAAAATTGTTCTTCTATGGCATCGCTTGAAGAACCTTTTTAAGCACCTTTATTTTTAAGAGTGTTCTGAATCACCTTACTGTGTGGATGCAAACAATCAGTATCAGATTACTTTTATAGAGGCTCTAAAATATAATATTTTTGTACCATTGCCAGTGTTAAAATTGGAGGGTGGGGGGCTTATTATTATTAAGTCTTAAGAATAAGTCTTATTTTTTAGTCTTCTTGTTTCCATCCATCCTTTTATAAACTTTTTATATCTATAGCTATCCGATCTGAGATAACGCATGACGTGACCAGGTGACTGAAGTGTAAACAGGCCCTTACTCAACCTCAAGCGAAGAAAGAAATTCATACAGGTCTGGAACAACATGAGGGTGAGTAAATGATCTATCCCTTTCAGTGAACAGATTAGTTTCCTGAAGATGTATGTTAGATATGGTAAATCAGACCATGAGGCTCAAGTAGGATACAGTCAGGTTTGCCATCTCCATTCTGAACACTTGACTTTTTTTTGGCCCTACCATGCAATTACAGGTCACAGTCAAAAAAAGTATGTGTCACATGAACATACACAAGGAGTATGAATATATAATGAAGCAAGTTGTTAGTCCACAACCATCTTCTGTGCTGATGGGGTCTCTTTTCAGTTTTTGTACTGTAAGCATGTCTTAGTATGATGGGGTGAAACTAAAGAGTGTCAATATGCACTGTGATCATTTTCTCCTAGGTGTGCGACATTACGATAAGTTACACTGCTCTGGAACCTTGAATGTTAGTTTCAGCTATAGCCTTTTGAAATATTGTTGCCACCTTTTGAGCAAGGAAAAAAAATCAAGCGATGTGTAAACAGGAAATACATTACAACTCCAGAAGAGCGTAAAGTAAACTGTTTTACCCTTTGTCAGCGCCTGTAAACTGACCTTGTTTCCTGATTATTTTGTATCTCAACAACATTACACTGAAGATACTACATGCTGAGCCATGTCATATAAGTGTCATAAACTTATTTATTATCTTGTGTTTATTATACATGTTTATTATTTCTATTCCAAAGCATAAAAACTCAGCCATTTCTTTTAGTGATTACAATTTTTTTTTTTATGATAATAGGCAAGCTGGAGAACTAGATGGGCGGAGTAATGGATAAAGTTCTTACAAACAAAAAAATAGAAAACAATATACAATTAAAATACTCTTACATACGTATTACAATAGAATAGCTTTCTTGAATAATCTTTTCTTGTAAACTGGAATAAAACAAGACCACAGACATTTTTTGTGTTGTCTCAATCTTGGCCTTAAACAAACATTGGGATAAGCATTTACAGGAACATTCATTCCTTTTGGTTTACTTCCAGCTTTCTGCTGGTAGCGTTCCCGCGGGAATAACCAGCTATAACAACCATTTCAGTGATGGTTTTCTTTCATCTATGGACAGAATTTGATTTATTTTTTTTTATGAATTGAAACAGGAAACAAGACAGTATCTCTAACTCTGAAAGAACACATGGGTATTGCATCTTGGGTATAGACTTTAGATAAAATGAGGTCGAGAGGGATGCATCTGAATATGCCTACTTGAAACAGTATGTTAGACGTGTCCAAATTCAACAACTAACATTTTAGGCAAAATGTACCCAGGTGACCTGCTATTTCCAGTCAAGATTCTGAATATCTGATTGACACTTTGATTATCTCATGAGACCATGGGAGAGAAGTTGTGAATGGCAGTGAAGCTACACAACTGATACTGGTAGGTTACATGACAGTGGCAACATGTCATGACAGATATAGCACGTCCATATTTCACTCATACTAGATTACATTACATTTAGTCATTTAGCAAACACTTTTAACCAAAGCGACTTACAAATGAGGACAATAAAAGCAATCAAACCAACAAAAGAGCAACAATTGTAAGTGCTGTGATAGATCCAGTTAGTCTAATGCAGAACAATAGCAGTTATAATAATTAATATAATAATAATAATAAATAAAAGAAAACAAGTAGCTAGAATAGAAAAAGAATAGAGAACACCAGTTAGAGGGTTATTTTTTCTTTGTTTATTAATAAATAAAAAGAAAATAAGTAGAAGGAATAGAGAAAGAATAGAAGTGAGAGTGCTAGTGTTGAAGGTCAGTTTTTTATATAATACATAAAGAAACAATTATATATACTAGAAGAGAATATATAGTGTAGTGTTATAGGTCAAGGTTTTTATGAATAAAAGAAAAAAAGGTAGAATAAGAATAGAATCGAATTAGAATAGAGAGGGTCAAGTTATATATAATTATTATATATATAATAGATTATATATACTATATATAATATAATATATACATATATATTAAATAACAACCAGACAACAAAAATAAAGCACAGCATCTTAAGCAAATATATATATATTATATATATATATATTAGATATTATATATATATATATATATATATATGGTAGCGGGTTTACCATGAGAAAATAATAGGCCACACAAATTTTAATTACAGTTGTAACTGAAAATCGAACGTTCTTTAAGCCACGCAATTTACAATCAAATTAAGTTACATCTGCAAAATAAGAAAGTCATTTTAAAATAAGATAAAATATATAACAATTAAATTTACAGTACCTCATAAACTGGATAAAAACATTAAAGTGAAAAACGCACTGATTCCATTGTTTATTTGTTTTATCGCAGAGTTTAAAAAAAATTGCTACTCTCTCAACACTGTGTGAACTTGAGAACTGATTCATACAGCCATTAAAATCACCTTGGGTCCAGTTGGGTCCAGAAAAGTAACTGCAAAAATGTCTCAAAAAAGCTAGTTCTAGAAATAGTTCAACCAGACATTGTTTGTGGCTTAAGTGTCTAAATACTTCTGAGACAACTGTTTACAGACTACTATTCATTTTTTATAACACTATTTCATATTTCACTTCTATTATTCATACATACATAACACACACAGACAATGACACCAACTATATGTTTCTCTGCTATCCTGAAAAGTTTACGCTCCGTTTACGAGAATACGCTCCAGTGCAGGTGAACATCTGAAGCACACTTCCTGCATTACAGACACCTAAAGCAGAAAACTCCCACACCTAAAGCAATTACTCAACTGTGATGTTTTTTTGATATCCTAAAAACGTGCTTCATGGTTTCACTCAAGACACATGTCTTATAGTAAATACTGAATCAAACAGATTGTTTATTTAAACTAATAAAAGCATTTTTTAGGAGTCGGACTGGGTAGAAATACCTGCCCATAATCTCATTTTACAGTGCAGCTCTGTCATGTTTGAGAAAACAGTGCTTCTAAGCACGTGGATTTAATGTATCTTACACACACACACACACACATACACACTAAACAAGTGTGTCTGACTCGCTCAATATGAAGAGATTGTCTTTGAAATTTCCTCCATTAAAGAATATGTACTGATGGGAAAACATGCAACTCTTCCTTGTCTATTAAAGGTTTTTTTCTTGCCTGAAAAAAATCCTCATTTAACAGGTGAAGACTAAAAAGACAAGAAAACAATGAACATGAAACAAAATCCAAAACCAATGTTACAACTATTTATAAGACATAATTCAACTGAAAGTACCTGAAAGGGTTATGTGCACACTATGATCTTATTTGAACCTTAAAAGAATCTTGTAAATTAGATCCTGTGTGTAATCAAGATATTATTGTTTGTGTCTGGGTAGAATAAATGCCCTGATTGTGGGCAAGCCCTTACAGCTCATTCTATATAAGATAAGATGACTGATAACAGATTCACAATACAAGACTGCATCTGTTAGCAGTTATTTGTATAGTTTCCTGTCTGGCAGTCATGGCAAACCTGTCCGTCTGAAAGAGAGAGATTAATAAAACTAATTACAGAACCCAGGATTAACCGTTAAGCCATCAGGATTGAACTCTTCCTGAAAGATTTCTTGAAACCCCTGATGGAAACAGTGGAAAATGGAAGTAGGCGAGATATCTAACAGAAGGGTTTTTTTCCCCAACATGGTCTTAAATTAAGGACTGATAAATGCAATCTCCCAATGGAATATACTGTATATACATAATTATTATTATTATTAGAGGCATATATGAAGGCGATGTCAAACTACTGTATAAGAAGGTTGATTTGTAACCTAAACTGTGTTTTTTGGACAAGGATGTTTTTAAATTATTATTATTTATTATTAATCCTTATTCTTAGCAAATTATCCGATTATCACTGTGTAAATTATCCCTGTGTATTTGCAAAAGCAATAATTAACCTCTTCACGTAGCCTTACGCATCCTTAACATAGTCATGTTCTTATGCATCCTTTAGCGAAATGCTTTCGTAATTCATTGTCAAAAAACAACAGGCTTTCAGTGTGACAACTTATCCCCATGAACCCAAAAGGTTTACCTATAAGGTCATGCCTTGGCAATCAATGGGTCACTAGCCTCTTTTAATGTGTTTTTTCAAACGTTCACTGTACAAAGTGTGACAACTTACTCCAGCCTCCCCTACTAATACATTTTCACTGTAGGTTCTCACACACTAAAATATTTATTTTGTGTTACTCTTACAGTAGGTGAGTGATAATACTCCTTTGTTCAAGCTGCAAGACTTCCCGCATTGCATCATTGCAATGCTATATTACAAGAGATGTGCAGATAATTTGAGATTATCTGTTTCAGATAACTGTAAACACTCTGCACAGCAAACGTATCTTAAAGCCAAGCTGTAGTTTATTTTTTGGTGACTCTGCTTTTGGTGACATTTTGCAGCACTGGATAAACTCTTTCTGGTGATAACCTGGATAAACCTTTCAGAGATATTTGTGGTTTGGCAGCATCTAATATATATATATATATATATAATTATTATATATTATATATATAGATTATATATATATATATATATATAATTCGCATCTCTTATCCTCACTGTGTTATTGAACTGAAAACAAATACTTCTTCAGATGAGATGAGATTTCTGGTGAAGTTCGAAAAACATAAATGAATTCATGTTGGAGGCAGTATAGATAATACTGTATAAGCAGCACATAGTTGGTGTTTGGTATTCATGCATTCTGGGGAAAAAAAGTTAATTTTGGCAATGTGACCATTTTTGTTGCACATACTGTATTTTTTTTAAATCAGCAATCAAGGATTCTTCAAAAAATGCAGTCATTAACAACAATCAGTCACAACATGAACTCAGTTGCAATTTCAATTTCAGAAGTGCAGCTTTTATTTAACAGTAGCTTTCCAGTAATATGTTACTTTTTCAAATAAGTAGCAGTGTAACGTGACAAAACACCGCATCTATTTTTTGTAATGGAAAGCAATATTGTGCAAACTAATCAAGCGCGTTAGCCTGCACACCCACTTCCTCTGGAAAGTCCGACTCATTTGTATTGGTTCAATCAGACGGCTCATTCAAATGCACCGGTTAAATAAAACGATAGATAATGATTCATTTGTATCCCTATTCAAAAGTTGGTGCTGCATTTTACATGTTCTTTTTTGTAGCCGTATACAAAATAATAGTATAATGCTTATTGCAATCATTTTACAAAAAAATATGTTATATAAAAAGCTATGTTAATGCAGTTACTTAGTCTACATAATGCTTTTATCTACATTTATTGGTGTTTAAATGAGATCCTCAGTGTTTTTGCCAGATAAATAATGCAAACATAAATACTGTAAATATACATAAGAAGTAAATAAACATTTACAAGTAATTAGCTAAATAAATAAATATACATTCATAAAAATAAATTAACTTTTACAAATACAGTAAATAATAAATAAGTACAAAATTATATGTGCATTTTCTTTTCTCTTAAATTTTCCATGGAACCCTTCCATGGCTCAGTTTGTTTATTTGTTACAGTTTTTGAGAGCGAGTTTGACTTCCACCTGCATAATCAACATTAAGTGTAATGTCTTGCAAAAATTCGATAATGGAACATGTTTTAGCCAGATTTGTAAAACGTGTTATGTGTGGGATCATGTTTTACTTTTTCTATTGCTGAAAAGCATGAAATGTTAAGCAATATACAACACATCAAAGTGGACAACTTTTAAAATTCCTCCAGCTCATTGTCACTTTCTTAATCATATGAATAACTAGGCTCACAAGCCTGTGACATCAGCACAAACTTTCCCAATTGAGTATATTGCGCAATTCCCTCTGACTCTTTAAAAGAGCTGCATGTTCCACAATGTGGACAGAATTCACCAACAGATCTGAGCGCCTCAAATATCTAGCATCCAAACTAGATTTACTTTTACATTTTGTTAGTTTTTGGCAGAATGCACTGCAAAATCTTTTCAGTCTCTGTTATTGTTTTTCTGGGATTCCTGACCATTGGTGAAGGTAAGTGAATTGCAGAAATTTGGTAATATTATAGGTTAATCAGTAACCATAGCTAGTACAAATGCACTTTTACGTTATGCATGTATGTGATGAAAAATGAACGCATTATTTTGCTTTTAGGAATGAGACTTAGAGGTCTGGGTGTAGATCCACGCTGTCGCTGCATTGAAACAGAGAGTCGACGCATTGGAAAACACATAGAGAGTGTGGAGCTCTTCCCTCCAAGCCCACACTGTAAAGACACAGAGATCATGTGAGTTTTCACACTAATAATGCTTTAACCCTTGCAGATTACAAGTTTAGAATAAATCCATAATGATTCAGATTAATATAATAGTAAATTGGGTTCTTACTGGTTGTTCTCTGTATTTCTAACACAGTGCCACCCTGAAGGGATCCAGAAAAGAGATCTGTCTGGACCCTTCTGCACCCTGGGTTAAGAAGGTCATTGAGAAGATCATTGCCAAGTAAGTGTCAGTAAATCCTTACTATGTGTGTGATGTCTAATGCTGAAAAAGTACAACAAATGAATAAGTACAAACTATCAGGTCTCATCGCATTTGTCAAGGAAATAACAATAACAAATACCTTTTTTGTTTTGCAGCAAAGCACCATGTTTGGATCATCTGTGAAGTTGAGCCTGATGATATGGATGATATTGCCACATCTGACATGTCAACCTGTGGGAAACCGATGGGCACAGTCCTACTGTTTGGTTTTGTTTCAAAGAGTTTGCTCAATATTGAGTGTTGTTAAAATATGTGTTGAGTGTTGTATTTATAATTTATGATAACATTTATTTATATATTTTAAATAAAATGATTTTATAAAAATGTTCAGCATTTCTTTGTTTAACATATTTACATATTGATCTTTTTTTGCTATATATATATATATATGAATAGTCATTATTATGAATACGAATAATGAAACTACTCACTCTTTTTCAACCACTTCCACAAAACCTCATGATTCATTTTTTACCACTGCATGGCTAGTGCTGTTTTGTTGGATCCAAACCCCCCAGTTATTTATAAATATGACAATGAAATATCAAGCCTAAATATCACTTCACTTCTTTTTACCAAATAAGGTTTAACCGTTGTAAACAGAGGATTTACTCTGACTCTTGGGTCCTTATAGGAAGAAAACACTATATAATGTGTTCCATATATAATTTGTGTCTTTCATTTTATAATTGTCAGTTATGGACTTTTGGTTGTGTTTCTCTGTTCCTGTTCTCCTGCCTTGTGTAGTTCCATTGCCTTAATTTCTGTTCAGTCCAGTGATGGTTATGATTTGCAGCTGTTACCCATTCATTAGTCTCCTTATTTATATTCCCTGTTCTGTTCAGTCATGGCCGGTTATTTTTTCTTTCCCATTGTGTGTGCTACGTTTGCTCCTGCGATTCTCCTGTGTGTATTCCTTGTGGATTTATAAATAAAAGACTATTTTTGGATTATACTCCGTTAGGTGTTTTAAATAGCACTACATGTTACAATAATAACATTCATTCCATAAGTTATAAATATGAACATTTTTAAAAATGCAGTTATGTTTAGAACTCAGTTAAACTGCCCTGGAAATGATGAAGTGGATTTAAAGGTTCTATAAAACGTGAAAGTAGGTTTTTATATGTGTTCAAGCCACTCGTTCTACTATCAGTCTACCAGAGCATTGCCCTGCACTCAGTAGGTTTGAAAGGTACATCTGGCAAACTTGTATCTGCACAAGACTGCACATGTTGCCACATGAAGACTTGTTACCACATCAAGAGAAAACACCATACTGTTGCACCGTCAGGCACACCGCCATTATCTGCTGCTAATTTCATTGCACGTTGGCTGATGACAAGCTTTTCAGTATATTACAGGAAATATTCATGGCTGTAATTTTTGCTTAATAAATTAAACTGCAAAAAACAATGTGGGGGCAATAAATCAAGACAACAATATTAGTTTGCTCTAAAAAACATAACAGACATTGTCATGTTGGATAATAAAACATATTTGTATTATTAGAAATGTTTCCATCATCGATGTTTCTAGCTTTTTAGTTTGAACTTAATTAAAAATGAATAATTTTTTGAGGAATGGACATGAACGTTAATTAATAATAATAAAAATTGTGCTCCCTTGTCTAAAACAACTTAAAGGGGTAATGAACTGCCTTTTTTTATTATTTTGTACTGTTCTCTGAGATCCACTTATAATGTTATCAAGATTTTTACATCAAAAACCTCATAATTTAGATGTAATAGGCTATTTTCTGTCCTGTTTTGACCCCCCTCATCGGAACGCTCTTTTCCCAGATAGCACACATACATCTGTAAGATCTCAGTTAAAGATTGCTTCATCTGGAAAGCATCTGTTGTGTACAAACATCTTCTGGTAGACATCTTTAAGATGTCAGTTTTACATACATTCTAAATCATAAACATCTTAAGACATCTTCTGAACGTCTATTTGACATCTGACAGGAAATGTCCTATAGACGTATTGTAGATGAGCAAACACTCATTGTCTTGCAGATTTAAATGCAGACGTCAAATAGACATCTCCGTGATGTGTGTGCTGTCAGGGTTTGAATAGGTGTAGCTGATTGTAGACTAATGAGAGACTAATGAGAACGTTTTGAGTTCTGAAACTTACAGAATGTTTTTATAGTACATCAAAAGATCAAGGGAATTTTGATTTCTCAGTTCATAGAAGATGAGTTCATTAACACAAGATGTTAATTCACAAAATTCAAAATGCATTCATTATAAAATGATTTAGTAATGTTTCACAAGTGTGACAAAGCCAACCAGGAATTAGTCTTGTGTAACTTGTGATATTTCCAACATAAAGTCAGTGGCTCATTTAAAAATCAAGAATGGCAAGTATAGATGGACATGACTGGTTGTGTTAAACTATATAAGTGTTGATATAGGTTTACCAACAATGTGCATTGAATTGCATCTCTTTCATATTATTGAACTGATTAGTTCAATTCTTCATGTTTTTCCTTTTTTCTTTGTTTTAGGCTTGACAGGCAGCCAGATAGTGAGGGTTAAAATCATATCTTTGTGAATGAGAAATGCTTAATGGATTTCATTTCATCATACATAGTAATAATCTGAATATCAGATACAACTTTGAGTCTTGCTGGTCCACTCTATGCATGGTTCACCAAAAGAGTTTAGCTTTAACTTGCTTCTTTCCTTTATCCATCTGTTTTTCCTTTCATATTTATCCTTTCTTCTTCCTCTCCGCTGTCTACCAGCTGTTGCCAGTGTTTTCTGTTCCTTCTGCAACCTTCTTTTAGAGGGGAACAGGACTCACAAATGCTGGCCAGGGCCTGGGAAAGAAGGGAAAAGAGACAAACAGAAGGTACAAACCTGCAACACAAAGGCACAGCATTGCAGCAGAAAGCTCTCTTACTCACTAAACACACATACTGACACACATTTCTAACAGGATGTGTGCGAGCAGGCCCTCACCTCAGAGTGGAGAGCAAATCCCGTCGATATAATCAACCTGCATGTGGGGTAAATGTATGGAGTTTTTACAGTCCATCATATCCTTTAAGAAAGAGATTCAACCTTTGATTCAAACTTCTGATAAAACGACACACCTGTAACATTTTGTGAAAGATAATTTGTCACCCTCCCTCTTAAATATAGAGTCTTCCTGTACAAAAGTAAAAAAGTAAACAAGTAGAGGAAGTTAACACATAACTCTAGACTTACATTTGGCTGAATGTTGAATTCACACTTTTCTCTTTCTCCTTGTGCATAAAATTCTGTTGCTACAAGTTCAGCAAGCTGTCGAGGTAAAGTGAAAGAAAGAGAAATTTGTGTATGTGCGTATATAAGTGTGTGTTTCTATGTGTGTGCTTGCATGCACATGTGGTTGTGGTGTACCTGCATGCATGCATGTAAATGTGTGTGGGAGAAGCTCACCCACTTCTGAACAGGCCATGGTTTGGTTATTGCACATATGTTGCTTGCTGTCATTAGCATTGACCTATTTAGATCAAGATAATCAGTTAATATAGAGACAGGAAGTGAACATCACTTAATATAGACACAGGAAGTGGTCATAAGCAAAAAATGTGGTCAAAGTTTCCTGCTCTTACGCTGTGCTTACAGTGAAATATAATGAGAGCAGATAAAAGAAAGCAAATAATTCTTAGAGTGGTTGTGTTGTTAGAAGAAGACAATATAAAAATGTATATGTACTGTAGATTTTTGGTGGGTTGTGTGAGAAAGTGTGTCAGGTGAAATTACATTTCTATTAAATGTTTTTATTTATTTATTTATTTATTTATTTGATAATGTGTATCTGGCATTATTGCATAGTCTTCAAAAATATATTTTTACCTCAGCAGTTCTCTATGTCCTTCATCTTTCCAAAGACAGCTGTTATTCTGAACGAGTTTAAAGAACATAGTTCTCTTCCTATAGAAAAACAAAAACATACAGACACACAAACAATTTAGGTCGTTGTGCTTTAACATTTTGTGTGAACAGCTGTGTTTAGAGCTTGAACTGGAAAAGGATTATAGCTTACTCTATATAGATAGCAAGGTCTGCTGCCAGAATGTTCTTCTCAATCATCTGCGCACAGGCCCTGTATTCCTTCAATGAGAGCGAACTGAGAATCTGACTGCCCTGAAAGAGAAGAAGGGTGAGAGGTATGAAACCGTTGTACATGGACATGGATTCATAACTGTATGAGGGCCAGATAGATAGCTAGATGGGTGGACAAACAGATGGATGGATGGAATCTAAGGAGACAATGGATGACAGGACAACATGATTGATGGATTTTGAATAGATGTTATGGATGGATGGGTGAATGGATGTTGCTATGAATGGATAGATGTTATGGATGGATAGATGACTGGACAACAAGATGATGGATGGATGGATATTACGGATATATGGATGGATGGATGATATCGATACTACTGTATAGATGACTGGACAACAAGATGGATGGATGAATGCCATTGATAGATGGATAAATGGATGCATGTTATGGATGGATTGATGTGTAGATGTTATGGATTAACAGACAGACAGATAGATGGATGTACAGATGGATCTTTAGAGGGTTGTTGAGAATGAGAAGGCACATGTCATAATGATGGTGCTCCAGCGATGAGTGACCATACAGCTGTGCTAGAGGCTGGTTACTTCTAAGACACCGAGAGAGGAAGGGGGAAAAGAGAACAAGAAAAACAGGGGGTCAAAAATGCACAACAGACTGTAATATTGCATTTATTTATCAAGCCGTAATTTACCAGGACAAAATATTAAGGTAATTTACAGTGTTTAAATATGTATTCTTGAGTAGTTATTCAAGTAGTTTTTAATTAGAAATCATAATGTGGCATCTCAAATACCAATGCAGCACTACAGAGTGGCCACACTTTAAAACGTATAAATGGCATTGTATAAATAACAATGGCATTCACAGATGCTTAAATGTGTTCAAATACTTGTTAGGCTAATCTAAATTGAGATCCAGGAACATACGCACAACGGCCTGAGTCATGGCAGTCTGGGACATATCAAAATTCCTGAAGCCAAAATCCAGTAAACGGAGGGCATCTGCTGACGGGATGACAGCATCCTAGTGGAGAGAAAATTGAAGGGAAATGGGAAAACTAATAAGACATTTAAAATTACACAATGTCCTGCGTTGAAGTGCAACCAACATAAGAATAGGCCTAAGCAACTCTAACCACAGGAAGTTGCAAGTTCTCTCTATCACATCAACATTTACAGTCCTTAATGCTGTTGCACAACAATTCAAACAAGTTGATTGAGTCTTGTGCAGATGTAGAAGGATAGTAGGTACTTTTTTAAAGAAAAATAAAAGGAAGTACTAAAAGGAGAGTTTCAGTACCTCTAGGGTATCAATTACTTTTTGTGAAGCAGAGATTTGATAAGATAAGACCTGTAGGTGTAAGCACACACACACACACACACACACACACACACATACAAGCACAGTGCGAATAGGAAAAGAAAAACTAAAATCTGTAGAACTTTTACATTTTAGATTTTCCTGTGTAAATCAATCCTGGTATTGTGTGATTGTTGAGTCAGCATTCAGATCACTTGCTCATTATTCTGACAATATGAAGTGATTTCCAGTGACTCAAAAGGAATGTCATCATGGGATTTCATACCTCTTTAGTCACAGCCAGCTTGGCTCTGGTTTTATCTGCCGTCTGCTGCGTGTTGAAGTTTTGTAATCCCAGAGCACAGTAAACCGCAAAGTCCTCCAGGAGGTGCTCATCAGCTCGACTAAAAACTTAGTCTCAGTGAGAGCCATTTTACTGACTAGCTATATGAAGAAAGCATAAAAAATTATGTGTCTACAGTCTAAACAGACTATTTTCATACCAATATCATTGTCAACCCTCTAAATTCCTGTGGAGATTCACAGAATGGGCTGTACTATTTGTATCTAAACTGAGAAAAACAACAAGTGAGATCTTTTTAATTGCATCAGTGAGACTGAAAAAAGAGCAAATGGAAACAGATTTTCCAAGATCAAAAGTCTTTCTAAACCAAATGATCTCAACTATGTTGTTCCATGTTAAATATATAGTTCTCTTACTGTATGCAATATATTATAATACGTGCATATATGTGCAAAAGAGAAAAGTCTGAATTTAAAAAATCCTCTGGGAAAGCGTGATGACTGAGAGCTTTGGTTTGTTGGATCAATACTAGAGACTGTGGATATTTGATGTTATTTCCCTGTTTGCCTCATTCATGTCAGAAATAGAGGTAGCACTTTAGTTAAAAACCAATTCTCACTATTAACTAGTTGCTTATTAGCGTGCATATTACTAGCTATCGGGCTGTTTTAGGTTCTCTATAAGCACTATTAAGCTTTTCTACATGCCATATCTAGATCCATACCCGACCGACGAACGCCTGCGAACCCTAGATCACAACGCCCTCTCCGCTAGGCATCTAGACGCTGTGTGTGTTAATACTATAATACGCAGTAAATTTTTAGTGTTAGTGTATGGACGACCCAGACCCGCGTAGCGTAAACATTAAGCGCATGAGGACCGTTGGCACGACACATTGTTACCAAACTAAAGTGTGACTGAAATAGACAAGGAAAATCCCAGATAAGAGGTACTTTTTGGTCACATGATGATATGGTTTTCCCTAAAGTGACAATAAATATATATAAAAAGGAAGAAAAACTATGAAAATATGTCATTGATTTCCATGTAGACATATGATCCCAATCTGTCCATTAGCAAAATTATTTATACCAGCACTCCAGGTGTTATTAATAATATTATATGAATAGCAAAGTGACCAGTGAATCAATCAGATAAACTTACAGGTCTGTTGACAATGTTCAGTGTCTATATCGAGTTTTGCACATGTACAGCATCCATGTAGATGATGTCACTGCTGTCATAATTCCTAAAGATTATAGTTACACATGTGATTTTACATTTAACTATGCTAAACTCATTGTATACATATGAATACATAAAGTTTGATAACTTTTTTGTTTGCTAAAGTATTAAAGAGCAATATCGAACACTTATGTGACTTTCAATATTATGGGTTTAAAAAACGACCTGTTATTTTGTGTATAACATGATCAAATTATAAATGTACATTTATTTACCTTGTAGAACATTGGAAAGAGCAATTGGTTTCTTTATGCTCTATATAGACCATCTTTTAGAAAGGCCCCTGCAATACAAAAAAACAAACAAAAAAAACGCCGATCATAACCTTTTTTGTTTTAACAATGAATCATTATCCATAAACTTTTATTGATTGATTCTTGTACTACCGTGGAGCTCTCATATGAGATGAAAATAGTACAGAATTGTGCTTTGTGTCACATGACTATGAGAGAGTCGTAGTCATGTGACACCAGCTGGGCTACTTCCAACAGTACCAGTCACATGATAAAAGTAACATACAATGTAGAATGTAAGTTAATCATTTATTATTGTGTATGTATATAGTACCATAGTATTATCTCACATCTGATATCAACAGTTTCCCAATACAGTAATTTTTAAGGATAAAGTTGCAAATTATGTGTTTTTTCCATATTGTTGGTTTGCAAATTGTGTCTTTGTAACAGTATATTGCCAAAATATCTTATTTCAAGCTAGAAAAAAAGTTCTTTGTGATTAGCATGTTATGTATCCTTAACAGATGAATAATTTTAGATAAAAGTGCCTAACTAAGTAAAAGTAAAGTCTGTGTGACACCTGGTTGCGTTTGCTCTCTTGTTCAGAACTCTCACACAGCTGACAGTTTTCCAGGATCAGTCCGAACAACACCATGTGTGACGACAGCATCTAGAGACAAAAAGATAACTCATTCTTTGACTCAGGTCACATGACAAAAGTTAGCATATGTGGCTTGTCATATACAATTCGTTGTATAATTCACACAAATGTCATGCATTATGTGTAATGAAGAAAAATGTACATGTACTCAACATTATTGCATTTCAAATTTGTTCAAAATCTTTAATATTGATAAATACTGACTTTCTCATCTTGTTCTGAGAAAAAGCTCCCTGCACATGTGCTTGGCCTGCTTTTGTTCACAGCTATGACAGCACCTATAACCTGCCAAAATACAATGGACCAGTCCTTAGAGAGATAAAAACAAATTAACATGCATTACTAAAAAGATATAAAAGACTAACTGGTTATTTAGCAAAATATCATATTACAAATATAAATAATATCATGTAAAAAAAAAAAAAAAGACAGTATATTAATGGATAATCTAAAACTGTCCAACCTCCTTTTTGTGGTTCAGGATGGGCACACTGAGAATACTCTTGGGTCTGTCCTCTTCCCTCTCATACGGTTCAATCTGAAATCTCAGATCCTATAAAAACACAGTTCAAATCAATTATTAAGGTGATTCAGTAAACCACATCAATTTAAAACACTGCATCACTATGTTATCTCTGAGGTGATGACAGCGTATGCTCTTTTCACAGGCAAACGTGAGAAATTTCAGAGGTGTAACAGGGTTGGAACCCTAGAGAAGGCTAACGATAAGAGTTAAGTGGCATGTTTATAAGAGAGAGATGCTGGTAAAGCACAGATTACTATCTCTGCTATTCATTCTGTCTCTCTCTTCTCTGCTTACATTCTGTCAGCTGTCACCGTGCCAAATCTGGGTTTAAAGCTTAGAGCAGGGAAGGATTTCCCTTTCCACACTGCCACACACATGTCCCAGAGCGTATAAAGACTCACAAGCACACACAATCTCACCCCTCGTTCCCACGCATACTCGTGACCAATAAAGCTAAAGACACATGATATATTGCTATCATATAAGTACAGTATATATGATATGTTACTGTTTTTTTAATTTATTGGTATCAGTCAACATTACATATTCAACTGTACACGCCAATTTCCCCTATTTTTACAATGGAACCTTACGTTTGCCATCATCTAATGCTCACTTAAATGGAATATTAATTAACAATTAATTAATTAACACAGTTAAATGTAATCTTTATCAAACCTTAAAATGAATTTCCATATTCATATTGTTCTGTAATATGTTGAAAGGTCTAAATTCAATTTTAAAAATTGTATTAAATTATTAAAGAAATTATAATAACTTTATATAATTATATTATTATTCTAGTAAAAAAAATTCAAAGCTGTAAATAAAACAAAGATTATTGGAGTACATTTTACAAGAAAATACTATTTCAGTCTGTCTACTTTAATATGTCATATTTAATTCAATGTGTTCCTTTAATTATTTGTGAAATTTACTAGCAATTTCTAATTGAAAACTGTTTCTAACACCAAAAATACTATTTTTTTCAGTGTAGCATTTAAAATTAGTTTTTAGTGTTTAATATTAATTTATTTAGACAAAAAAGTATAACATTTTAATATTTGACATACATTTGTTATCAGTTTATCTGCGCATTGCTTACTACTTCATACGTACTGTATTATTTTGGGATGCATAAATTCACTTGTAGCGTTTAAAATTATTTATTTTAGCATTTTTTTTTAAATTTTTTTTTATTTAGACCAATTAGTATAGAAATGTAATATCTGCCATTTACTGGTTATCAGTTTATCTATATAACAGTATTGGCTGTTTATTAATATCTGTGCATAAATATTAATATCTATGCAAAAATACAATAATGAAATCTAAATGAAACACACTATCTTTAAAAATGTAATAAGATATATATTCAACCAATTCCAAGAAACTCATCCTTATCTTCATTTTCAGACACATTCAACACTGGTTTCCATTTTCATTATTGGAATTACATTATTATAAATATTTATTTGTTTACACATTTTTCATTATTGAATAGTGCAGTAAAATCGTTGAAGCCACCCCAGATTTATAGTCTGTAAACTGTTAAAAGCTCTAGATCTAGCTCTGAATAACTTGGCACATTATGGAAAATTTAAAGCACCTTGGATTAAAACTCAATCTGTATTGAGGACAAAAAATTAGTTCTGGTCAGTCCTGGAATGGCTCGAGTAATCTCCAGCATTTCTGTTACAAGGGGAATCCTGGACCAGAGTCCAGCAGTGACCTAAACTGACTGTGTAAAAGCCAGATTAGACTTGACATGGAACACCCCTCATTTATTACCTCACAAGTATTCCTGATGTTAAGTGGCCTCCCAGTGCTGACCACGTATCCCATAATGCACTTGTCACACTCTGCCTGTGTGTAGCAGTAGACAGACTCCTCATCTGATTGGAAGATAGGACTCAAACACTTTACCTGTTTTGTCCACTACTGTCAGAGACAGCAGCACTGAGCCTGAGGGATCTCACAGAGGTGCTGTAGCATCTGAAGACAGATGTGTTTGTTTTGTAGAGGTCTAATCGGACCACCAAAGAGCCACATCATGAAGTTACAGGCCTCACCTCTTTTACACTGTCCCGCTGGTCTTGGGGAGCTCAGAGAATGTGGCAAACACTTCTACCTTGACATACAAGGTGAAAATGGAAAGCATGCAGACTGTAGTGACCGAGGAGAACAACCCCCGGCCTGATCCAGACACATAGGATCATCAGTCTGATGGACGGAAAGGCAAGAGCGTGGTCTTTCCATTGTGGCAGGGTACACATGCCCTCGAGAGGGCCCACAGACAGGATGGGACACTCTACGTTTGCCAAGAATATTCAACCTAGACCTTGGCTCAGTTTTTAGGGTTTGGGCATCTTGGGTTCTTTCTACACAGCCATGCACCCAATGTCTAAGAAAAGACATAATAGCAGGTTAGATTGCACTACTAGCAATTTGGGAATAGCCTGTATATCTTAGGTTTTTGATCCACCAGACCAAATTAAAATAGAAATTCATACTGGATTAAGCAGGTCTTTCCATCAAACACTGTCTGTGAGATCATTTATGAAGTAAACAAATAAACAATGAAATGTGTCAGTAAACAAATAATTTTAAAGAAATTACTGTATCACTGTTTTCACAAAAATATTAAGCACCACTTTTGTTTTTACATTGCTAATAACAATGTATGTTTCTTGAGTAGAAAATCAGCATATTATAATGATTTTTGAAGGATTATGGGACACTGAAGACTGGAGTAATGACTACTGAAAATTCAGCTTTGCCATCACAGAAATAAATTATAATTTAATCCATGCTGAAACAGAAAACAGTTGTCTGAAATTGTCTTCATATTTCACAATACTACTGTTCCAACTGTATTTTTGATCAAATAAATGCTGCCTTGGTGAGCCAAGATATATATATATATATAACAACTGAAAATAGTAAAGCATTGCAACAATTTCTTCTTCTCTTGTTCTATCCAGCACTACACAAAACCCTATCCTGTTGCATTTTGACTGAAAAAATGCATCATATATCACATAATGTTTTCACACTCTCTCAGAACAGAGACAGCTACACTGCTCACCTTGAGGATCTGCTAAAGTAAGACCTGGCAGAATCCGAATGATCATCCAGCCATGCCTTCACTTTCTCACTTTCCTTTCCCATCCTGAATCCCAGTCTCTGGGTTTTGGCCCCTGGGGTCCAGAGAGGGGAGAAGAACCATCCAAGCACTGGTGATGACACACTGTGAACCCTTCTCTCCATTCTTCCCCTTTTTACCCGACTTAGATCTGGACCCTTGAGACCCCCTACGGCCTGAGGAAACTGCATACCTCCCTTCAGCAGGCAAAGAGGGCAGGGACTCCGTTTGCAGACATGGCATGTTTTCTCTCGCCTATCTTCTCTCCAAAAGAAGATGCAGATATGCAAGCTGCTGGACCTTCCTGAAGGAGCGATAAAAAGAGATGAAAATCACAGTTGGTGTCCAGGTCAGAGGATTAAGCTTTGCTGTCACCAGCTACACTAACATCTCAACTCTGCACAGTAGAGTTGGAGGCTAATCTGTTACATAAAACGAATCCGTGAAATAACACCAAGAGGTTCTGTTGTGCCCATTCAGGCAACAGGATTAGTGTCCCGGAGAACTATTAATGACTTTGCACTCTTGTCTTTAACCCACTCTACCTGACAAATAGCTATTAGAAAATGTCAAGTGGGCATAAATAGACTAATCTTACATGATCCAGACGCAGATAAATAAGCAAACTGATTAAAGACTGGAACAGAGCATGAGGACATAATGATTACTGAACATGTCAGAGTATATTTAATACATTTAAATGTATTTTATGGCATTTTGTGAAATAACCTTACAAGTAAACAAATAAACAAATCAATAAAAAGTAACACTAAGATTATTGTAGAGACAATAAGTGCTGATAATGAAAATATTTATTTTAGAAAAAATGCTATAACATTTTTAAGCCTTGTATTATAATATCCTGTATATTATCTTCATTATAAACAGATTATGACTATAACATCATCCAAAAAAAAAAACATTCTGACTGAAGAGCAGGAATTTCCAAATAGGTGGTGTCTGTTACAACAAACCCCCTTAAAAAAATTAAATAAAAACACAAATCAGTGCAGAAAATCACCTTCCTTTTCTAGAAAGCACTTCCCCTTCCCACATGAAAGTTTCACTACTGCTTATAACTGGGTTGAAAGAGGATGCCAAAGCTCTATAAGTCCACTAAAGTACAATACTTCCTATGTATAATATATAAAGTATAATATAATTATGTACAGCATAATACTTACAAGTATAATAACAATGTCTTGCTGTTTGTTTATTTATTTATTGCTGTTGCTGCAACAGTCCTGCCTAAACATCTCTTTATAAGTTGATATTTGATATTAGCGCCCTCTACTGGTCTTCTTAAAAACGGGAGGCATTCCTGACCTGAAAGACATGACTCATTTTCTGTCAGCTGTACCGATGAAGTTGAATTTTGCATGCGATTCATCGGCCTTCATAAGCACAAGTGGTAAGAATGTACATTATAGTACATTAACTTTTGATAAGCGTTCACTATACGGTTTTATAACAGATCTGTACTGCTTTTAAACGTTTTTTTTGTGTGCCAGTAGCGGCACCAAATAAAATTGCAAAAATAAAGACTGATTACAACAAGTTTTAGGTTCATAATACTACCGCATCATAAATTACAACGCCTCATGCCTCTCAAATGCGAATTTTGAAGACCCTGTAATTTTTTTTATAACCTTAAAGGTATTGTCATATTTACAACTGCTTGGCGAAATCTCGCGGGTGAAATTGAATCTGCTTGACCGGGGTTTTCCGTGTGAGGCAAAACCTTATTTTACTCATTAAACGAAAACCACCATTCTAAAAAGAGAGACCTTAATTGCTTAATTAATTTACTTTAATTTTATGCATTCATTTGTACCCTACATTTGTTTTACTTTCTTTCTCAACTTATTTGTTGTGTCTTAATTTATTATTTATTTATTTGCATTTATGAATGACATTTGAAAGTGCATATTTTGTTTATCTTACTCAAAAAAAACACATCTGTGTTGCTGAATTATCATAGCTTTAGTTACCTCTTTTTTCATTGCATTTCATTGTTTCCTTTCATACCCAGTGGTGGACAGTAACGGAGTAGTTTTAATTCGTTACTGTACTTAAGTACATTTTTCAAGTATCTGTACTTTACTGGAGTAGTTTTATTTTTAGTAACTTTTACTTTTACTTCACTACGTCCAACGCATAAGATCGTACTTTTACTCCTTACAGTTCATAAAAATTACGTTTACCCTATACTATATCACGTGCTTGACACGAGAAGCGCGGGTTCTGATGCAAGAACGAACTGATTCTTTTCAATGAACCTTTTAAATCGGTTCCCAAATCGCACCAAACGATTCATTCACGAATTAGAATGAACCGATTGCAGCTGTTCTCGAGTCAACAACTCACTGATTCAAATTATCCGTTTAAAGCGAGTTTCCAGTGAACTGAATTCACAAGTAAGAACCGCGCTGCTAAAAGTAAGTTACTAATGTCGAATTTTAGGATTAATTATTGTAACTGAAAATAATATTTAGGTCAAAACTGTCAGTTGTTTGTGAACTAAATCTGCTGTAAAGGGTGATCTATTTAAGCCCACTGAAATGCTTGAATGCAGACATATCAACATCAGTGTCTCTGTTTAGGTAAAAAAAAAACATTAATATAGCACAGATTAAAATAACTCATGCACGTTCATATTCCCCACTGCCTTAAAATGCTACGCATTTAGCTCTATGTGAGGTCTGTTTTTTTATTGTTTATCAACAGTATACATTTTTATATTGTTTTTTATATTGTTTATCAACTAGCCTAGTAGACAGATATGAATGTTTATTCATAACCATGCTGAAAATAAGTCAATGTTAGCTGATGTTAACTGTCTAACAAGCTTGCTGGTGCTAAATTGTGGTATTTTTTAGATATAAAGTCCAAATATTTTTATTCAACCACCTAGATAGATTACATCTGGGGGGAAAGAAAGGATGTGATGTTCAGAACATGGTAACTACAGTAATTAATTATCACAGTGGGAAGTGATGTCCTCTGGGGGCATTTGGCCAGGGGTGTTTTTACACCACAGAGGTTTGAGATGAAAAGAATCATTATGAAAATATAATTAAAATGTTCTTCCTAACTTCAGGCCTTATTCTCAAGTCATATATAATTGTGATGTTCTGCAAAACAACAAGCTGTAAAACTTTTGTCTAATGGTGATTGGAAATCGATGGTCAGTCTGTTTTCTTCAGGTACTTCGCCAGTGTCAGCTTCACAGTGAAAAATACTACATCAATTGTCAACGTAGCACAACAAAATATATCTTGACTCTTGAGTGGTTCTTTTGGAAAAATCCCAGGTATTTTGAGCAGTAGGATTATAAAAAATATGTCCTAATATAAAATTAAATTACGTAGCCTATATAAAATTGCAAAATAAATCTATCTATCAGTACTTTTTTACTTAAGTACATACAAAATTTAGTACTTTTGTACTTTCACTCGAGTAAAATTGAGAAAAGAGTACTTTAACTTTTACTGGAGTAATATTTTATTATAGGTATCTGTACTTTAACTCAAGTACTTGATTTGTGTACTTCGTCCACCACTGATTAAAACTAAAATCAAACCAGCAGCACAGATTTACTGTCTCAGTTTAGATTGTGGTTGTGCAATCCTAAACGTTCCCATTATCCTGTGCATTAATATCTACAAACACCAGGGGGAGCAATTTAACAAGGTTTCATAGCATCTTTCCCGTCTTCCCAATATTCTTACATTATTTCTTTCAATTCAGTCAAACCTCTTTTCACATTCATGTACATCTCTTTTTGCTTACCTCCAAAGTGAACCTTCCATTATTTGCCTCCTTATCTGCATTTCCTCTTCCATTCTTGCCGTTTTGGATGTCATTTGCTCCATTTCCCATCAGTCTCATCATCATGTCACAGTTCTCACTCCAGTGAAATCTCTGGCTCCGCCGCATTCCAGATTCTCTTGCCTCCATCTCTCTGATTTCCTCATCTACTCTCCTCTCCAGGCTCATTCCTCTTGTCACCTGCAGTGGGAGGTGCGGCCGAGGATAGCCGGGCTCTGATTGGCCGAGCTGGGAGGAGGCTTCTGTGATACCGTGATGCTGTGCAGATGCTCAGCAGCAGTGGTAGTCGAGAAAGACAGGCTGGCGGTATCCTCTCTCTCCCTCTTTCTCTCCCTCCCCCCTCTTTTTCATCTTTCCTTTCCCTTCACGCAGAAGCACGCATACACACACACGCACTCCGTCACACTGCAGCAGAAGGGAGAGGACACACCGTGAAGCTGTGAGGTACGACCAGGCCTCTCCTCTTCCTCCTTATCCCTCCTGTGAAAGACAGCCTGTCTCTCTCTCCTCAGCTCTCCTCTGCTCTCCTTCAAGGACTACCGCACTCACGCCTGGAAAAGGACTTACTGCAGCACGACGGATCTACAGATCACTCACACACCTAGATCCTCTTTTTTTTTCCCTCTGCGTTTCTTGTTGCCAGGCAGTGTTGGCTGAGCGTCAGGACATGCCATCGAGCATGTGTGCGTATGAGAAGGTGCTTTTCTACAGCTGACTGAACTGTGGTTTATTCATCCCGTTTTTTCCTCCCTTTTCCCTGTCCTCGGCGCTCATCGTCCTCCTGACAAAGCCGGACCGTATCCCAGGATGCCGTGCGGCAGGCCACTCTGCTAGGCCGCAGCAGCATGGGCAAAGCACCGGGGGGGTGGGACAGCACGGATTGGACGGCTCTGCTCCGGACGGGCGCGCTTACGCACTCCGCCGCTTCCGATGGGTGAGGACAGCGAGAGCCCCAAAATCAATCACAGCTTCCTCCGAGACTATGTCACAGAAGGTATGTGCACACACCTGCATGAACACTCCCTCTTTGCTTAGAAGAGAAAAGCACGTCCCTTCCCATTATACACACTCACGTACTCAACCGTAATTTGATCCTGTTCACCTCTCTGAAGTCCTGAAAATAACCTTCATCTCAGCAGCTGGGCGGTAAGGTCTTCTAATTCAGCTGACTCAGACTTTGGTCCCACCACACACCTATTATTGGGTTACAGCATGCATTAGTGAGACTGTTTTAATTCAATTATTGGGCGTTGTGAGCCAGCCAGAATAATGCATGTGCAAACAGAACCAAGACAGTCTTACATTTAATGCATTTGAATAGAATTAAAATTATATTTGTTTGATTTTGAAGCATGTATTTTCATTTTTCATTCAAGCATTTGCATATTATTCCCTAAAATTGTCTAGGAGTCATTTGTGTCTTTTTGCAGGCCTTACCATAATCACGTTACAGAGCAGAATGATTCGTCGGGAGCAGGCCAGGCTGTTTTATTTAGTGTCATCATCATTGTACTAGCAGAAGCAGGAGCATGACATGCTGTTTATCAACTATTAGGGTGTACAGTGTGAAGCCATATGCCCAGACGAAGCTCTTGAATAAAAGTGTTTGCGTAGACAAAACCACAGTTGTGCTGTGCTTGCACATGGCCATAAACTTCTATTATTTTAGGTAATTTGTACCGTAAAAGGCTTGTTTATTTTTTTTTGGCTGGGAGTTTCATGCAAGACTATTACGTAAAAGTATTAGCATTTAGCTCCAGTTATGCAGAAATTCTCCAACCATATATTCCAATTCTGTATAAATTTGTACATATTGTCTATGAAATTTAAAATAAATACTGTGTTTCCACCTGCAGTTATTCACATCCCTAAAATCTGTAATCTTCCAATATAGAAAAGTAAAATGGTAGGGTTAAATGGTTATTTTTCAAAGACTACGCATATAATATATAGATAATATATATATATATATCTAATATATAGATATATATAAATGCATTAAAAAAGCATTATTCTTTGAAAAAGAATAACAATATTATTGTTTATTATTAACAATTATATATACGGTATATGTTATCTTAACAAATAATAAAAATAAATCTATAGCATATATGAATTTTTTTTTTCACTGATACAATTAACGCAACCCTATATTTCTTTGTAGCTGATGTCATTTCTACAGTGGAGTTTAACCAGACGGGGGATCTGCTGGCCACAGGGGATAAAGGGGGGCGAGTGGTCATCTTCCAGAGAGAGACAGAGGTAGGTCAAATTGTGAGCAGAGCACTGCAGTGGGGGATTGATAATTGGGGAATAAAGCAGTGTTTTATTTTTTAAGTAGGGGAGTGAATATATGGTGAGCAGTTTGACTTTATGGGAGGGGAAGAGCAAAGGTCATAATGATTAAAAAATGCTGTGCTGCCAAAAATATTACATACACTTTTAACATGCATTTTGTAGCTCTGTAGCATAGGGTGCTGAATATGCATGAGGTGATTTTAATTTCCATTGCCCAAAGAGCCTTATGACAGAATTGAAATGGATCTGGTTTAAAATACTTCTTAAAGACATAGTATCAGATATTGACTTTGATATAGAGCAATCTGGTTCACAGACCAGGCCTTCTTTGAACCAGTGAATTTTCTATGTATTAACCCAGATTTTAACCTAGATACTGAACAAAACACATTGTTTTTATGTGATAACTCACACTTAAAGTGGGTTCACCCACTTAAAGATCAGACCCTCTGTTTATTTGCTCTTTTAAAGGACATTTAAACAAGCAATACTAGCAATAATATGCTTAGAATGACTAACAATAACAGAGTTAACTTAAAAAGGGAATGTCTTATTTATATATCATATAGATTGCATAAACCAAATTTTAATTTGCTAGAAGGTATTTTTTATGAAAGTAATATTATGATATATATTCAGCAATGTTTTAAACATGAATTTATGTACATAAGCATATGCATTGTATGTGTACTTGGGTCTTCTTTCTTACTGCAGTCTAAAGGTGAATCTGAGGAGCTGGGAGAATCGGGTGAGTATAATGTCTACAGCACGTTCCAGAGTCACGAACCGGACTTTGACTATCTGAAGAGTTTGGAAATTGAGGAGAAGATCAATAAGATTCGCTGGCTGCCACATCAAAACGCTGCCCACTTTCTCCTCTCTACCAACGGTAATCACACCACTTCCTGTCCATCAGGAGTTAAACTTAGCCTCATATTTGTCAATGTAATCCTCCTAATTACACGATGAGCCGTTCATTACAAGAGGGTCATAATTTTAGGCCGAATATTAAAAGGCATTGTATTTATTTTGTGCAAGAAATAAAATAGTTGAAATAGTTGGGCTGAATTGCATTTCCCATTGTTACTATCTGTACTATAAGTACCAATGAATCATAAGACATTTTTAATAGTAACATAAGCATGAACAATGCTTATCAAGACCACTTGCATTAAATATGCCTTTCAAAGCCACAGAAATATGTATTGATGTTTTAGCATGAATAGCTGGTAATTTCTCAGACATGTTCCAACAGATAAAACTATAAAGTTATGGAAGGTGAGCGAGAGAGACAAGCGGCCAGAGGGCTACAATCTGAAGGACGAAGAAGGGCGAATAAAGGACATCTCCACCGTGACCTCATTACGGGTATTTTCACAGCTGGCATATTCAATCCAGTGCAGATGGAGGGTTTGATTTATTTAGTTATTTATCATTTGTTTTAGTCACTGATTTTGTCATGCTCTAAAAAAATGAACATACACAACTCTCTGGAATACATTTCTGATTGGTCAATCAATGCATTCTGTGGTTAAATATTTTTGTATAATGGCTGCTAAATTGTATATTTGACAGCTGACATTATCAACCTGCTTGCAGTATCTATTTCCTGCATAAAGTATCTGTGCTAGGTTCTCATATAACTCCCTGGGTTATTTCTTCGCACATGCTCGATGATAGCTCAAATCAATATTTCAAGTCCAGTTTTGTTTTTTGTTTTTTTGGTAAGTAGTGGTGTAATAAGCCAGATAATTTACAATTAGTTGGTCATTATCTCAAAATATCATTTTTTTAGGGTAATATGAGATGTGATCAGGGTGCTGATCACTCTGTGATAATACGATAACCTAAAAATAAATAAATTTAAACAGAAATTAAATGAATGAATGAAACCAATATGCACTGTTTTTAAAATTTTAGATTGTTTAGATTGTTACCCTAATTTTGAGTAGGTGATCTAAAATAAAAGAAGACTTCTGATGCAAAAATGTCATTTCCTTCAAGGTGCCGGTCCTGAAGCCCACTGACCTGATGGTTGAGGTGCGGCCGAGGAGAATCTTTGCCAACGGCCACACCTACCACGTCAACTCCATCTCAGTCAATAGCGATGGCGAGACATATCTGTCTGCTGATGATCTCAGGATCAACATGTGGCACCTGGATATCACAGATCGAAGCTTCAGTATCCTTTATGTCTATCCTTCTGCCTATTCACTCACAGACAAAATATAAGATAAAACAAAATGCAACCATCATGACTCTTTAAACTGGCTTATATAAAATCAAATAATTGGGACAGAGGCATAAACGTTGCATGCAGTATAAAACTGGTTGCTTACGTTTCTTTGTGTTCTTGTGACTGGACTGAAGGCAGAGGGTTTTGTGTTCCAGATTGCGCAGCTGCTCTTCTTTTGAGCAGGGCTCTGACCTAGAAATAAAATATCTATGGAAACATTTAAATAATTCACCAAGGAAACACTCTCCTCTAAAACACATAATAGCTGCCTTCAGGAAAATTGTAGGTTGTGTGCATGTGATGCGTAGTGCTTACTGAGTAGATGTGTGTGGATGAACATGTATGTGTGCGTGTGAGTGCTCAGAATGATAATCATATAACTGTACAGCTTTACACCAATCAGGGAGCTGATGATACATAGTTTATAAGCCCCCACTATCAGAATGTGCTTTTAGTTTTAGACCTTATGCGATCTCTGTTTCTTAAAAGGGGAACTAAAGTACCAAAAAAACATCATAAAAGTGGTCAATATGACTCATGGGCTATATTTCAAGTCTTCTGATACCATACAATATTTTTGTGAGAAACAGACCAAAATTTAAGCTGTTATTCACTGAAAATCTTTGAAATATGCTGAGTTCATGAAAGATTAGGGTCTCAAACAGAGAAGAGAGCTGTCGAGCTGTGAAATCAGAATTCTCCTTGACCCATCACCCTTCAGACATTGTGGGACATTAAGCCAGCTAAATGGAGGAACTGACGGAAGGTAATAACAGTGCAGAGTTCCACCCCAGCACTGCCACCGTTTGTAACAGCAGCATGTAAAGGCGTTACGCTCTGTGACAGGAGAGAGTCGGCACTCTTTGACAAGAACTCAAAAGGAAGGTTATCGCTTTTTAAGCCACTTAGACTGCCGTATACCTACATTACTTTCAAAAAGTTTGGGGTCCAGTAAGTTTGTTTTTTAATAACATGGTTTTAAACAGATTAATACGTTTATGTGAAAGGATGCATAATTGATCCAAAGTTCACAGAAAGACAATATTATATAAGTTTACAAAGATATATATATTTATGCGTTGTTGTTTTTTTTTTTAATTTTTCATCAAAGAATCTTGAAAATAATGCATCACAGTGTTCACAAAATATGAATGAGAAATGATTCTTTAGCACCAAATCAGCATATTAAAATGATTCTGAAGGATCATGTGACACCGAAGAATTAAATAATGGCTGCTGAAAATTCAGGGGGCTTTGCAAAACAGGGAAAAAAATATATTAAAATAGGAAACAGTTATTTTAAATTGTAATTGTAATATTACTGTTTTACTGTATTTTTGATCAATAAATGCAGGCTTAGTGAGCATAAGAGACTTCATTGAAAAATACTCAGAGAAAATATAAGAACAGAAGAACAGCTGTGCTAGCTGCTGGGGAAATTAGCACTGTAGCAGATGTAGTGAGATATACACTTACAGCTGCATTAAAAGACAAGCAGACCACAGTGTTAAAGATGTTTCATTGCTGTCATTAAGTGTAAAACCATTGAAACGTTTTCCCAGCACACTCAGACTTTCAAGTGCATCTGACGTATCTTTTCTCCACTTTTAGTCTTTGAGGAGCCAGAGGACCCAGGCAATCGATCTTTCTTCTCTGAGATCGTCTCGTCGGTTTCTGACGTTAAGTTCAGCCATAGTGGACGCTATCTGCTCACCAGAGACTACTTGACTGTCAAAGTATGGGACCTCAACATGGAGAAGGGCCCAGTGGAGACCTACCAGGTGGGCAACTTGCAGGTCTTTGTAAACAATACCATAAACATATGATATTTACAACATATATGCTAGGCTAAACTATTTCTGGCTGATTTGAATTTTTTTCCCCTTGTGCAGTAAGACACTTTTTATACTTATATTCTAGTGAATCAGTTCAACCTAAATGGTCCTCTCCTGTGAGGTGTTGGAAAGTTAGTGTTATTTATACTCTTATATATTTTAATTTTAAAGTTTTAGTAATTTTGTTATAAGCTTTTGTCATTTTTATTGCATTTCTTTAATATTTGTATTTAGCTTTATTTTTATTTCAGTCTTATTTTTTAGCAATTTTAACACTTCAGCTTAAACTTATTTTATTTCTGTTAGTTGCCAAGGCAACATTTCTAATCTGATAGTTAAATGTGATTTTATTTCATCTTTATTTTGATTAACAAAAACATTGTTAAATATTTGTAATTTTACTTAGCAATACCAACACTGATCGAAGTAGATTCTCATGGACAATTTATGTAAATGAACAGATTCAATAAATAATTAACTGATTTGAGTCCCTGTGCTCCATTTTCCATCTTCTTTATTTTTATAGCAAAATATTTAGTCATATTCTGCTGTGCATCACTGTTTTTAACTCTGTTATTTAAATTAGGGTGTATTCTTGTTTTTAGTATAAATATATATGAGCATTTCTTTATGTGTCAGGTGCATGAGTACCTAAGAAGCAAACTCTGCTCTTTGTATGAAAACGACTGCATCTTTGACAAGTTTGAGTGCGTCTGGAACAGCACAGACAGGTAAGAATTTCTGAGGCCTTGAATAATCATATTTTATGCAATATAGGCTTATTTCCTGTTTTATACTCATACCCTCTTTCTCTCCCTTCCTACTTTCTCTCTCGTATTTCCATTATGGTTTTTATCCTATTGATTTGCTGATTTGTTCCTCTTCCAAACTCTTTTTCACTCCGCATACCCATTCTGGTTTATACCCATCATGCTTACCGTACCCCCTTCAAGTGTAATCATGACAGGAGCGTATAACAGTTTTTTCCGGATGTTTGATCGTGAGACCGGTCGCGGTGTAACCCTCGAGGCATGGCGTGAGAACAGTAAACCGCGCGCCGTGCTGCGGACTCGCCGTGTTTACACCGGGGGCCGGCGTCGCCGGGGTGACGTGGGCGTGGACAGTCTGGACTTCACTAAAAAAATTCTGCACATGGCTTGGCACCCGGCTGAAAACATCATCGCCATCGCAGCCACTAACAATCTCTATATCTTTCAGGACAGGGTCAGTGTGGAAAACCAGTGACAAGAGACATGTAACGGGGTAATGCAGTAATGCTCTTCACAGGGCCACACACACCAACATGCATTCAAATCATGCACATGCATTAAATTTATCCTTTAAAACAAATATTATTGGTCCTGTGAAGATGGACGTAGTTGCCAGACCCCAAAAGTAAACAGATGGACTTTGCAGTTAAGCCGTTCCAGGAGAGCAGTTATGTATAGCTAGTGACTTTAACTGATAACTGTTTGGTTAGTTACTCCGCCAAGAATGTTGCCAATGAGCTACGGTGCGTGGAATTTATGATTGCCATCACAGTCAGCCAATCCCGGACTACTTTGATATGTGATGGATGGTGTTGCCGGCCAATCCCTGACTGCGCTGATCTGTGATTGACAGCTGTTTGGATAAAGGGCGGTGCCTTTGGGCTGAAGACCAGGAATGAGACCGCTCCACTTCTCTGTGCCAGGCTGCCATGGAGACAGGTTACTCAGTTACCATGGTAACAAGAGTGCTCTGAGCAGTCTTCCTATCACGTGCTTCCCAAAAACCTATCCCACAATGCATCTGCTACACTAGCACTCATTTTACTTCACATTGAATCAACCGTTTGTGGAGACTTGATTGCCTATATGACCAAATCACTATATCTCGCACTTGGAGAAGGTTTAAATTCCAGTACTTGTCTGGTGTATTCTATCAGAAGGATTGAACCACTACTTCATCAAAACACTGTCTTAATCTGGTTACACCTCATGATGGGTTATATTTACACCTGTATGGTAAGAAAAGCATTGGTTTGTCTCTCAAAAAAAAGAAAGAAAGAAGAATGAGGGTATATTACACTGCTAACACGCTTTCAAAAAATCCTTCTGTAGTGCTGTGCAAAGAAACTGACATGAGTCAGGAACTCAGGATCAAACTCTGATCTGGTTTCTGGTTATGCAGAGTTCTGGGCTCTCACAGTGAAGCACTGCCTTTTTATTTATGATTGTAGCTACTATACTGATCCCTCAAAAGGAAATTTAAACAGTCATGTAGGAAGTATAGATGAAAAATTTAGTGACAGGCTACAAAACAGTACAGAAAGACATGGAAATCAGTTGGTTAATTTAAAGGATATTTTGGCATCAATGATTTACCACAAACAATAATTCTGACACATTCTTCTATTTGTTTAATTGTAAAAAATCGTAGAAAAAAGTACTTTCAGTGGAAGTCTGTGGGACATTCGGAGGGTTTAATAGCAAACTTTTGCAGCTTGTATGTTTGTTAAAGTGCTTATATGAGTGGTTCTCAATGTTTGACTCCAAGGCCCCTCATTTTCCACAAGAATATCCAAAAACCCCATGACTTTTCCAGGTGTTCGTGTTTAACTCACAATTTATACCCAATATTTTAGAGCTTGGCATGGCTAGAAAACAATGTATATTCATCATAATGAATGTTGGAGTTTTAGGATATTATTAATTTACATGACTCATGCAGGTCTAGAAATCACACTTTTAAAGTAGGCTTCCTCATATATTCAGATTTGACAAAATTGTAGGAATGCTGGTTCTTTAAATACAGTTGAATTAGAACAAAAATATCTTGAGTTGTACTTGTGCTCATTTTAGTTTTGGCTCATTTTAATGCTTGTTTTGTGGCTATTCGTTGTTGTTGTTGTTTTTCTTGCTTTGCTAATGCCTTGCTCCCTGGGCTTCCATTGTAAGTGCAAGAACATAGTTGAGGATGTGTCAAAATTGCGTTTTGTGGCAACATGACAAATAGCTTATCTTGTATTGAATTTGGAACCATCATTCCAACATGTACCAGTGGATAAATCATTTCTACACTGTTTTCTGTGACCACACAGGTGTACATGTATCTCTATATCCACTGTAGAAAGAACATGGTGAGTTATTTTTCATTTAAGGTGCCATTCACCTTCTGAGTGACTGTTTGTTTGGTGTAGATGTGGTAATGAATTGTTGTGTAGACTGTGACACAAAGGACAGTGATTGTTTTTGCTATATGAACAAGGCTGAATGAATGTAACTGTCAAACACATGTTTTTAATGAATCCATTTTTAAAGTGTTATGATGTTAACGGGGTGCTCTCAAACTGACGAGCGAGCTTGCTTGCTTTTCTCATTTTTGTCCCTCTTCTGTCTTTTCCGGTGTTCACGTGTTTCCCTGTCCCATTTTTCTAGTACTCTTTGCTCTACATATACTGAGGCTGTGCCTCTTACAATCAGTTCCTCCACTCTTATTTTTACATTTGTAGTTCATTCACATCATTTTTGTACCCTGAGACAATGACTGCTTTTTTTTCACTCTGTTCCTCTTTCTCTCTCACTCTTTCGTTCTCTTACATCCTGTTACCATGGCGATAGGCCTTCTGCCATTATGCATTCTCTCATGCTTTCCTCTCTCAGACATGCAGTGAAACACACACTCTCACATTCACAATGCACCCAGGGAATAATAGATTGAGTTTTTCAGGCACACACCCCTCTCTCTCACACACACATGCACACACACGCACACACAAACAGGCCTATACATGCAAGCATACACACAAAAACGCATGTTTATCATTATCCAGTGTTACTAATGTGTATATCTATGATGCCTAAACATATTCTATTGACACTTAATGGAAAAATAAAAGAGGCAAATGGAGGAATGTGATTAAATTAATATGACCTCTGTATACCCGCTTAGATTATACAGTTTTTTTGTCATAGTGTTTCTCAGTCTCTCTGTCTGCTTCTGGGTATTTAACACACACACCCACACACACACCACACACATCTATATGCTATATTGGAACTAATGCACAACTATGCAGCATCATACCTTAGAAGCAATACTTGTGAAAGGCACTTTAATATCATTTTTAACCAGTTTCACAAAAACACTGTTAAACAGTTTTTTACACCACAGGTCATAAAACCTCTCATGAAAACATCTGTGTGGAGAGATGGTTTTTCCATATAACAAACAGTGACCATCATCAGAGTGCCCAAAAAAAAGGTTATTTCAACTAACAAATAAAAGATAGAGGCTCATGTTCACAGAAACACTTCATTTGATAAATATTTTGAATACTAAACAAGTATTCCATGCTTTCTTATTCATGACAAAAATAAATAAATGTTTGAAACAAAAATGTGAATAAAGATCAATTGCACATGGATCGTAATCATAAATGAGTTGTGAAGGTCAGAAACGTGTTAGATCAGATCTGGTGGTTACATGGGATCTGGTGGTTTAGGATAAAAAGCAAGGAAGATGCTGCATATCACTTAACTAAAAATGTGAAATGAAACCCTAACAATCTTGGGCACAGGACAAAAAGGGCCGGTTCACACAGAGCACCTTTTTTTTCACTGTGCTGCTTTTTAATCATTTTTGTGTGTAAACATGCGAGATAGACGTCTTTGGTTGTTGGGTCACATCTTAATGCTTTTTCGTGCGTAATTTTCTCCTGTTTGTAAAAGCAGAGAATGTTAATTTGAGCAAAGCTTGCTAAAAAAAAAACATGGTTAAACTATGGAATGAGAGCAATTGAAAAACACTCAATTGATAATACCTATTTATAATTTGTACATTTGTAAAGGGGAATGACAGAATTATTTTTGAATACCATTTCCTTTACAGAACCTTTACCTTCCTTTAGCATTTTATAATGTACTTAAAATAGAAGTCTCATGAACCCGGTCAAAGTTTAAATAATTAGGTTTTTTTTTATGCGCTGTAAAAGCATTTACCAGCGCTTGCATGTATTGGTCACAATACAGAACAAAATAATAAACTTAAAAATATATTACAATTTAAAATACCTGTTATTTTTTATTTATATAATTTTGACGCATTTATTCTGTGACTGAATTTTCAGGACCCTACTCCATTCTTCAGTGTGCACTGATAATCACTGACCTCAAATCCTAGCATATGGACGATTTTCTGAGGATCCTGTGACCTGAACTGAGTACTGATGCTGACAAATCTTTGCCATCACAGAATAGTTTAACCTGATTTACTAATACTGAAATAGAAAATAGTTTTGTAAATTTGTATATATTTTACAATATACCTGTTTATAACTCTATTGTTAATCTCCAATGCGCATAGGTTGAGCTTGGAGACTTTTAAAAAAAAAAATAAAACATATGTGTCCAAACTTTTGAGCAATAATGTAACTCCGTGATTCTAAGAATACTCATATTTGAGTGCACAAATATCAAAGCATTAACAATTTTATAATAGCTGCAGAAAAGAATCTGCCTAATTTAATACATGATCAAACATACATTTCCATCATTTTCCACAACAAAAATACATGATTTCTAATATAACATAAAAATTATGTATTTATTTATTTTAAATGCTGACAGGAAAATATGCAAACTGTTTGGATTTTGACAGCTCTTTCAAATTCATCCCTTTTGTTGAATAAGAAAAAACTCTTCAACTGTAATTTAGATTTCTATATCTGTGATCTTTCTTCCTTACACATTGATCCTAGCACAGAGAAAGGGAGCAAAGAAGAAGTCAAATGCAAATTGAATGGCTTTAAGCATGGTTTTCCTCCAGTTCCGTTCAATCTTAACCTGTCGTCCCTCAGGCCCCAATGATGAGCTGCAGTCCAGACAGTGTATGGCTTTCAGTTCAAATGCGGGTAGTTTGGTACCCAATTTCCCTTCCAGCTTTGTGCTGAACTCTGCCATGCTGCCTGGATCAAGGTTCAGCAGCACCTGTCTAAACTCGTGACTCGCCATTAGGAGGATGTCACCTGCCGGATCGTCAAGTTGCGTGACCCCATCCACCGGCATGCCGACCGTCACCTCAAAACGGTAACTGTCGAAGCATTTAACATGGCATTTGTGTTTAGCAAAGGCCTTTATCCGACAGAGCTCCTCCTCTTCCTGCTGGAGGAACAGCATTGTGGCGTTGACAGGCACGACTCCTGTGCCATTCACAACTGGAGACATATTATTCTGCGGTTCACACTTTGGATAAACCTCACCGTAGAGACACCGCAACCAGTCTCCCATAAACACCGGTAGCAAGTTTATAACAGACTGAGCTCCATTTTCCTTCTGAGCTACGCGAACACAACAGAATATTCCTGTCCAGGTGACACGATGGCCTTCCAGATGGCTGCAAAAGAGCTGTGTTTGAGCCATACCGCGATCCTGCCAGGCACGTGGGCCGCACAGTGTACCATATTCCTGCCAGGTGAGTGTGGAGTTATAAACCTTCAGACCTTCAGCATTATAGACATAGACACCGCAGAGTAAAATCACTGTAGTGATGCACAGGAGGATCAGTTTCACCGGACCTCTGTGGGTTATGGAACGGAAGACATTAAGAATGGAAAGGCTGAATCGAGTCCAAAGCCGCAGGATCAACAGGGACGGCGCACACTTGCCAACATCACCAGCATTTTAGTCAGCTCCAATTCCAGGAACCACTTAACCATCTGAATCAGCAGCATCGCTATCAGACCCATAGCCAAGACAGGTAAGGTGAACAGGAAGAGGAAACAGGCCAATGGTGGTGGAGTTCCGCAGCAGAACCACAGAGAACTCGCACCACACAAAGCAGACCAGGTACAGCACCAGGAAGCAGTACGTCCCTTTAAATCCCCTCACGCGTGCCATACTAGAAATTTCAAAAAAGAGGTCTGGTTAGTCATATTAAAACACCAGTATCAAAATATATAATACTAACTTTATGATTTAGTTGAGGAAACTTGTTAAGTTTTGATCATGCACATACATTTTTATGCTTTGCAAACTGGTTTTCTGTGACATTTGGTTGTGATGTTGGCTTCTGCTAGATAACATTATCTAGCTGGCTAGCATAGATGAATAACCATCTCTTGGTTTTGTCGAAATTGCAAGAATTAATTGTCATAGTCTTGATAGCATAAGCAAGAATTTGAAAAATACCTAATTACTAATGATTTGAAAATTACTTATCAGTCAGTAATGTTTTGTTAAAAAGTGTAAATTTAATTTCTTGTTTAATTATAGTACCAAGCTACAGCAAACACATTAAAAATATACATTCAAATAATTCATGAGCCTTAAAAAAAATCATTCATGAGCCTTAAATTTCTCAAATGAACTTTATAAATCATATATCAACAGTGTTGGGAGTAACGCGTTACAAAAGTAACAACATTACAGTAGTATATTACTTTTTCCTGTAACGCAGTAATATAACGCATTACTACTACAATTTCATTAAAAGTTACTCGGTAAATGTTCAGTAATGCATGCGTTACAACACACTTTTAGCCCAAAATGTAATTGTTAAAAAAAAAACAGCAAGACCGCGAGACATTAACGAATCAAAAATGCCACAAATAAGTTCTATTTCCTGTTGTCAGTCAATAGCCGCGTGTGGTGTCCAAGTTTGTAAAAATAAAAACTAAACGACAGCTTCTGATACATTTGTTTAGCGATTTATTTCATTCAACTCCCTCTCCCCCTCTCTCTGTTGGAACTGTGTGACTTATCCCCCGTTAAGGATTGTTTAGGTCGGTTGTTTAACAAGGATGTCTCTAAGCTACTAGGCGTGTCCGACAGTGGAAACGCGGGCATGATTTCGATTGCGTCCCTGTGCTTGAGTCGCGAGGCTATTAGCCCGCGGCCCTGCTCCGTCTCACGTGTAAGCCCTGTGTCTCGCACTGGTCCAGTTGGAAAAGCGGGCTAATGGGTGAAGATGTGGCAGAGGCTTCTGTACAATTCGCGAGATGGCTGTATGGCGCATCATTGCAGATGTCAATTAGAGTTTACATATATCCTTTTGGTCTCTAATAGGAATAGATCGCCAGGACTATTCACAGATATTGGCCAAAAGATAATCTCTTTACGCTCTACTCATACTTTAACAGACTTGGATCGTTTGTATATGCTGGCTGTCATCCTTTCTTTGCATTGTCTTGAGTCTTTCAGGCTTTGTCCAAGTATAAGCTATACTTGTTTGTAAACGCCTGAGATAGCCCACATTCATTATGCTACGTCCATTCCGCCCTCCACTGGAGTGTAAAATGCTCTGCAAGTACATTTTGTTTGTGATTTAGAATGTTAATTATATGGTAATACACTTAGGAATAGGGAACACCTTAAACTAAACTAAGCTAATTTCCCTCAATAAACTTCCTAATTGGCTGCTTATTAATAGTTAGTTAGGTTTAAGTTTATTGGGTAGGATTAGGGATGTAGAATTAGGTCATGTAGAATAAAGCATTAATATGTGATTAATTACTGCTAATAAATGGCTAATATTCTAGTAATATGCATGCTAATAAGCAACTAGTTAAGAGACCCTAAAATAAAGTGTTACCTTAAGTTCTACTTCTGTAGTTATTTTGGTTAAAGTAACTCAAAAGTAATACAGGAGTAATGTAACGCATTACAATTCTGAGACAGTAATATTGTAAGGTAAGGAATTACTTTTAAATAACAGTAACAAGTAATCTATAATGTATTACAGTTTGGAAGTAACTTGCACAACACTGTATATCAACTACCCCAAAATCATAAATCTTGTGCATAATAGAGCTTTTGTTTAGAGTGTAGTTTGCTTCGATCACAACATTAAAATTAGACTACATGAAATCTACATTGCCCATCAGCCCCTGCATCATTTTGACGAACAATAATAACTGGCCTAATATCCCAGAGGCTCAAAGCCAGACTGAGTAGCATATAACCATATCTAATCTTAGCCTGAACGCTAAACCCTGATTATTAAACCATGGTAAGAGGTTTACAGTTTGCCTTTAACAACACAATAACAGATTAGTGCAAAATAATTAACAGAAAGTGAACTATGCTGTCAGATGTTTGGCCCATCTACTATAGATCTCCATTCTCTGTAATGCTTTATTTACTTGAGGCTAATTAGCCAATTATGAATGAGAACAGTATAGGTGTGGAATTCATTTTGAAGAAAAGGGAAATTGGAGTATTCAAAGCTGAGTCCAAATATGCAGACGCATTTGGTCTGACTTTGAGTGTATGAGAATATGTACACGCAGAAGCAATTGAGTTATACTGAGACTGGGATCATCTTCCAGAAAGCTGAAAATAGACACACTCAACACACTTTTAAGGCAGACAGAAACACTACAGAATTTCATCTGTATATAATGCACTGCGGATTGTTTAAAATCTTATAGCTACATTATAAACACTTGTGTTTATTATATTGAGAAGAGCTTCACACAGAGCCAATAGCATCACAATGGTTTAAGTTCCAAATTCACAACCATAATGTTTAATCAAGTAATGCCTTTGAAGAAAGGAACCCGATTGTCGAATAGGATTTAGTCCCCTTTTATAATTTACATAAGTTATGAGATATAATTTCTGCTTATTAGTTTATATGTTCATAATTAGTTAGAAATTATATTTTTTTCGTAAAACAAAATTTTATAACCAATTTCACGTTAATACCAATAATCAATAATCATAATTTTAATATTATTTCAAATATTACATATTTGTTTTCATGCACTCACTCTGCTTTGTGCTCTAGGGTCTCCAGCTTCAGCTTTCTTCAGAAGTTCCTCAAAAGGCAGATCTTCATCCATATCATCTAGGAGAGATAACAGTCACAATTATGCCAACACTATTTTGACACAATATTAAACTTGAAGTCTCAATGAATCCACAAATCCTCGAAATAATTCAACTATGCTCGTCTTTGCGAAATAATCTAAGGTGAATCATGTGGTCCTGGTTGTTTGATCATAATTAATGTTGATTAAAGGAAACAACAGCTTGAGTGTGCCTGAAAAGATAACAATATATTTTTTACTTAACTTATTAGTCTATAGATTCCTGCCACCTGGGTTGTTTACTTGATTTTGTGTCATTGATTTAATTTTATGCCCTCGATATAGACAGTAGGTTCTTAATTGCACCTGAATGAATCTTCAGAGTTGACGTCTCCATTATCTTCTGACACTATAGGCCGAAACCAAGCCACAAAAGCAAAAGCAGACCATGAGTAAATAAATGTATCCCTTATATATTTATACACTTAATATTTTAAGTGAGAGGTGGATCTGTTTCGTGAACACTGACGTCCTCATGAAGATTTGCTCCACAGAAGCACTGGTTTGTGATAAAAATAGGTGAAAATAAAGCTAGCACACACTAGCATGTCTCACTGATGACCCTCATTCAGATGCATTCCTTTTGTGCAATGCATACTGAATGTACTGTATATCAAGAAATTACAATTTAATATGGTACTATCAAAAATATCAAACGTAATTAGGTCAAATTGATTTTTGACAAGGTAAGTATTTGAAAGAATTTCAAAAAGTTAAATACAACAAAGAATTCTGAAATTGGATAATACAAAACTAATTTCTTCAGCAGACATGTTTTATTTTTATGCAAAGCGTCACTTACCACATTCTTCAGTTTTGGGGGGGCGTCTGTTCCGCAGCACATTTCTTATTTTCTCCATGCATGCATCACTCTTTTGGGCGCAGCAATGCTCTGCTGCCGTTGACATGGGAGTTACTACTGGACACCCTCGCTGCTAGGTGTTTTTGGTGGGAGGAGCTGGGGCGGAAACTTCAGGTCGGAGTTGTAGATTGTTTAAAAAAAAAAACGGAGAGGAAAACAAAATAGAAAAAGATCAGCAGAAATGGTGAGGCTGAGTGTGGATGGGTCCTTGGTAGAATATAATATTTAAGCGGTGTTGAGTTTGAAAGATGATAGCTGGCATAGTTGGATAGTTATCTTTTAGATGATAGTGATGATGTAGTGTAGGTTTGCGATGTGGCTGGGTTTTGCAAGTGTCTGGTCTGGCTGGAAAGTGAGGTTTTCACAAAGTCATATGATGCGATTTCAAGGTTTTCCTTTCTCTTTGGAGTGTACAAGCTGATTGTGCATAGATAAGATCACTGAAGTTGCAAAGACTGATAATTCTCAAACTAAAAAAAAAAAAAAAAAAAAAAAAAGTAATCCAGGATATTCTTTATCAAGTTAAGACTGCTGGGCGCCAGCGGCCCCCTACAAACGTCGTTCTAAGCACGCCCCCACAGATCTACCGCCTATGTGGACAACAAAAGAAAGAAAAAAAGAAAAATATTAGCATAATGCTGCCCCAATGTGCACGCAAAGAAAGAAGGCGTTTGTTTCAGTAACCGCAGTTAGTGTTGAGCAGCAATTTCGCGGGGGACGCTTTGTGTTTCTATCTATGTCAAAAAAAAAACAAGATAAGGCAAAAGGCAGCTTTATTTGGCCTTCCAGAAGTATGATGCATTTAGGAATCTTTAAGATACACATAAATACAACAAGAACAGCGAATGCATTTTATTATGACAACTCGTTTTCGTTTCAGAACTAGGGAGAGGACGGTAATTCTGTCCACTTGTATTACACTGTCTGGGCGGGGGCTTCCTCGAATCAGCTATCTGTGCTAGCAAGAGGCGAGCAGAGGCGAGAGAGAGAAGAGAGGGGTCTAGCATCACAAGTGGAGTGCAGCTGTCTTATTAACCCGTTAGCTGAGTTACGCAAACCCATAGCGCCACTCTCATCACTGTGTCTAGTCACAGCGACTCTGTTCCCCTTTCGGGCTCTACATTTATTTTGAAAGATGAAGCTCAAGATTATGGTAAGGGCCGTTACATTTCCAACTCGTGCTTGCGGTGTTCGGCCAATCACAAAGCACTGGGTCAGCTGGCCAATCAGAGCAGACTGCGCTTGGCGGAAGGAGGGACTTTGAAGAAAACAAAGCTTTTGAGAGAGGCGGGAAATAGAGGACCTACAATAATGTACAGTCATTTGAATAAATAATGTGTTTTGAACTTAAGCATGTCACATATTCTGTACAGGCCAAAACACAAAATAATGATCTTTAACAAGCTCATATGACCCCTTTAACAATTAGTTTGTTTTAATTTAGTATATTGAGTTGTAGAAGGGGTGGATTTAGGTGGTAGGTCTGGGCTGCCAGAACTGGAGAGAGGCGGACCAGCCGTCTGCCTGGATTGGATTTGGTTGATGGAACAGGAGGGTTGAGACGTTTGTGAGTTGCACTATTCTCCTTGAGAGTCTCAGGAGTTTTGTGGGTGGTGGGTTGGTACTAACGTTCATCTCACCTAAAAGATAACAAACATAAATTGCATAGACATAAGCATAAATATGTATAATGAGAGTAAGTGTTTAAGTTAGAAATCAAGTTTTTCTCTGTAAGGTATATATGCACTGTATACTCTATAAATTTGCTTGGTGTATGTAGTACAGTTTAAATGTCAAAACCATGTTATGAAGTTGATAGGTTAACCAATTTTGAAAGAACACATAATTAGATCACATAAATGAGAATAAGTGAAGAAAAACTGGTGCTCCCTGTAGACATTTCTTACACATTTAATTAACCTATATAAATAACCAAATTCATAACATGGTTTTGACATGTTAACTGTATTTTTGTATACATTTTAATGACCTACTACATATACCAAATAAATGTGTGTACACAATATAAACAATATGTTTTGACAGACTCAAGAGATTAACTGGGCTGAAATTAAAAGTAGTAAATCAGTAAATAAAACGGAATCGGAAACAACTCATTCAAGCTCAATAGAGAAACACAATAAAAATAAAAGTCTTTAAAAAAAGTTTTCGCTCCTGTCCACACATAAACCCTCTGTGAAACCAGAGCCCCACTAAGGAATGGCAGTTGTTTTTTTACAGTCTATGGTTAAAACCCACCATACCTCCAGAGAACGGAGCTTCCATTGGATAATTTAAGTGCCAATCAAAGAAACCTGCTCTCTGATTGGATACAAATCGAGCAGTGTGAGTATTGCTCAAATGGTTGTCATCGCACTTAATTTGGATTCGCATGACAAAACACAGCCACTACATGTCAACGAAGTAATAATAATAGCTTTTTGCTCGCACAGTGGTGTAGGCCTGCTCATAGAAGACGCAGTTTGCAGAGTTGTTGTGGGACGCTCGTGCAGTTCTGAAAAACAGCTCCATATGTTCATTATACCAATTTATACCCCTGTGCTATTTGTGAGACAGAAGGAGACAGCATAGGAACCAAGGCTAGACTGAACAGCCTACTAGTGGTGATTTTGATTCGTCTCAGTGACTCGAATCTATTCTGTTTACTAAAGATTCGTTCACTTAGTGGCTATGGGATCAGATTCCCGCCAAATGTATTCAAAAAAAAATAACAAGCTGAAACCAAAATTTCAAAACGCAAGTAAAATGATGTTGCACAAAATTTAACTTAAGCCCAAGTTTTTCGGGGGGGGGGAACATACAAGAATGTTCGCGGATCAAAAAATACTAAGCTGTAAATCCAAATTTACTCTCTCGCTTTACAAAATGCTTAACCTTAGTGATCAAACTTAAGCAATTTAAAACCATATTGGCCCAATACTGAATATTATTCAAACCTTAGCCGACTTGTCACATTCAAATCAGGTCTTGTCCCCTTGGTATTCAATGTATATCTTCCCGTTGTCTCTGTGCTCTCACCGCTGTTCTGGCACATACCTTGTTACTATGTGTGTTGTACTATGCGCTCTGACTTCATGTACATGCTTTGATCCATTGAAGTCTGCAGCTTTGGTCCCTTGCCAATATTCTATTTGAAATGGTGGGAGTTCTTAGGTTGTTGATAGTCAGCGGTCTTATGAGTGTTAATAGTGTACTTTTTGATGACACTTACTATTTTTGTGATCTAGCCATGTGTTTTGCTAGTCTGAAACTGGGCTCTTCTTTGCTAAATGTGTGTGGGCATAAGATTTCCACTGTGCTTTGTCCTTTCTATTCCTGCTTGGGGTCACGGTCACGTGTTCTACTGGTTGTGGGATCCACGTAGTAGCCTGCCAATCTCTAACATTTGGGCGGGATCTGCTTCCAGTTTAGTGGTCCCGATTGCGGCCGCCAAGACCCGTTAACACCACAACGGAGCATACGAACTAAGAACTATCTGAAAGCTCCGGCCAACCGCAAGGCGCACTTCATAGGCTGTGGGGCGGGCTCCTTATTATATGCCGAGCTTGGTCGTGAACGTTGTTCATCACTGACACACATCTCTGAGAGGAGACTCGTAAGGAGTGCCCTAAAGCTCAGTCTTCCACAAAGTCACTTACTTCATGCAATGCATATGTTTGCTACTAGCGAGCATCTATCTATCTCTCTACCTCTACTGATACCGTATTTCTCAGACAAGAAATCGGTCCCCCCAACATGATTCGTGTCTTGCGGTTCACAAATGAGATGAGTCTGTTCTATTCCCATACTTGTAAGTGCCTGCGGGGTAATGATGAGCAACGATTCATTCTATTTGAAGATGTGTTCAAAGACTGATAATCGTTATTCACGACTCAAACCCACCCTAAGGTTCCATGCGTGGTTACCCCCAACTCGCGTAGCTTTAAGGCCGTCGTGCAGATTGACTGCCTGTGTGTTTGCGCATCTTGCACGCCTTTCGGATTGGAGATGCTCACTGCATGCCCCAAAATCTACAAACTCGACAAGTAAACGACAATAACAGTTGGGATAGGCCTCAATTAACAAGTACAAATATTGCTTTTACCAGTGGGGGGGCGGGGGTTTTGCCAGAGTTTACCTGGTTTGAGGATGCAACTATTATTCGGCAGACTTAGCTCTATAAAAGCGCGTTCAGTATTATATCAAGGCTGGCAAAGTGATTAACTACTGTCGCGAGGGCACTCTAGTCGTATTATCGCTTGCATTGTAGCGCTCTGTAGCCACGACGCTGCGACCCTCTCCTTTCGTCTCTTGCCTTTTCACTCGATCGCCACACTAAGGCTGACCCTATCTGTTCATGTTCTTTGCAACTGGCATCGCCTCCCGCTTCACTCCGTTGAGGTTCTTAGGGCATTACCGTCTTGCCGGTCCACCCTGTGAGTGTGTCGGACTCGGTATTTCGTGCCCGGACAGTGAGACCGCGAGCGTTGTACTCTCCCCTTGCTCTTATTACACCTTCCTGCTAAAACCCTCTCGAGCCTGACCTGCCAAGCTTCGCCCACAATCTCATCCGGAAGGTTTACAGCTATACCTCCGTCGATCGTGGCGCGTTACTGATAGCAAGTCTACCTATCGCTTTGACCATATCCTTCACCCGCATCATTCCAGAGAGAGGTAGAACACTCTACGTCGTCTCTCCCGCGCAGCGTTACCCGGAACGCATCGTGGATGGGGACTGTTGAAGCCTTGGTGAGATCAGCGGCGGACCTTCATTCCCTCTTTCCCTCCCCCTCCGCGGGTGGGATATGAACTTGACGGTCGCCCTGCGTCGGGGTCAATCAGGAGCCAGAGACAAAGGAATTGGTTACCGAGCAAACCCAACGGAAGTTTGGGCTTACATATTTTATGCGCGCAATACTTTATAATTTCGTTCGGCGCATTGACATGCAGCACCAGTTGATGCTCTTATAAATCTTAACACATATTTAATGTCTTAAGCATAAATAACCCACTGTGGCCGGCGATCCATAGGCATGTATTCTATTGTGCGATGAGGCTATAGCAATACGTACAATTAAACCTTACGATCTATATAGGAAAAATGTAGTAAACATTAGCCTAGTAAGTAGTTCGCCTTACCGATCTGTGAAAAACGCCTCCACATTACAATCAAAGTATGTAGACCCTAACAGGTACTATATAAACCCAAACATACAAACACATAACGGAAGCCTATTTTTAGCGTATTATAAACGTGACAGCAAAAACTTATAAGTTATTAAGTTGCCGTTTATGGTAAAAAAAAATATCATATATATATCTAGGCCTACACTATTTACAATCCCATGGCTACTGTTTTTACATAAGAACGAACTAACAAAAACTATAGGTTTAGCTATGTAATAGTTCGAATGATATAAATGTACCGGAAAAGTAAAATGTGTGTTCATTATTTTTCTAATAAAAGTATACAATTGTTATTATATGGGCCTCATGTATGGGCCCTTCCCATTTCCTGTGCCAGCCATCCAAATGTGTTATCTGTTTTTTCTCACCGCACTAAAGCCTTTTTCGGATATGTTTCAGTTTGACATTGTAGTATTTTACTTCTTTTTAACAATATTGGTCACGTTTGTCTCTTTGAAGATAGTTTGCGCAGTTTTGGCCCAGTTTATTTTATAAGAGCTGAGTTAATGTGATCCTTTCTTATTATCTTGCATATTCCTATCACTCGATAGGTTGAAAAACGAAAAACAAGACAAGAAGCTAAAGTGTCCAGTATTCGTATGGTTTTGTTGAAATGTTCTAGCAAGCGTGAACATGTCTGCTTTTAGTGAACATTCTGTTAACGCTTCTAGCTAGTTTGCACGTCTTTCAATCTTTTGTTTTTATTGACTTTAACATTATTGGGTAACATTCTAAGAAATCAACAAACGTCTACTTTCCTTATGTTATAGAAAGTTATTTATAAAGTTAGAATCTAGAAATTGGGAATTTGAAATGACTCATGGAACTTTATTCATATAGCCTATCCGTATAAAAAAAAAATCGAATTTGAACGTTACCCCAAAACCCTGACATTCTCTCATCCGAAAAAATTTTTGTGCCCAGTTCTCCGCCTTTTTTTGTTTCATGTGAGGGGGGGCGCTCAACAATACAAACATGTCCTCCGAACCAGTGTTGCCACTTAGCACTTTGTTGCCTAGATTTAGCAACTTTCAGATTACCTGCCCTTTTTCTCTTTTTCCAACAGCACCTAGCACAATGTAGCTTTTTTTTTCATTTAGTTGGCAACTTTTAGCACTTTTTGATAAGTTACTCAAATGATATAACAGGCACCCATTTTTCCTTCTAATTAGACAAAAAGAGGACCACCGAGATCCGAGTGCCACATCACGTGACTTATTAACTGCTAGTTGCAATTGTTCATAATCATTGATGTGTTCGACGAAGTGCGCTGCGCAAACCGTGCGTGGTGACATCGAAGTACCGGGAGAGCCTACTACGGGCCTTTCCCAACCGCAGGTAACCCTTTCATAGTTACCCAAAACATTGTGACGCCCCACTGTTTTGGCGTTTCCGAGATCGCCAGAACTGGAGCGATTTTAGTACGAGGACACTGCCTTTTTCGGAACCAAGTGAGCTCCTACCCGGAGCGGTCTAACCCCCAACTGGTACTAATCGTGCCTGCGCCGACATTGTTCCAACGCTACGAACACGGCCCTCACACCCCCCATGATTTAAAACGCCGTGTAAACATACTTTAAGCATGTCAACTAATTTCGCAAGTATGGAGAACAGCGATAAATGGACAGACGCTGAAGTGCAGGCACCTGTAGCAAATGTACCACTGCCAGTTGTCCTTGGAGGTCCTTAGTCCTCCTTTCCGTTCTTTCAAACGCTTTACATATACGTCAACATTCCATGTCCATTATTGTGAAACCCCCCGAGACACACAAAAACACAGCTCCGATCACAGCGTCCTCCATCCTATTGTTGTTAACGTTGTTTTTCTTTGTTTCTGTTGTTGAACGCTGTGCACAAATGATGTCGCTGTCGACCGGTTTTTAGTACACACTGTCGGTGCGAATGCTACCCTTTAAATGGTACTTGGAAATAGTTTGCGCAAAATCGTCCCCGTACTTTAGTACTGTACATTTAGTTCTGGAACTACAGCGGTGCGAAAGGCCCTATATAGAGCAGGACGGACCTCTACAGACGGATTTTTAATCGCTCTCACCGCGGTGCCTTTGATGTGTCCACAACTGAATCATCTGCACAGCCGCCGCTTCACGGCTGAACGACCCTATTGATACACCTTTTTAAGTACTTGTACCTGTGGATTGTTGATCTTTTTGATTCTAGGGGTTACTTTTCCAGGCTCTATCCATTATCAATTATCCGTTGTAACCCTGTAACCCAAAAACACTAAATACAATGCGGAATTTTAAAAAAACCTGTGAAAAATCAATATGGAAAATTAATTCATATTAACATCGACTAGTGTTACAGGCTTTTCTTAGATTGTAGCATACACCCATACTAACCACTGCTTAAAACTATTGTTTCGAAGTGCTAATAAAAAAGAAAAACGTTATACTAGCTATACCAACAAAAAACTTCAATGGTAATCTGTTCAAATGTTAAGTGTTCAGTAGTTGATTTGGATTAAAATCACAGTTATTTATACTTTCTCGTCATTGCTATTGATGCATTTAATAATTATTTTACGAACAAACGAGAACAAATATATCAATAATGACGTTTTGCTGAATTTTATGCTGTGACACACTTTTTGCGTCGTGAGTGACATCGCCGCACAATGGCATATCAATGTCCATTGAGCACTTTTAGCACAAATCGAACCTTCCTTAGCGAACTCCCCTGAAACATTCTGGCCCTCGTCGTCCGCCCAGGCGAACGACCGTTACTCACATAGCCTACACTCAAACACCACTCCTCGGGAGAGGCGCTCGCTTTTTCAGCATCTAACGAGCGCTATCTCGTTAAGTTGGTTGGTGGCACCGCAGGCGGGTGACGGCTCATTGTTCCATCCCTCAATCATAAAATAAATGTCTGTGACGGGCTAAACCAAGGAGCATCACATCCCGCTTTGCGGTACGATACCGGCTGCGATGGCTCCCCGGATAATCCTGCTCATGAGTGAAACGAAACGGGTGTAAATTTCTTAGCAGCCACAACGCAGAGGCTAGAAGATCATAGATTCACCACAGAGAGGTGGAACCATTACTGCTACTGTGGCAAAGCCAGGCACACACCCTGCCGTGCAGGAAGTCTCCCGAAGCATTTAAAATAGATGCGAAGAATAATGAATCATGCAGGAAGTACATCATCTTTGTTGGGAGCTGTTTTTTCATTTGAACCAAATGGCGAGTGAATGTTCGCGCGGCCACGACGCACAGCGTCTGTTCGCCAAGAGCAGAAATTTGAAATAACTAGACTGTTTTAAATGCCAGTGTACCGCCTTTCTCTTGTTGACTCCTCAACAGAACTGGAGAATATGGCCCTATGTTCTTGTACTTTTTTGCGTGTTAGTTATGAGTAATGATCATCCCGATACTATCCCTTGATTCTAAAGCATCTTGGCGACTCTTTTGCCTGGTTGACATCTATGAATACGCATAATTATTGGAAGTTTTTTTTTTAAAGCTAAATATCACCGTAAATCGCTGAGGAAGCGCCAATGGTTATGTGCCAGTCCTGACAACTGGATGATGTGACGGTTACATGGCAACCTACATCTTTTCCACATTACACATTTGCTCTTCTCTGGTCATAGAACCCCACCTCACCGAGTTGGGCTGAAACTGTGCCGAGGCTCTTTTATCAGTGTTGTGAGCCTGTCACTGAATGCAAATATAGCAGTAACGGTTTTAACGGTGTTCGGAAGTCACTTGTGTGTCTCTCTGGCTCTCTCTCTCTCTCTCTTTCTCTCTCTTCCTCAGAGTGAGCGGCTGCTGATTAAAGGTGGAAGAGTGGTTAATGATGATCAGTCGCAATATGCTGACGTTTATGTTGAAGATGGAATTATTAAGTAAGACATCATGCACAAGCAAATGCACACTTTTTCCAAAGCACAATGCAATTTTTCATTAACATTAATGTAAATATGAATGACGCATGCATGAAACCTGCTCATCGATCACAGTCACATGCAAAAAAAGTTCTTAAATGGCTCTATGCAGCATCTTATAAAATATATTAATTTATCTTAATGGTAGTGGAATGTTATTTTAAGGTTAGCACAATGTTTCTGAAACTCAATTGTATTAACAACTCACCCTCCTAGAAATGTTAATATGAGACATTCCAATAATGTAAAAATGTCCAGTTTGCTTAATGTGAAAGGAACATTATTTCCAAAGAATTCATTCATATTTAGAAATCAGAAATAATTGTGTGTGTGTGTGTATATATAATCTCTACAGATATACTGTATATTCTTTATATGTTGACATTTTATGTTGATTGATGTTGACGATTGACTTAATGTCATGCACGGCAAATGGACCCTTTTTCCAAACACAATGCATTTTTTCATGTAACCTTATATCATATGAATGACTCATGCAATGAAACCTCTCATCGTTCACTAGTCACCTATCAAAAACATTTCTTAAATGGCTCTATGCAGCTTAAAATCTCTACATTTTCTTAATGGTAGTGGGAATGTTATTTTAACAGTTAGCACATGTTTCTGAACTTAACTTGTATTAACCCCTCACCATCCTCGAAATTTAATATGAGACAGATCATAATGTTACAATGTCCATTTGCTTAATGTTTAAATAACATATTTTCCAAAGATTCATCATTTTTAAATCCGAAATACTTGTGTTTGTGTGTTGTGTTGTGTGTATATATAATATTTATATCCTGTAACTTCTTATATGTGACATTTATGTTGAAGATGACTTAAGGCACACGCGCAATTACCACTTTATTTCCAAAGCGCAGTGCAGATTTTTTCACTAGCCATTGCATATAATAATATGAATATCGTGTACAAATGAAAATTGTGCATAATTATGAAATTTAAGGTATATGTATGTGGGTGTTTGGAGACTTTTTGATTTCCAAGCCCCAATATAATGATTGCCAGAGGCCCTGTTTAATGCACTATGTTTTCTGCAACAAGACCCCTTAATACTGATTAGATAATTAGTTTTGAAGTAACCAAAACTGGCTGTCAATAGAAGTAATATTGTAATGTGCATTGTATTCATAACTTATTTTATTTGGCCTAATATGACCTTCTCCTGTTTCTCAGCCTTAATCTCTGTATACCTATGTGTAATTAAACCTACATGAATCTTTCGTGTAATATAGTACTTTGGATATGATTGGGCCCTGATATTTTTTCCTTCTTTGCCCTCTCTTCGGCTTTATTACCCTCTACCTCGCCTACAGAACCGGTTTGGTGAACCTGATTGTGCCTGGGATCGTGAAGTGATTGAGGTCTCCTGTGTTTGGATGATATCCCTGGGAGTATTGATGGTGAACACCTGCCTGCCTAACTGTAATCCTAAGCACTCCACTGTAGGATTACTTCTGCCAGGGCCCCAAAGCTGCTCTGGCAGAGCACCACTTTACATAAGTCTGGAGGAATTGTTTATTCAACGAAGAACAGTTTAGGAATTTATCTTTACAAAAAGGTAACTTAAAATGACATTTGACTCAGATTTTCTCGACTTCTGGCAAGTTCAACGTATGTTGAGTATTAGCTGCAGTGCCAACTGTACCCTAGTAAATGCTCGGAGCAATAGGCATGTCCATAGGACTTCACTGGCATCTCCCTCGTGAGAGCAAAGCAGCGCCCCATATTTCTGTTTGTTGCTACACAGGACGTCCCTCGAATGCATCTCCTGCATGTCCTACAGACATCGACTTTTGGTCCTTTGTAATTTTCTTTAGAACCACGGCCGTTGAATGCTTGATTCTGATTGGCTGACGAACGTTCTGAGGCGTGCGATTATTTTCAGGGAAACGCTTGGCGAACGTAGTTCCAGGCAGCTCTTTTGACCGCATTACAGTTCCATATCACTTCACATAGTTAACCGTAATAACGGATATTAGCATACAGTACCTATACAGCACACAGGAATCACTGCAATCACACGTGCTCGCACACGCACACTACGGTCACGCAGTTTGCACAAAAAGTTGTTGTCAGCGCTGCCCTGACGATTTTATCAGTTAGACTATATAGTGTAGCAACTTAAAGACTACACAGGACATTTCTCACTAGCGAGGTAATAATAACTGCGCTGTTTAGAGATGCTGCTGCAGACACACTGTTGATGGACGTACAGGAGTTAGCCTAATTCACCAACAACTCGACTCTCTTTCTTTCTTTTTCTCTGTGTGTCTCTGTCTCTCTCGTTCTCTTTCTAATAACTTCATTATTAACTGCATTAGAATGCTATCAACGGCTCAAACCTCCATTACCAGCTTTAAAATGAACATTGTGGGGGACTAAAGAATGTGTGGATAGATGCCCGAAGAAGATCCTACAATCGCTTTAGTACACAAAACCGGACGAATACCTTTATCATATAATCTGATCAATGTCGTAGGTGTGGTCCATAGTATACAATAATTTACCTTCGGCCATTGAATATTAGAAACATAATGCACACACCGAGGTGTAGGCCACTCCGCGTCCTTCGCATAACCACCGTGGGAGTGTTACATTATTTTTCTATACTTCACTGGCCCGTCGCTTATTCCTTACGTAAACATAGACTCAAAGCTATGAGCGTGTGAGCTGACATCATTTCCAGCCCAAAGAGTGAAGGATTTGTTTGTGTCACGTGAGGTCTCCAAGTCTTTTGAGAAACATACTGAGATTAATGGATATCAAATAACTAAGCACAACTAACCGCTCTATCAATAGAAACTAATAGACATGGCTCATAGAGTCGATCTACACAAAAAACCAACCAAAAATCTCCGACCGTTGAGCAGAATCCGTCTCTTCTCTTCATTGACCATGTGAACCCACAGCCTGTGAGAGTCTATTTGAGGCCTTTGGAGTTGGCAGAAGTGGCGATAGTTCCTGCTGTGTTATTCATCCATGGGGGGTGGATTCCCACAGTGGGCTGAGGTGTGAGGAGGAGCTGGCAACAGCTGGTACAGAAAAAGTTGAACACCAATTTACATTTGTAATCACATATTTGAAATTTTGAATTCAACAACTGATTGTATACACTTATTGCTCAATTGTTTGGGGTCCAGTAAATAAAAAAAAAGTATTAAGACTTGTAATTCATAAGGACCATGAAACTGTCAAGTGCAGTAACGCCTTTCTAATGTTATAACTAATTTAATATAATTTTCTTTTGAACTTTCTATTTAGCAAGAATCCGAATTGTATCAGTTGTTTCTAGAAAAATCTGAGACAGAACTGTTTTTCAACTCTGAGACGATGTTTCTTGAACACCACATCAGCATATTAAGAATGATTTCTGACGGATCATGTGAAACTGAAGACTGGGCGCAATGATGCTGAAGTCAGCTTTCCATCACAGACCTCAATTGCATTTAAATATATTGAAATGGCTAACTGAATTTAATTTGTAGGTCCCCATCTTACAGTTTAACTGTAAATTTTTGATCAAATAATGCTCCTTGTGAGCCCGAGAGACTTCTTTCAAAAACACTTGGAAATCTACATCCAACCTTGGGACATGGTAACTGTAATCTTTGGAAATACAGTTAATGTTCTCTTCTTTTTAATGATATCAACTCTGCCAGTGACATGCTAAAAGGGTTAGTTTTTCAAATGCCTGCTCTCCGGTTAGGTTGATGTTGCCGTTGCACATCCAATCTACTGTGATGCTCCATGTTATGACCGTTCGCACTGTAAAATAATAAAATCTGCTCTCTCTTTCTCCCCTATAGCTTGTTGAAGCGTTCTCATTCTTACGGACTGGGTGCATGGGTCGGTCGCAGAGAAATGGAGACCTATAGCACGGTTGACTAATGAGCCATGCCATACCGTATTTTCCAAAATTATTTCGGTGCCATTTACGTTTTCATGGTTCCACATTGTGTTCAGGAACAAGCAAAATCTGGAATGGCATCACCGCTCCAGAGGCCCCCACGAGCCCGTCCCATAGATAGTGGGGATCAAAAAAGACAAAAGAGAACCATACAATTGGCGAATTCCTTATATTTACTGAGTACTGTTTATCCGTCCACTTTCAGTGGTGTAAAGCGTCCTGTGTTTGGTTGTCTTTTTCACAGCTGGCGGCGAGGCTGTTTTCCGTTCATCCCCTGGCAACGAGTCCAACTGCCCCTTCTACCTCCAAATCTGAGAGTAATAAAGTGCAGCTGATATTGTTGAGGCACTGCCGGAAAAGTGGATTGCAAATTGTAAATCGGTTGCTGCGGAATTCCTATGTTATATTGTGAAGAGCCTCTTATTGTTCATCAGGCTGCATTACTTCATCAATATAGTAAAAATGTGAATAGGAATTAGTATTAGGTTTTCGATTTTATATATATTATCGAAATTTATTCCTGCGATGGTAAAGCTGCATTTTCCCGCTCCTTCCTTCAGTCCCTTCCAGTCTCACGCTCAGAACTCATTCTAATATTATTTGCAGCTAAGATCATTTTTTTATAATTTCATGTAATGTTTCTTATATTATTGACTTTTTTTAGCATTATAGAAGTTCAATAACAGCATTATTTTATTTATTTTTCTTTTTTTTTTCTAATTAAAGTATTTACTGTTACTTGTAGTCAATTTATGCTCCTTGTGAAAAACCTAACTTCTTCTAAAAAAACAATCAATCTTACTGTCCTAAATTTTTTGAATGGTAAGGATAGCATAATTTTTTTTTAATGAATTCCATCCCATTTGTATGTATTTCTTTCAATTGCCCTGCTTGAGGCTCTTTTTTTTTGGTGGCACTCACCGCCACTTGGCACAGATGGATCACACTATGGAGCCAAACTTGCAAATCAGCAGCCTAGTTGACCTCTCCACCCCTCAGCCTCTGACCTCTACGACACTCGTACCACCTTCCCTCTCTCTGTCCCCTGGTAAGAATTTTGGTTTTTTTCGACATTTGGCGTTATGTAGATGCACGTGAACAGTGGAGACTTTGTGGCAAGTGGGCCACTATCTACCATTTTTATCTACTCCTCCGCGATTACGTTGCCTCGGCTACACCAACGCAGACACACTTTTGCCTGCCCCTTTCCTACAAATAGGCAGGCTGTCATCTCCGTTCACGGTTTACACGCGCCCAGCCTCCTCTCTCCCCCCACCACCCCACAACCTGTTAGACTTTCAGGCGTATACGTGAGAGCGATGTCATATGGTTGAACAGCCACATCCATTCCACCATAATCGATAGGGCACACAAACCGCAACACACCCACACACACCACAACTCCCTAGGCACAGGATCACACCACCACCACACACACTGTCACACCAGAGGGCAACTTACACCGCTGGAGAGAGGGGAAAACATTTATTTTAGCTTAGATACCTTAGCTTGGGACCAAGTAGGAGAGGAAAATTCTAGAAACAGACGTCAAAGATCAGTATTAGATAGAATGTATGATCTAAGACAAACACTCACCATCCGTAGGATTAACCGTTGCATCCTCAAGCATAATGTCATGGAAAAGTTCATTTACTTTAGTAGTTCAACTCAAATTGTGAAACTTTTGTTTTAATAAATTCAATGCACACAGACTGAATTAGTTTTAAGTCTTTGGTTCTTTTAATTTGTGATGATTTTGGCTCACATTTAACAAAACCCACCGATTCACTATCTCAACAAATTAAAATATTGTGACATGCCAATCAGCTAAACAACTCAAAACACCTGCAAAGGTTTCCTGAGAGCCTGCGCCTTCAAAGGTCTCTCATTTTGTTCACTAGGCTACACAATCACGTGGAAGACTGCTGATCTTACAGTTGTCCAGAAGAATATCATTGACACCCTTCACAAGGAGGGAAAGCAACAAACATTCATTGCCAAAGAAACTGTCTGTTCACAGAGTGCTGTATCCAAGCAAGTTAACAGAAAGTTGAGTGGAAGGAAAAAGTGTGTAAAAAAAGATGCACAACCAACCGAGATAACCGCAGCCTTATGATGATTGTCAAGCAAAATCGATTCAAGATTTTGAATGAACTAAACAAGGAGTGGACTGAGGCTGGGGTTAAGGCATCAATAGCCACCACACACAGACGTGTCAAGGAAATTTGGCTACAGTTGTCGTATTCCACTCCTGTTAAGCCACTCCTGAACCACAGACAAACGTCAGAGGCGTCTTACCTGGGCTAAATAGAAGAACTGGACTGTTGCCCAGTGGTACAAAGTCCTCTTTTCAGATGAGACCAGTTTTGTAATTCTTGGGAACCAAGGTCCAGACTGGAGTGAGGGGGGAGATCTCATGCCCATTGCTTGAAGTCTAGTGTGAAGTTTCCGAAGTCAGTGATTATTTGGGTGCCTTGACGTCTGCTGGTGTTGGTCCATTGTTTTTTTTTTGAAAATCAACGTCACTGCACCCGTTTACCGAGAATTTTTGGAGCACTTCATGCTTCCTTCTGCTGACACGCT